>PVKS010000475.1:0-194043 GCA_004027875.1 Aplodontia rufa
CATCTGGGTTGTTTCCATAATTTAGCTATTGTAAATTGAGCTGCTATGAACATCGATTTAGCTGTGTTGCTGTAATGTGCTGATTCCAAATCCCCTGGAAAAATACTCAGGAGAGGAATAGCAGGATCATATGGTGGTCTCATACGCAGTTTTTTGAGGATTCTCCACACTGCTTTCCTAGAGGGGCTGTCCTAGTCTGCAGTTCCAACAACAGTGTGCTAGTGTGCCTACCTCTCCACAACCCCTCCACCATCTGTTATTGTTTATTTTCTTCATTTTTGCCAATCAGACTGGCGTGAGGTGATATCTTAATGTAGTTTTCATTTGCATGCATCTCTCATATCCAGAGTCTACAAAATCCTCAAAAACTTCAACTACAAAAACACAAACAACCCAATCAATAAATGGGCCAAAGAGCTAAATAGAAACTTCTAAACAGAGGACATTGACCAAGCCAATGAATACATGAGAAAGTGCTCTAAATCACTAGTAATCAGAGGAATGGCTTCCATGATCTTTAGGTTTACAACAGAAGTATTTTAGGGAAAGTCAAACTTCCATATCCCTGCCTCAATTTCCCCCTCATTTTGCTTCAGAGGATAAAGGACTGTTGAGGAAAGAGACAGAAATCCTCTCACTTGAGTCACTTGTAAATAGAAAATGCACATGACTCTGTAGCAACCACCGCCAAACGGGGATCAGGCCAGTCCAGGAGAATAATGAGATCTGAAAGGAAATGTGAATGGCGGTCCTCCTGTGACTTGGTGAGGAGAGTTCCTTTCCAGGAATGGGCCCCTCCTCTGTTGCCCAAGGTAGCATTTCCTGGGGGTTCTAAACATGCTCCTATTTGGTGTTCTTATCAGTGAATTTCCATGTGCTCTGCAGTTGTTTGGGACTTGTCTTCTGCCTAATTAAGCAGAGGAAGTTAATGAGGTATGAAGCGATTTTGTGCCACAGAGTAAATAAAATACAATGTGCGTAGAGAGAGGAGTTGGGACAAAGAGTTAGGTGGATCTGAAGGGCTTGGGGCTGGAAGGGACAAAAGCACAAGGTGCAGTTCTACGGGGAAGGAGGGCATGGATGTGGACCGTTAACACAGGTTGAACATACCTGGTCTGAAAATTCAAATCTGAAATCCTCCTAAACCTGAGTGCCAACATAGTTCTCAGATAAGGAATTCTGAACCTGTACCCTGTAAGTAGCAAAGGGAGAGACTGTACCAGTCCGTGACTGAAGGGGACATTTCACTGAGGTGCCCTGAGCAGCTGCCCTCCTTACTCATTTGCAGCTTTAATCCGACTTGATGGTGACGCTACTCTCACTGCTGAGATCCTTCACCTTGCAGGGCTGTTGCCCCATGCAGGTCTGTAGATGTGAGAGCAGTCCTGTGAGCACCCAGGGGAACTTGTTAGTAGAAATGCAAATTCTCAGGCTGCGCTCCAGGCCCACTGAATCAGCAACTGTGGGGGTGGAGTTCCACCCAGAAATCTGGGTTTTAACAAGCCTCATGCATGCTAACTTTTGAGAACCGACAGTTTCCACAATTATTTTTCTAAAATGGGGTTTTAAATGCATGGAGAAAATTAGCAGCTAATGGTTGTGGGGTTCATGAGGACACTGCCCATGCAGCTGAGGCTGGAGGCTGGCAGGGTTTACTGTGGAGAAACCAAGAACCTCAGGACAACTCAGCCCCTTCTATAACGAGAATTTTGATATTTACCATGCTCCCTTGTCTGACTCGTGGCAAGCCAGTGGAAATAAAAATACCTTCTGTTTGCTCAAAGAGATCTGACGCCAAACTGATAATTTCCCATTTTGAAAACATTTCCTTTGCCCCTAGGATAGAGCTTTTTCAGTACCTTGCCTGGTCTTAACTTAAATATTCCTATTGTCACCTCTTGATTACGTATCATAATAGATAATTAGAAAGATGCCTACAATAGTAAAAAAGATAATCACCATTTGATTTGACTTGCAAAATGTATTCACAATTCCTACCCAGTCAGTAACACAAGCACCACCCCCAAACCCACCCCCACCTGTTTCTGATTCTCCCTTGGCTCCAGGCCCTTCTCGGCCTACGACACAGCTGCTGACAGGAGGAATGCGCCGCAATGATGGAAGAGCTGGGTCACAGTAGATAATCCATTTATGGATAATAAAAAAATGTGTGTCACACTTCAGTGACCATGTCAGTCCTGAGCTGCTAAACATACATAAGAGATCCTTCCTACTCAGGATGGATTTCAAAGCAAAATGAAAAACCTATATGAGATAGCTATGTTCCTACTCAAGTTTTAACTCGCCCTAGAGTAAAAGGTAGAAATAAACTCTCTAGCAAATATTTATTGATGACATATTCGGTGCCAGACTCTAAGCGAGGCCCTGCAGAGGGTGGGAAATGGATACAGGGACTACTTTCAAGGAGCTTATAATCAAATGGAGAAGAAATACGCAGACTGAGAAATGAGTTCTCATATCCTATGAATTAGCCACGGTAGACTAACTGCTGTAACAAGTAGTCTGAAAACGTATCATGGTTCCCATGCAGCAGAATTCGGTCCCTAGTTCATGTCACCCTGTGGAAGTTGGCAGGGCAGCTGTCTCTGTGCAGTCATTTGGAGACTCCTGCTAATGCAGAGTCTGCCATCTCCAACAGGAGGCTTCCAAGGTCCCTAGGTGGTGTCTGCATTTCAGCCAGTGAGAGACAAAGGGAGCAGAGTTGATAGACTCTGTGAGCCGTGCCTGGAAGAGACTGACTCCTCACTTCTGCTCCCCATGAGGTGTCAGTGACATGGCCAGTCCTCACCGTAAGGGAGGCTTGAAGTAGAGCCTCTCAGCATACTGGGAAGAAGGACAGTTCTGGTGAAAGCTAGCAGTTTGGGCCACAGGAGGCCTGGCTGGGGAAGGTGTGTGAGCTGGGGGAGGTTAGACATTCTTCGCCTAGGCCTGTCTCCTTCATTGCTTCTCATTTTCATCTAGTACCTTATAACTTCTGGAGATTTCATCATCTGAACTCATGGCGACTTTCTTGACTTTTTCCTAGGGTTCTGCCAAACACAGGACTGTGCAGTTTCTTCCAAAGACACATGTTACTAGAGGGGGAGATCTTAGAAAGAGGGCAACAATCTTCAAATGATGCTACTTTGACCTCTTTTTTCCTACTTCTGCCAATGTTACATTTCTCAATACCAAGGCGTGGAAACCACTTCCGTGTTGGCACTTGTCAGGAAGTGACAGGTTTCATTCAGGTGCCAGGGTCAAGAGAGGGTCTAAGAAGGCAGGGCACCAACTGTTTTACACAGCACAAATACCTGTTCTGGGGTCTGGTGGGATGGTAATGCTGAGAGGAGGTTTAAAAATACAGACTGTGGGGCTGGAGTGGTGTCTCAGGGGGAGAGCACTTGCCTGGCATGTGTGAGGACCCGGGTTGGAACCCCAGCACCCCACACGCAACTGTGTCAGAGAAATAAAGGCCAGATGAAAAGAGAAATAAAATTGATTCTCGCTTTCTCTCTCACTCTCCCTTTCTCTCTCTTTAAAAAGTATAATAAACATTAAAAACAAAAAGAAAGGTTGTGAAGAGATATGAGAAGAAAAATCTCTACACATGGGGAGAAGAGAATGGTTGAACAAGGTTTAGAAATAGAGAGAGGATAATTGGCATTGTCTCCTGTTTCGGGGGAATATTTATTTTATTTTGCTTTTTGTTTTTTATTAAACAAGGAAGGGATCTCAGTAGACTGCCTTTGAGAGTGCCCTCAGGTGGGCTGGAGTGTTGGCATGTTCAAGATCAAGCAGCTGCCTTCGTGCTAGTGGGGACTCCTTGAAGTTGCACAGGCATCACATAGTAAAAGGGACTGAGTTTCCTGGCTCAGGTTACAGCGCTTGCCTGGCGTGCACAAGGATGTGGGTTCGAACCCCAGCACCACATATACAACAGTGTCAGAGCAATGAAAGCTACGTGAAAAACTAAATAAAACTGATTGCCTTTCTCTCTCTCTCTCCCTCTCCCTCTCTCACTGTCCCTCTTTCGTCATAAAATAAAGTGCCTCCGGGTGAAGCATGGATACTTACCACCCTTTCCCCCCCACAGGCCTACCTGTCACTTGCCCAGCAGCATTTTACATGTTCAGGGTGCTGGGAGGAGCAGGGGAAGATGGAATGCAGCACACATCCGCACTACACCCCTGCTGCTCCTCTGCAAAGACGCTCTCTAATCAGAATCAATGGACACCCAGGGCCTGCAGTGCCAACAGCAGCTCCGAACCTGGTGCCCTGAATCCAGCCATTTGCTCACGTTCTGCAAGGCATTCAGTCCACTTAGGTGGTTTGCAGCAGTGAGGCATTGAGCGTGTGCTGGAGTCCACACATCGTGCTGGGAAGGGCATTGTATATTTTGGGGCATTGTGCAGTAGAGACATAAGCTCAGGGATAACTTGCGTGTACGGATACCCGTCATTAGAATACAAGTTCTTCTTCTTCCTTTCCTTCAACTATTACTACTATACACCACCAGGGCTTGAATGTCCCCACCAAAATTTAATCCCCATTGTGAAGTATTACAAGGATGGAGGCTTAATTCAACTATAATATTTAAAGGTGATACCTCTGGGAAATAATTATTGTTAAATGAGGCCATAGATTGAGCTCTGATCCAATAGGACTATGGTTTTATAAGAGAGACTTGAGCCAGGATACTTGGTCCCTTTTACAATGTAATGCCTGTGTGACTTCAAGGAGTCCCCACCAGCAAGAAGGCAGCTGCTTGATCTTGAACATCCCAGCCTTCAGAATCTTGAACCAAAAACCTCTTTTCTTTATAAATTTCCCAGTCTACAGTACTCAGTTACAATAACAGAAAAGGGACTATGACAACAGCTATCAGAAGACAGGTACTTTTGGGGCTGGAGCAGTGGCTCAGTGGTTATGCTGCTTGCCCAGCATGCGTGAGTACTCGAGTTCAAACCCCAGCACCACATACACAACGAAGACTTAGAGCAATGAAAGCTGCATGAAAAACTAAATAACAAATTGTTTCCCTTTTTCTCTCTCTCTCTCTCACTGCCCCTCTCTCACAAAAAGAAAACACACACACACACACACACACACAAAACAAAACAAAACAGGTACTTTCCAGGTGCTGGAGATAAAGATGACAAAGTAGTTCCTGTCTTCCAGAAGTTTACATTCTAGACAGATAACAAGCAATAAAAGTCATGTGTCACTCAAAAACAGGAATACATCCTGAGAAATGTGTCATTAGTATCATTAGACAATTTCATTGTTTTGTCATCAACATAATGTATACTTACATGAACTAAGATGGTTAAGCTATTACTGGGCAATCTAATCTTATGGGACCTGTAGTCCACTATTGACAGTTGCTATGTAGTGTATGACTGCTTAGAAAAACATCAACTATAGGACATTAATATCCAGGATATAGAAAGAACTCAAAAAACTTGGAAAAAAATTAATAACCCAGTTAATTAATGGGCAAAAAAATTAAACCAACACTTTTCAAAAGAAGAAATGGAAATGATCCACAAATATATTAAAACTGTTCAACATTATTAGCAATTAGAGAAATGCAAATTAAAACTACACTGAGATTTCATCTCACTCCAGTGAGAGTGGCAATTATCAAGAATATGAATAATAAAATTTGGCCAGGTTGTGGGGAAAAGGGTACATTTTATACATTGCTGATGGGACTGCAAATTGGTACAACCACTCTGGAAAGCAGTATGGAGATTCCTCAAACAACTAGGAATGGATCCACCATTTGGCCCAGCTATCCCACTCCTCCGTATATAGCCATAGGACCTCAAATCAGCGTACTCAGTGATACAGAGTATTCCTCCACTGAGTAACACACCAATGTTCATAGCAGCACAATTCATAATGGCTAAGCTATGGAGTCTACCAAGGTGCCCTTCAACAGATGAATGATAAAGCAAATGTGGCACATACACACAATGGAGTATTAGCCATTAGGAAGAATGATGGCTTGTCATTTGTCTACATGTGAATGGAACTGGAGGACACCATGCTAAGTGAAATAAGCCAGTCTCAAAAACCCAAAGGTCAAATGTTCTCTCCAACATGTAGAAGCTAAACCAAAATAAGGAAAAGATCAAAAGAATAGATAAAAGAGAAGGAAAGGGAGGAAGGAGGAATGAGAGAGGGAAAGTTCATGGAATGAATCAGACTTAACTTTCTTGTGTTCATATATGAGCATATCATAGTGAATCTCATCAACACATACATCAACAAATAAAAATTAAAAAATTATTAGCAAATATCAGAAAGATCAGTATAGACTAGAGGGAAGAGAATGGGGGTAGGTGGTAAGGGGAAATACTGGGGGATGAATTAGAATAAGTTATACCGCATGCTTTTATAATTATGTCATTGTATATTCTAATGTCTTATATATCTAAAAAGAACCTATAAAATCATCTAGAGAGCTGCTATTAAGATAAATAAAGGAGATGGGATATGTAACTCAGTGGTAGAATGCAGGCATGCATGAAGCCTTGAATTCAATCCTCAGCACCAAAATAAATACAGAAGAAAGAAAGAAAGGTGGGAAAGAGGATGGTGTGTGGTGGGATTTCCATAGGGTGTCAAAGAAACCCTCTATGATGAGATGACGCTTGAGCAGAGAAGAATAAAGTGAGAGCTGTATAACTAAGAAAGAAGATTTCAGGCAGAAAAATGCAAGGACAAAGACGCTGTGATGAGACCTTGCATGGAGTATTTAAGGAATAGCAAGTTGGCCAATACCGCTGGAGTGCGGGGACACATAGCCTGTAGGCCACAGCGAGGCTGTGGATACTCTGGGTTTGATGGGAAGTCATTGCAGGGTTTGAAGCCAATGATTGACGTGAAGGGCTGGGTCTTGAAAGGACCACTGTGTCTGCTACACAGAGAATTGACCCTGGGGAGCAGGAGTGGATGCAGAGGACAAGCAAGCAGGTGAGGGGGCTTTGACTGTGACGATTGCAATACAGGGAGTAAATTGGCCAGTTTCAGAATATGTTTGGAAGGTAGAAAGATAGGATTTGCTGATGAATTTTATATTGGGGTGGAGAAAGAGAGGGAAGGAAAGAAAGAAAGAAATAGCAATAACTCTGAGACATAGGGTAGAGGCCTGAGCAACTGGGTGAATGGCAATGCCATTTACTGGGACAGATTCTATACAGAAGAGGACTAGGCTGGAGCTAATGCAGACATTGGTACCAATGGGCTAAGATCAGTGCCCAGCCCTGCTACTTAGGAACTAAAGGACCTTAGGAAAGTTTTCTCTGTGTCTTGGTTTCATTCTCTATGAAATGGGGTTATTAATAACCTTCCACGTAAAGTTGTTATGGATATTAATAAGTAAATACCTACAAAGCATTTACAATAGTGTCTTGAGAATAGGGAAGCTTCAATAAATGTCGACTAAAACAAGACTGGAGTGGGAAGCAGACTTGTGGAGAAAACTGAGTTTACTGGGAGATGAGGTACAGTTGAGACTCCTTTCATGTATCTCAGTAGAACTATCAGTAAGCAGAGTTCAGGTGAGAGTTCCAGACTAGAGACACAAATTTAGGAAACATTAATATGTAAAAAGTTTGAGGGGCTGCAGTGGTGGCTCAGCGGTTATGGCGCTTGGCCAGCATGCGCAAGTACACAGGTTGAAACCCCAGCACTACGTACACAACTAAGTGTCAGAGCAATGAATGCCATGTGAAAAACTCAATAAAAATTGATCTCTCTCTCTCTCTCTCTCTCTGTTTCTCTCTTTAAAAAAAAAAGTTTTAGAGTCCAGGGTTTGGATAGTGTGCTAGTCAGCTTTTGCATCACTGTGACCAAAATACCTGACAAGAACATCACAGAAGAGGAAAAATGTATTTGGGGCTCATGATTTCAGAGCTCTTAGTCCACAGATGGCCTATTTCATTATTCTAGGCCCAAGAGGAGGCAGAGCATGGTGGCAGCAGGGCCCAGCAGAGGAAAACTGCTCATCTCGTGGCAGCCAGGAAGCAGGGTGAGAGGGGGAAATTGTCCACAGGGAAAATCAACCCTTCCAGGCTACACCCCCAGTGACCCACCTCCACCAGCCACATCCCGCCCCTACAGTTACTACCCAGTCCATTCAAATCAGGATGGGAGGATTAGGGCAGAGCTCTCATAATCCAATCATTTCACCTCCCAATATTCCTCCATTAGCACAGGACCTTTTGGGGGACATGTCATATCCAAACCATAAGAGATAGTATAATCGTGTCCTCATTCAGCAAATACAGGCAACTGACAAGACATTACCTGAGTTTTGAAAGCTAAAATGAAAAAAGGAAGAATGCAGCGTAGCATACAAGAAGAACTAGCCTAAACTTGGGTAATGATGTGCTAAGTTCAACCCTGAAGAATGGCCCTCCACTCATAATCATGCTCACTGTTCCCTTGTGTATTTTGTTCACAAGACACATGGCCCATATTGAGCAGTTTAAAAAATATGAGTATTAAACAGCAGAGTGAGAAAATTAATTATGTAGCTGTACATATTTCCTGAAGAAAAATACCTTTTGGTCTTCTTAAGTAAGATAATCTGTCACCAGTAAAGCTTTGGCATCTACCAGCAAATGAAAATGTCACAATTTCCATACAGTTAGCATTTGCAGCAAGAATTAGTTCATGGCTTAGTCAGCATTTTCTCAAAATGATAATGATAACCACAGCACAAGGCCTTCCCTAAGCCAACAAATCATTATTCTCATGACCTAAGAGTAAACAGGGCCTTGATGAGAAGATGTACTGGTTTTCTTCCCAGCTTGGGACATTAGAGTATTAATATGTATACAGAGAAGCTATAAAAATTAAGCAGTCTATTCAAACAGCCCTTGAACAATTCGAACACTCTTCTCCCTTTACTCCCACCTGGTGAACAAATATGAATGGACCAGATTTTGCCTAATTACTAATACTAAGCAAATTCTTTCCTTGACTCAAACAGCTTGGTTAAGAGCTTGGGCCACACTGATGTTACTGAGTCTGTGAGTGGCAACAGGAATTTAAAGAAATGAGACTAGATTTCTCACTGAAGTGGAAAGGAAGGTTTCTGCTCTTCAGAAAGACCTGCTGTCATCTTTTTGCTTTCCCAGATGGTGAAAGTTATGCACTCCTTGACCTGAGCCAAAGATTGTGCATGAGAAAACAAAGTGACAATCAAGGTCTGCTCAAAGAACCTGGCCAAAGCTCATCTTCAATATTTTTAAGCATACAGAGACAAGTACCCAGACAAGGAAACCTCTCTTGACCCTGTTTTCCACACTATGCTTCACAAGGTAACTGAAAAAGTGTCTTGTAGCAGACTCTAAGGAGTCTCATCATCCCTGTAAATGACAATTGACATCACATATTTAAAAGTCTGTAGGCTTATTTTTTTTCTCTCTCTCTCTCTGAAAGAAGTAAACCAAGGTCAAGATTTGTCCACATGCAGGTGGAAGAACCTGCTGAAGGAATGTAATGGACACATGCACACAGGTGGAAGGAGGGTATTGGCAGAGGCAGCCACCTGCAGCAGACAGTAACACTGGAGCAAACCCAGGTCTAGGTTCCAAAGACAGCCTGGGCTGGGCTTTCTGGTTTTTGGAGCCTCAGTCAAAAACACAAGAGGGTCTTTTTAACTTGCAAGTTACAAGTATCTCCAGTTAAGTACAAATCCAGCCCACTTCTGTTTGAACTCTCATTTCACAACAGCTCTGTCCTAAAAATACAAGCACCAGGGGCTGGAGCGGTGGCTCAGCGGTTTAGGCGCTTGCCCGGCAAGCACGGGGACCCGGGTTCAAACCCCAGCACCACGTACACAACTAAGTCTTGGAGCAACTAAGGCCATGAGAAAAACTAAATAAAGTTGTTTCTCTAAAAAAAAAAAATACAAGCACCAGAACACAGACATCAGCCTTTAACACTGAAGAACTACTTGGAGAATGAGGATAGAGGGGGGTCCTTGGAAGTTATGTCCCCCAGAGAACTGTGTGCTCCTGGTGACCTCAGTATGGTGAGCCCATCCTAACCCTATCTGTAGAAATGGATATATCTGAATTTCCTGGACATTACTCTACTTCTGACCTTAATCACTCTTCCCCTGGGTCCCCAGATACAGCACCCATGGTGAAGACGAGACCTTCTCCAAGTCTTCATTATGTCCCATGGGAAGGCAAAAGGAAATGGAAGAGAACATTCATGAAACGCCTGCTGTCTTTCAAGCTTCAAGGAAGGCCTGCATTCCAGGAAGGTAACTTACAATTTCTCCATTTACTAAAAAGGGAAATGATGTTCAGAAAAGTTGAATAACTTGCTCGAGATCACTGTGGTAATAAGTTGCAGTGACAAAATCCAGACCCCATTGTCTCCCCCAAATCCATTTTCTTTCCCTGGGACAGCAGTCTGGTTTGCATCATGCCCATCCTACTGGAGGTCCCAGGAGAATTTTAGCAGCATTGTTTCTTGATGCATGGACTGTGGAAACCAATCAGCAGCAGACCCTGGTGCCAGAGAGCACCTTGGACAGACCATTAAAAAAAAAAAATTCTGCAGTAGCAGAGGCACCAAAAGCAGTCAGTGTTCTTAGATATTGAGAGGTCGGCTCTAATACCTGATAAATCCTGCCGCTCTCAGCATTCACAGTGTTAATAGCTTTTTCATACCTGAAAACCATTAACAGGTCACTTCTAACGTTTGATGTCCCAGTTTAAGTTGCCACACGTGCTCCATTTGCTGCCCTGTTAAACAGCCTCTTTCTTCCCAATAGACATTCCCAAGGTTCTTTTTGACTCCTATAAATTCTGCAGTTCTCAATGGGACCCAATAATGGAGGAAGACTGGAAAAATCAGTGTGCCATGGAAGGATGTCCTGTCAGCGCTCAGAACTCCGATCAGAGGAACCGCGCCCCCTGGGAGTCACACATCCCTTCCTTCCTTTCACTACAGACTTTACTTCCTCTGTTTCTTACCTCTTGCCCACTACCAAGACTCCTTCTTTTCTTCCCTTCTTTTTTCATCTTCCTTTAATTCATTTTCTCCATCTTTTTCTTTCTCCATCTCTTTCACTAACTAGATTTTCCATGTTCTCTTCCTTCACTTTTTTCCACCTTCTACTGTACCTTTCCTTGTTTCCTTCTATATTTTTTGAGTCAAAATAATTGAGTCCAGGGCTGGAATGGTGGCTCGGCGGTTACTGTGCTTCCCTGGCATGCGTGAGTACACGGGTTCAAAACTCAGCACCACGTACACAATGAAGACTCAGAGGAGTGAAGGCCACATAAAAAAACTATTTAAAAAAAAAGCGTTTCTCTCTCTCTCTCTCATCTTATTGTCCCTCTATCTTTAAAAAAAAATAATAATTGAGTCCAAAAAATCAGACACTGAAATCTCACAAACCCAGGTCATATGCCAGTTCTTCCATGTACTGTGCCCTTGGATCAGCAACCTTTCTACTCCTTCTCTCAGTTTTCTCATCTGTAAAATGTAGATACCAGCCTTCTACATAGGTCTGAATATTAAATTAGATAATTGGAAGCAGGACATTAATAAGCAATGGACCACACCCTGCTTCCATCCTGCCTCCCGTTTCACTGTTATTTACCCTACCTTCTCTCATACATTGTGTTAGTTTTTTGTTGTCATGACTAAAATACCCGACAAGAACAATATAGAGGCAAGAAAGTTCATTTTGACTCATGCTTTCAGGGATTTAGTGCACAGTAGGCTGACTCCATGGCTCTGGGCCCAAGGTGATGCAGAACATCATGGCGGAAGGGTATGGCAGAGGATTGCTGCTCTGCTCATGGAAGCCAGGAAGGAGAGAGAAAGCGAGATGCAGGCGAAGGAAGGGGGAAGGGAAGGGAAGAGAGAGAAAGTTACCTCTGGGAAAATGAACCCTTCTAGGGCACACTCCCAGTGATCCACCTCTTACAGCCATACCCCACCTGCCTACAGCTACCACCTAGTCAATCCATTCAAACGAGGATGGGCTGATTAGGTTACAGCTCTCATTACCTAATCATTTCACCTCTGAACAGTCCTGCATTAACATCGGAGCTTTTGGAGGACACCTCATATATTAACCACGACACATATGCCTCTACTCTTTGTTGCTCCCAAGAGTTATCATCTTTTTTTTTTTTTAAGAGAGAAGGACAGTGAGAGAGAGAAAGACAGAGAGAATCAACTTTTATTGAGGTTTTCACATGGCTTTCGTTGCTCTGACACTTAGTTGTGTATGTGGGTTGCTGGGGTTTGAACCCGTGTACTTGCGTATGTCGGGCAAGCGCTGTAACCACCGAGCCACTGCTCCAGCCCCCAAGAGCTGTCATCTTGAGTCCTGTATCAGCAACCAATTCACTTCTCTCACTAAGCTATCATTTCTCATTTAGTGAATTCTCTTCATAATCTATGCTCTTCTACTGAGTCCTTTATTAAGTGGAAATAATTACAAAGTATGAAGTGCTGCCTATAGACAAAATGTTCCAGATTCTTAGTGACATGCTGATTTTAAAAACGATAATAGCAGTATTAAATATTGGACCATTCTGAACTATTAATGTTGAGGAAGCTTAAGGCCAAGGAATGGACAGGTTTCCCTGTACCTCCAGGAACCAAATGTGTGTCTAAGAAGATGCCTGTATAGCAAATTGTTCGCGTAGGAAAGGACCATACATGCTATCTACCAGGTAGTCAGAAAAGAGTAAATGATTTTTTTTGTTTGGTTTGGTTGATTGGAAGTTTTTAAAATTTATAAGCAATACTAACTACTATCTCTTATACCAGGTTTCTTTTTAGTTGACACAATAATATTGTAATGAGAACAATTTAGGAGTGACGCTTCCATTAAACCTTTAGAATCATAATCTCCTTCCCAGAAAACATAGGACCCAACTACATGTATCAGTTTGTACTGTGGCAAATGCTGACTCCTGCTGCAGAATCAGATCAAGTTAATCTGAAACTCGCTGCAGTTCCCGCACCTTGGCTAGTTTAGCCTGACCTGCCATTTCCACGTCTTCAGACTTTTCTTGTCTTTATTTTCTTTGAGTTCCTGACTTCCCTTTTGCCCTTGTCTTTCCTGAACTTCATCCTGTTAGTTTGTGATTACTTATCCAATTTGTTGAGGTCATTTCCAATTCTAATTGCATCCCCCAAGGCTTTAGCCTCCACTTTAAATTCAGTCTCATCTAAGAACTTAATGAGCATGCTGTTGCTGTATCCAAGTCATCGATGACAATCTTAACCAGAAATGGATCCAGGACCGAGCCCTGTGCAGCACCATTTTTATGTGGTTACTTGTCAAAAGAAATACATGTGCAGGTGCTTTAATGAAGTTGAATGAAAAAACATAAAGCCTGTCTCCAAAATCTGGGATCATTCACGTAGAATTTGTGACATTTTTGCCAATTCAAGCCTCTACTTCCATACAACCGAAACTAAATAATCCAAGTAACTGCTTGAAACATAACTTTTTCTTTTTAAAAAAGACCTCATTATTTCATTATTTTGAATGTAAAAAAGTAAGTACCTAGTGTTCCCATCTTTCCACAGGAATCACACTCTGCCCTGCTGAAGGAGTGCTAGCTTCTGGTCCATCTCTGCTGTTTTGTTCAGTGTATGACCTTGGGCGAGTCACCCAACCTTTCTCAGCCTAGACCTTAATCGTGTCACTAAATGAGGGGCTCAGATCAGATGGCCATGAATGTGCCTTCCAGACACAAGAGGCTGTGATTCTCTGTTAATTGAGGGTCTAATTATTTTCAGTGGTAAATTACTACATGCATTTTTTGATTATACCCTTTCCTATGACAGATACATACATTATTATAACTGAACATATTTAACAGGTAAGGGTTAGACTAGATTCATATATTGTCTAGAAGTTACTAGTCCAAACCATGTTTGAGTGTGTATATACCTTCTCTATGCATCCTCAACTATTCGAATGCCAATTATGTGTGAGGTGCCCTGATGGCTGTTATTTCCTTGTGATATCACTACCTGCCAATATTTTATTTCAGAATTCTCACATTAAAAGTGAGGAAATAGAAGCCCAGGCTGGTTTGGTGACTGCCAAGGGTCATGAAGCATGCTTGTTACAGAGTAGGGGCTTGAGCTTGGGTTTTTAGGCATAGAGTTTTGAACTCTTTCCATATGGCATGATTCCCTGGGCATGAAACTTACTGTTAAAATTCAGTATATTCTACAGAAGAAAATACCATTGCATATAGCAGCACTCAATTAAAATGCCTCATCAGACAATGGAAAACTGTCTCTTTTTCAGTGATGAATGGCCATCAACTTAGTCCCTAGAGATAAAAGTTATTCTTAATTTTCTTGCACTGGGAATATGTCAGCAATCTTTAGGAAAGGCTGTTTTCTAAAAGATTACTTGGCTCTGGGTCTGGAAAGGAACCATCACTTGTAAAAAATCAAGTACTGGTATTAATTTTTTTATATAAACAACTTCTGTCCCTTTGTCATTTTCTCTCCTCCCTCAAACTTTAATATTTCATTTCTTTCCCTCTTGATACCACATTGGTTTTCCAGGATGAAAGACATCAGCAGCTCCCTGCTCTGACTTTCCCTAACCTCTCTCCCCTCCTATTCACTGATGTCTTGTGTTCACTTGAATTTCTCTGCATGACAATTTGTACATAAATATAAGTATGGAGCAAAGTGGGGAATGTAAAGAACTAGTTGTGGAATCTGGGGGAGAAGAAGAAAGAAGGTACATCTTAAAGGAATGATTAGAAGAAACTTGCATTCTTCCAGTTAGTCACCTTAAGACACTGAAGGTTTTTTTAAACTCCTCAAATAGTGCTTACTGATTTTAAAAAAGCGGTAGGGGGAGTAGTCTGTAACAGCTGAACAAAAAACAATGACCTGAAACAAAAGTAAATAATGAGAGACTAATGTTGGGAAGTTCTTCTCCCCAAACGGTAAAAAAACAAACACGAAAAAAACTCAAAACACTCAAAGAAACGCATGCATTGCTTCTAATACGGGCTGTGGGCAGAAGCACCTCCTCTTTCATTACCCGTCCCCCCAGATCCCTCCTTTGTCTTTGATTCCTCTTCTGCAAGCTCTCAGAACATCTTGTAGTCTCCCACGTGGGAAGGAACCAAGAGTCCATTCTTATGTGTTACACGAATTGGCTCACTGATCCTTGCTACAACCCAGAGCGGAAGATATCACCGAGGTAAATACACCCTAAGGTGCGCTCTGTTGTTTAAACATAAGCTCTGTTGCTTACTTGTTGTGCAACCTCGAATAAAGTTAGGTAACTTCTTCAAAACGCCCCCATAAAGCAACAAATTGTTTTAGCTTTCTATTGCTGCAAAACACATTCCCACCAACCCAGTGGTTTGAATTCTCTCCCCAGTGACTGGCAAATGTAACAGGATGCACCTCCTTAATGAGGTCATGCTGTAATGGCAAAGGAGATGTGATGTCACCCCACGATGATGACATGTTATATAAGATTTCTTAACAGACTGAGAGAGCAAGCTTCCTCCTGGCCTTGAAGGAGCCAACAGCATGTTGTCCACCGTCTATGGAGAGGGCCACATGGCCAGGAGCTGTGGCCTCTAAAAGGTGCGGGTATCTCCAGCCAACCCCCAGCAAGAACCTCAGTCAAAAAGCCACAAACAAATGAATTCTGCCAACCAGCAGCAGCGATCGGAAGTAGATTCTTCCTCACTCAGACCTCCAGATGAGGACGCAGCATGGCTGACAATCTGCAGTGTGCTGAGACCCTGAGCGGAAGACCAGCTGCAGAATGCCTGGAATCCAGCCCCCCAGAGACTGTGAGATGACCAGTTGTGCCATTCAAGCTACTGTGTTGGTGGGAATTTTTTTATGCAGCAATATAAAAAGCTAAAACAATTCATTGCTTTATGGAGGCGTTTTGAAGAAGTTATCTAACTTTGTTCGAGGTTGCACAACAAGTAAGCAACAGAGCTTATGTTTAAACCTAGGTGTCCCTAAAGTCCAGAAGTCAAATACTCTCTAACCACCCTTGCCTTTTATTCTTCCCTTGCTGTGGTTGACTGATGACCAGTGTGGATTACGAAATGACTTCTGGCAGTTATGAACCTATAATGTCCATGAACTTGAAGTTACAAAGTAAAGAAATGGAGCAATTTCCTACCCTCACTCTTCCATGTCAGGTAATGCTGCCCACTTCTCTCTCCTGAAACAAAGGAGGGGAGGAGAACAGAAGGACAGAGCTGAATGGAGGGGACTGCCTCATTAGCGCTGAAGCAGGGCCCTTGCCCCTCGAAAGGGAAACTAGATGAATGTCCTCCATGAGAGAACTGCTCCACCCAGGCAAGAGTGCTGAGGATCACAGTAATGAGCCTCTCTCCAGGAACACCCCAGAGGCAAAAGCCTGGAGCCTGCCAATAAGCCTCCATGCCCTGGGTTACTGCCTGGTGACAGAGATTTGCTCCAACACTATTGGTCTGGGTTGGATGAAAGGATGCTGGCAGCGGGCTGACTTTGAGCTTGACCAGTCAGGGAGCACTGGTTCAGATATCTAAGAGGCTGTTTGTTTGATGTGGATTATAAAGGCTGAAATTTCACTGGTTAGAGTGGCTGGGCCAGTCTGTTGTTGGACTGAACAGGACTGTATTTTACATGTGCCTCTGTTAAATGATTGGAACAGTAATAAACTAGGTGTATCAAAATTCTGACATGTCAAATGACATGGGAGCACATGGGGCGCAGTCGAAAGCCCAGCTCTGTCTGGTTCATCATAATGCTCAACGGCGAAAGCACGGTTTAGAGGAACTCAACAGTTGAGAGCCTGTTCCATCCTGGGCCCAGGGCGGAGAGCTGTGAGGGAAACTGGGGTGAGCGAGGTGCATCCTCAGCCTCTCAGAGTCAATAATCTGGCAGGACAGAGAAGCATGGACACAGAACCAAATGCCTTCCAGCCACTTGGAATTTGCCTCTCTGGAGTAGGCAACAGTAAAGGACACTGCCAGCCCCAGCCCGAATGCAGTCACTTGATGATATCAAGTCACTTGGAAGACCGGCTGGCTGTTGTGAAAGGTGTAAGGGGAAGGCTGTCATTTGCTATAACAATTGGGGAATTTTGATTTCCCCCCCAATGCCACAGAGAAAGCAGTGTCTCCTTTGGTGAAAGATCTTATTTATTGCAATTACCCTCATGATAATAGCCAGAGTCCAGCTGTAAAGAAGTATTTGGTCAATCAATGAACATCTCTGGAATGATCATCTTCACCTTCCAAGCAGAAGTCAGTCACTTGTAGGCAATGTAGAATGAGGACATCAGAATATGGGTGACTGATCCTGCCCTGGAAGACCCCTGATCTAGTCAAAGGAAACTAAATTACATGCAAAATTAAATGCCTATGAAGAATAGGAGTTGTATGAGGCTTATTGTTACATATCCTTGAGATTCCAGTATGTTCTGTAACTTATGAGGATACTAGTTTTAACATGTATGCTGTGTTTGACTGACATCACTGGGGAGAGAAGGAAAAGAGAGAGGAATGAGAAGAAATAACTTGGGGGTAGGGCACTTGCTTGGCATGTATGAGAACCCAGGTTCAATCCCCAGCACCACATAAACAAAGAAAGAAAGGGAAAAAACATGGAAAAAATTAACTCTCTCCCTCCAACCTCCAGAAAAAGCCCATTTAACACAGGGGTTCAATTGGGGGAAACATAGAACCATGGGGAACCTAAGGAGGGAAACCATGGAATGGCATCAGCCTTGGCTAACTATGTGAATATACATTTGTTCTTGATTGCTTGATAATGATTTGATTCCCCCTTAATTGTAAGTCCATATTCCACTAATTAAAAAGAAAGAAGAAATAATTTGGGAAAAACAGCACATTGGACAAAAATACAAGTTTTAAACCACACTGGTTTGAATCTGTGCTCTGTCACAATCTGAATTGTGTGGCTTGGTCCAGCAAGCCACCGTCACTGAGCTGGTTCCTCATGCGGGGGGATGGTGTTTCTGACTGGACATATTGAGGCAGGCCAATGCGTGTGCAGCCTGCAGCATGGTAATTTGCATATAGAGGATGCTCAAAGTTAACTTTTTGAAGGAAAGAATGAAGGCAAGAAAGCACACAAAGAAGATGGAAGATAACAGAAGGAGGACTGTGCTTTTCTTCCACTACCTTATTTTCCTTCATTATTTTAGGTTTGCCTCTAAAAGTTCTCTGATTTAGCTACTTTCCTGTTTTGTGGCAGCACTTGCTGCTGAGGATGAATTGCTCAGGGTTCCACAAGGTGATAGGTGTTCAGTGAAAAAAAGTTTAAAAATCATGGTGAAATATGTCTGGAGAAATGCTAAAACAAAATTAAATAAGTGTCTTTGGTACAAGAATTTTAGAGTCTCCATTTATCTAACACACATTTTAACTCTTCCGGATGATGACCAGGTAGACTGCGTGTCCAGATTAACATGCTAGGAACCCGCTTTTCTTATTAGATTACATGAGACTTGGGATTGGTGGAACACTAGTTTGAGAAGCACTTGTTTATATCAAGTTAGCACAGCACTGGGTACCAGATTGAGGAAAACAGCCCTGGAAGAAGCTGTTGGGAGAACAATCTGGCAGAGGAACCTGTCTTCCCCACTCACTGAGTGACATGACTTGCCCCTGATACCTCTGATCTGCTGATTTTCTCATTCATAAAATAAGAGTTTGGAGATGAATAGCCTGAGCACCTTTACCATTCTAATAGTTTAACATGTCTATGTTATGTAGATATGAACTATATGTTTAGGAGTTCAAAATCCACATGTGTTGCTATGATCTTTCTAGAGAACCAGCAATTCTGCGTGCTTGGATGGATGCCCTGACTCTTCAGATTCTTTTGATTGACTCTGATGGCAAAGGCTCTTCTTGTGAACAAGCAGAACTAGAAAGAAATCCCTTCAGCCTGGTGGCCAAGGCCCTCTACAGTCTAGCTATTTTACATTCTTCATCTCCCAATGATCCTGGGTCAGCCTTGGGCTCTCACTCCCTCCACTCCATGTGGAAGCTCCCCTCCTGTTAAAATATTCTGTCTCCCCATTATTCCCAACAATGTATTCCCCTCCTTATGTCACAGCATCATCCTGCCTTCAATCTGTCCCTTCCTCCACTGGTCAACATAAATTCTGTTCTTCCTTTAGGGTGCCAGTGAGCATGAACCATTTTCCCTGACCCCATAGGAGGAACCCTCTCTCATTCACTGAACAATCAACAGACCTCAACGTGTGTACTCTAAGATGGTAGAAAATTCCACTTACGTGTGTGTTGCTTTACGTTTCCAACGCAATGTTGAGAGCTAGAGATTAGAAAGGTACCAGCCACCGTTTCTTTTCCTTGAAGTTCTCAACATAACATCAAGGGGAAAAGTGCCATTTTCAGTTCAGTTACCTTCCTCCATCTCCTTGCTGAGGTCACCCTTGACTACCTTATCCAAAATTGTTTAACACTCTCGCCACAACATTTGTCTCTCCTGCCTTGCTTTATTTTATCTCTTTAGCACTGAACTCTAGCTGATATATTGTATAATTAATTCCAACATTTTCTATTTTCCCAGCTGGATTAGACAAACCACTAGGGCAGAGACTTTTTCTTTTTGTTACTGAAGCTTAGTGCTAGAGTATTAGGCACCTGGCACATAGTAGGGACTGAATTTTTTTATATATATGTTTTCAGAACTCTCTGGTACAAGCTGGTTTAGAGAATGCCATGTCTCTTAAAGGGTTAACTAACTTTCTGCACTGTTTTTTTACCTTGCTGATTAGCAGGTGGGATCTTTCTACTAAAAGAGAGTTAAGTCCAGTTTGAAGCATGCCAGCCAGTGACAGAGGAAAGGGGATGAGAGAGATAGCAAGAACATCTTTGTACCTCAAAAACCTAGACCTAAGCTGGCTTAAACATCCTGACCCAAAGTATGGGCAGTCTCCCAGATGAGGCTGGCATGTGCTAGAAAAGAGAAGGAATGATAAGACCTGACTTCCTCATGCAAGAAGGGGCAATATGGACCCAGAGATGTGCAAAAGGAATCAGGCTGCATTCAGGCAGAATTACTGGACTTTAGCACTGGTTCTGTCCTTCATTTAAAACAGGCACGTGGTCAATAAAATAATTCATCAAACATATGTGAACAGGTGGGTCTCCAATATCTTGCCCTGGCCTAGTGCAGAAAGAAACCTAAGAATTTTGACTGTTTTGGGGAGAAAAACAGAAATGAGAGTACCTAAGAAGAAAGATGGCTCAGTATAAGCTTTGTCCAGAAAGGGCATTACCAGCTTTATAATCTCCAATGAGTCAGGAATAAAATGGTGGCTTAGTGAATGATAGCTGGTTGGTTGATAGTATTGATTTTACAGGAATTACCAGAAATTCAGGGACCAAAATAGAGGACAGGACAATAACCATCCATTCCAGTGGTTTTCAGAGTCTATTGCTGATTCTCCCCATTCAGCCTAACTCTCACCCTAACACGCAATAATATGAACTCTTCCCACTCTTCTCATCATCAAGATAGAACCCATTCTACATCAGAAGTTGACCGGGAGTGACAGAAATTAGTTCACTGGCCCATGCAAAATCTCCATGGGTTTGAACAGACCCACATGGCACCATTACCTTAGATTTCCGTGATGCTCAGCAAGTTATTT
This sequence comes from Aplodontia rufa, assembly GCA_004027875.1. Lineage (NCBI taxonomy): Eukaryota > Metazoa > Chordata > Mammalia > Rodentia > Aplodontiidae > Aplodontia > Aplodontia rufa. Next base: position 20,711 of record PVKS010000475.1, read on the forward strand.
AACCTCTCCAGACCTCAGTTTTTTCATCTATAAAACTGGCACAGTATTTACCCAGGGGGATGTTGTGAGGATTAAATGAGATCATTCAGGGTTTCATATACATATTCACTTAATATTTATCAAACATTTACTATTTTCCAGGCTACTTTATGCATTAGAGATCTAGAGATTAAAGACTCGGTTTCTGCTTTTTCACAACTCAGAGTCTGGAGAAGAGAAATAGTAAAACTGAGCAGCCCTAGACAGTTGCCCCTTAGTATTCATGGGAAATTGTATCCAAGAAAGACCTCCTTGAACACAAAAATAAGCTCAAATCCATGGTATAAAACGGCATGGTGTTTGCATGCAGCTACACAATCCTCTTGCATCTGAAGACATCTTTATATTACTTTTAATACCTAATGCAAAGTTAATGCTATGTAAATAATTGTTATATTCTCTTGTTTAGGAAAGAATGACAAGAAAAAAGTCAGCATAGATGTCAGTTTTTGCTCAATCTACGGTTGGCTGAATCAGCGGGAACTGAGCTTGTGGATACAGAGGGCTGACTATACAGGGTGATGAATGTGTGGGTGAAATGTGTGTCAGTTAGTTTGAAAATACACATAATCCATTTCTAATGGGACCTGCAGAGAGATCGGGAAAAGCTCACCAGAGGAGTCAACATTTGAACTGAGCCCTGATGGGTCATTGAGAGTTAACCAAGCAGAAAAGATCTGGGGAGAAGGAAGAAAGGAGAACCTTTCAGACAAAGAGAAAACCACACGTGAGCAGAAGGAGCTGAGTATGGTGTGTTCAGAGGGCTGTAATCAATTTCTTGTGCATAGAGCTCTGGGTGTGGGTTGACAAATGACAGAAAATGAGAATGAAGAGGCAAGCAGGAGTCTAGAGCCAGAAAATGAAGATTGAAGCTCCTTAGCATGGCTTTGAGCTTTTATCTTGATGTTACTGGAGCGCTGTTGCAAACTTCGTCAGCAAACTGACATGAACAATTTTATGTTTTAGGAGGATCCATCTGACACCGTGTGAAGGGTAGATTAGAATAGGGTTAGATCAGAGTCGGGGGAAGGAGGCAATTACAGTAATTCATGCACTACATGACAAAAGCAATGAGGAAATAAAGAGAAGGAGGTGGAGACAAGGGCTGGATAGATGAGAGGAATCACTTACAACTTCCAGGCTCCCACTTCGGATAATCGGATGGACTGTGGTTCCAGGGTTAGCGCAAGAGAGCAGAGCATTGGAAAGAGAGGAGAGGACGTGGAGTTTACTATTGAGTTGGGTGGGGTGGGGGTCTCCAAGGGACATAAAAGTAACAGCGTAAAAGAAAGTGGGAATCGAAGTTCAGGGCTTCAGAGAAGAATCTGGGCATTTGAATGTCATTATTGCAAAAAATAAGAAAAAAATCAGAGGCTGTGGGTGTAAATTCAGGCGCAGATGTTTATTGGGATTTGCTGCGTGGCCATAATGAGGGAAGGCATGGGAAGTGACGGCGGGCAGGGGAAACGAGGAGCGGGCAAGGGAAGTGGCGTGCAGGAGAAAATGACACGAGGGGAAAATGGTGCTGGACCTCGGCTGGGCAGCTGCTTTATAGTTTTAGGGAAATGAGAGAAATCGATGCGGTTGGCCTTTTGGAGATTGGCTGGTGGATCCATCAATCCATTGGAGCTTGTCTGCCAGAGTCTTGATTGGCTGTTCTTTTTGCGGGCAGTTTTGCCAGCCACCAAGGGTGAACCCACGCCCCCAGCCAGTGGCTGCGGAGAAACCTAACAATTATTTCCATGCTTTGTTCATAAAGTCTATGGAGATGAGTCTGTGAGAAGCTGAGAGGGCTGGGAATGGAACCCTGGAGTGCAGCAGCAAATGAGGGTAGGCACTCCGAGGGTAGGGATGAAAGGTAGGGGGGTAAGAAGGCATGCCACCAGAGGAAGGACTTACCCAAAAAGAGGCAGGATGGAGGAGGGAGAGTCACCGGTGCCAAATATCAAAGAGAGGTCAGTGATCTAATAAGTCCAGTTACTGGACTGAGGGCTGGGAAGTCACAGTTGGCACCAGGAAGGGCAATTATAATGGAAACACATGGTGCAGTGTTAACACAACAGACAACTTTTGACTTGTTCACCAAGTATTTAAGGTAGGAATTCACCTAGCATTGACTTTAAATTAATCATTTTCAAGTAAGTGCTTCATCCACTTTCAGGAGGTAAGCTGTATCAACAACTATTAATTAGTGACCTGAATTATGCATCTTTTCCCTTTTCTGGAATATAGATTGATGGTGTTTTACACAAGAATTTCCATTTGTTGAGCCCAACAAAGCACAAAGTATCTGATTTTTTGTCAAAAAAAGTTTTTTTAAAAAAAGGATTATGTAACTGTGCTACCTTCTTTCTGAACTCCCTCCCTGTCTCTCAAAAAACAAAAAGGCTGGTGCTGTGCTTCTAGTATTTTCCCTCTGTGACCCAAAAGCAGAGGAATGCTGTGCTGGAGGTGAGCTGTTGAATAGCCCTCACTGCTAGAGTAGCTCGATGGGAATCCTCAGATAAAAGGCAAGACAGAAACAGGAGGTGTTATTTCTGGAATTATCATGATAAGAGATGTAAGGAGAAGCTCTCCGCAGGGTTGGACAGAAATAAAAATGGAGAAGTTGCAAGGGAAAGAAAAGCTTCCCAGGTTTCTTTGCAAATAAGCTCTAGGAAAATATTTGAAAATAGGTGCTTGTGGAGAAGGAAGCAGAAAACAAGAATGCAAGACACCAGGATGGTTAACTGATCCCATTTGCTTGTTTGTATGTGAGAGACCAAAGTAAGAGTCATGACAGGAAGCACAATGTTCAAGAAATCCATTGCTGACTCTGACGGTCTCTGCCCAAACTCTCTGATAACAGCCTTGCAGGTAATGCCCAGTTGGAGACGCGCAGGGTGTTCCTATCACTGGCCCCCATCGCTGCTTCTGCCCATGACTCAACTGGGTCTGCTTTAGACGTTTTCACCCTAGTTCTTCCGTGCAAGCGCTGCTGCTGATCTCTGTTGGAGCTGAATCTGCCGAGAGCTCTGGAGTCCAGTTCTGGCCATCTGCAAGTGTGTTTCGCTCTTCTGCACCAGAGTTAGCCAGATGTCAAGGTTCTGGTGTCCCTGTCAGCCCTTAAGGGCCCGCATAAGGACAATTATGTGGACGAAAAGTGGGATTTGTCTCCCTCTCCACAAAGCACAGTCAGGTCTCACAACAGCTCCTGGCTTGAAGATGGAGTTTCTGCTCCAGGACCCGGCTACTCCCTGGCTTTACAAGCAAGAAAGACAGGCTTACAACTGTCAGAGAAGACCGGAACCCAAGACCATGACAAAAATACTTCCACTGAAGAAATGGGATTGAAAGTCTCTCTTTCATAGCCCTCTCCATAGAAATAAAAAATATATATATTAGTCATTCCCAAAATTGGGCTAATCATTTTTGTACATCCAGTTGGACTACATTTTTGAAAAATCCAGAGAGGCTAGAATTTAGTGAGGTGTTAGTTGCCTATAATTTGGAATGAACCACAAAAGAAAAACCTCCTGGCACAAGCTATCCAAAGTTATTCAAAAGCCACATAATATTTATGTCTCTACGAACAAACAAATCCATGGGCCAAATGTCATGTGTTTTCTCAGGCTAATTCTCCTAACCTGCCTTGGCCCAGAATAAATCTACACAGCCCAACTATTCATGCTTATACACAAGCTGCCTGAGGCTAAAGTGAAAAGGCTGGCCACATTCAGCAAACAGCCTAGCACAAGGCTTGAATTTTAGAGCGGCAAGAATTGATGAGGTGGGGAAACGGGCATCAGGGCACTTAGACGCTGTTGCACATTAATCCACACTGCATGGCCCACAGAATGTGAATGAGGTGGATCTGGGTTGCATTCAATGGGGGGTGCAGGAGGGGAGAGGGGGAACCTGACTTTGTGGTCCAGGACCTGGACCCTGCACCTAGGAGCTGTGTCGTTCTGCAAATCAATATACTTCCCTAGGTCTCCTGGGTTTTGTTTGTTTGTTGTTTATTTTTATTTTAAATACTGACCACAGGGGATGTTGTGAGGATTACATAGGTTAAGTGACCTGCTTAGATCTGCTTAAACTATAAATACTGACATATGATACACAGATTATAGTGTTATTACTAAACTTTCTCATCTGTTAACCAGAGCTCCTACTGCTTTAGAGAATCTAGTTTAGAAGAATTGGCACAAGCTGAGTGTTGACTCCCTAAATCTTCTGGTTCCTTTCCTTTCCTTTCCTCTGCTTCTCCCTGAATGGGATCTGCACAGTTCCTCACCCGCTTTTAGAAACCTCCTCACCCCAGCCTCTCCTGCGCCCTTCCTCCACCCTTCCCTTCATCTGCTCTCTTGCTTTCTCCACCAATCTGTTGCTTCCTCCACTTATCTTCCTCGCACTCTTTTCTTGGAGAACAGAATCTAGCACATTGTAGGAATGAATTAAAAATGTGTTGGATGAATGATAAACCAGAGCATGAACATATGACTTAGTTCTCAAATACCACCATGATTTCAAAAATTAAAGAAGAGGAAAAGGACCACCAGGCTCTATACATTATTTTTAATTTTTGAAGAAAGGGATTGTGGATAAAGAGACAAATAGTTATTTGCTAAACAATATCCAGAAACACAGAATAAAAATGGATTGCTTGCAATGGGGTAGGGATCCTGGAGGGTATTCTGTGTGCGCAATTGTGTGACACACCTGTGTGTAGATGGCACATCACAAATGCGCTTTCTTGAAGGGGACACAGCTGCACAAGGCAGAGACAAACATTTTTCTCTGATCACTCAGTAGCAAGATTCCAAAAAGTCTGTTCCAGATTCCTATTACTTTGAATTACTAAGAAGACAGAAGAAGCAGGACAGTGGAAAAATTCAACTTCCCTTCCAAGCATCCTTCCCAGAAGATGGCTAGTAACAAAGCCTGTGCAGCCAAAGGACTTAGCTGCCCCATGCTGCAAACAAAGTTCTAAAGATAATCAACTCCTATAACTAACTAACAAATAAACAGATACCACCAAAAATGAATCATAGTCAGAATACCATAGAAAATCCAAACCTGCACTTAAAAACCACAAATTCTGTGAACCAGAAGTCTGGTGTGAACCAGACTTCAGGGATTTACCCCAACCCAGGGATATTTGCTGACTTGCTCAAGGTCACCAGACTTGATGGCAGAACCAAAACTTGATAAGCCACGAGGAAGAATCTTACCTATTTCAGGGACACGAGAGTGGAAAATGGATCAATCACACCCAATCAAGTGTAGACATCCTGCCTGAATCATGAAGCAGAATAGAGAAAGAGCAGAGGAGGGGACTGGGAACTTTTACCCCAGCCAACTCCTTGCAAAGATTCAGTGAAAGTTGAGTTTGAGGTTGAAAAAGCAAAATGAAGAGGAAATGGAGCAACAAAACCCACCAGGAAAACTACTTAGTGTCCTGGAGTGACTGGTCACTCCTGGGAAACTGGGGATATTCTAAGAATCTGCTCTTAAGGGCCAAATAGCTTTTTCATGTTTTAAAAACGGCTTGAGCTCACCTTTGCGAAGAAGGGTCCAGGTGCTCATCTATTATTGAGCATGTTTAAAACAGCATTTAGGAAAGAGCACCCAGAGACAAATTTGGCAACTACAACGTCAGTCCCAGGGGGTCTGTGTTTGCTTGGAAAAGGAGCAGAGTTCAAGTTCATGATATGGGAAGACAACCCAGGCAGGTGTCCTGGTGTTCTTTGAGACACCTGTTGGCATGAGTTTCTGCAGTTCACCATGAAGTGAGTGATACAGAGGGCAAAAGTCAGCTTCCCAGCTGTCTAAACCTCAGACCAATGAGCCATGACTAAGGCTTTGCCCCTTGTGTTTGGAGGTCTGGGGTGGTACTGAGGGGCAGTGATTTAAAACTCATGTGATAACTATGTACATGCAAATAAATAGTAGATAACATAAACATTTAATGCTATATCACGCATAGCATTGAGTATTGAGTATATATTTATGGCATACCGCTTACAACATATTGTTAAAGGAAAGGAAAATGTAGATTATGAAACAAGATTATACTACTATCCCAATTTTATTAAAATATGCCATCATATATTTTTACAAAACACATTTATAATATATAAAGACAAAAGATACTGGAATGACAGAAATAATCTCTGGGTGGTAGAATGTGGGGTGAATTTTACTTTCTTTTTCATGAGTTTTCTCTTTTATTCCTTTCCTTTCATGATTGAGTACTATAATTTTGGCATCAGATACAAATAACAAATATTATTACATATAAAAAAGGTTCATTGCTCAAAATGGGACAGAATTCCTTGAGTTCTGAAAACGAGATCCTTATAAGCATATAGAATACATTTACAACCACAGCTTAAAGAATTTTTCTCCTTTGGGATCTTGCACTTAAACATAGTCTTTTAAGTAGCATATAATTCACCTGGAGAATAAAAATATAGATTCAAAGAACAGTGCACTATCATTGAAAAACGATAATAACTTATATTTGGGTAAGAAGTATATTCGTGTCACCTAATACTTTAGTTGTCAAAACCCTAAATGTACGGGTTTTAAGTGAGGAGCACAAGAACAGAGTGACATTATCGTGTGGATGCCTAGCGTGATCTGCTTTTGAGTGGGAGGTGGAGCTGGTCAAGCATCCCAGGCTGACATTGCATGAATAGACCCTCTGTGAGGTTACACTTCACCCTCTCCTCTTTAACTTTGCCTGCCCTTACTTTGCCACAAGGGTCTCCTGGCTCTCCTCCCACCCCTTGAGTGACTACCTCTCCTTTTCCTTTGCCAGTTCCACTTCCTTCTTTCACCCCACATTCATGCAGAGGGGGTGCAGCTCATGTCCTTGGTCCTCTTCCCGCTTCCTTAACTCTGTAGAAACCCATCTTCTCCCTGGCTTTGTTTTATCACCTGCATGGAGAACGTCTCTGAGACTGCATGTCTAGTGGTATCCTTCCCCAGAATCACAAATCCACTTCCCTCCAGAGTCAAAAATAACTCAATTTAGAAGTCTAAACCTAAACCCATGAAGTCCCTTCCTCCATCACTAATTTTGGTCCTTGTTTGGATGTCCCAATGTCCCCAAAACATCTCATTTCCTGAAGCTCAACTCCTCAGTGGTCCTTATCTCATCTTCTCGAATGTTAGTTTCATTCTACCGCTTCCATTCTTCCCCATCCGTCTCTGCTCCCTGTGCCCATTAGCCTCATGAAGATGTTAGGAAAGTGCAGTTGGTCCTGGAGGAAAGTAAATCCATATTGCCCATCAGAGCTACTAGATGAATTTTCAAAACAGAGGTCAAAGTTACACCTTCCTTCCTCTCAAAGTCAGTCTATGGTGATCACTTGCTGAGCTCATTCAAGTCTCCTTTGCTTCTAATGGACCAGTATGTCTTTAAAGATGGCTGTCCATCCCCTTATTTGTACCCTATCATGCAGACAAATCATAAAAACACTCTTATTCTATGAATCAACACCACACTTCACCTGCCGTTCCCTCTACCTGAGAATAGCATTCTCTGCTCCACTACTAACCAGCTCTGAAAACCTTCCCTGTTATTTCAGGGTCATCTGTAAAATCGACTTCTTCTCAAATCTCTCTCTGATTCCCTTAATGAGATACATCATTTCCCTTTATAAGCTCTTTTGTCTTACTGTTTATTAGTTATCTATTGGTGTGTAAAAAAGTTACCATAAAATTTAGTGGCACAGAACACCAACGTTGATTATCTCACAGTTCCCACGGATCAGGAATCCAGATGCACCTTAGCTGGACAATGCTGAGGCTGGAGCCTCTCCTCCAGGCTTCAAGGGGAGTATCCACTCCTGAACTCACTCATGTGGCAACTGGGTGGCCTTTGGTCCTCACTTGCTAATGGTTAGAGACATTAGTGCTTTGTCACTTGAGGGAGCTTGCACCCCACAGGCTGTCTGGCTTCCTCAGAGCAAGAAATCCAACAGAGACAGAGAGGGAGGGGGAAAAGTGGAGAGAGAAAGAGACACAGAGAGAGAGAGAGAGAATTGGGCTGGGGGAGAGAAGAGAGAGAAAGAGAGCCTCAAGATAGAGTCAGTCCTTTATATGCTCATCCCCAAAGTGACCTCTTGACACTTCCATCCTATTCTAACCATCGAGTTACTAACCTCAGCCTACACTCAGAGGGAGGAGACTGCACAGGACACGATACCAGGAGGTGTGGGCCTCTGGGATCATCGCAGTGGCAGCCCACCACACTATATTCTTCCCTGCCTGTGTAATTGTTGTACCTCCTTTGTTAAAGGGTTACATCTGGAGAATGGGGAGTCTTGTTTATTTTCTTCTTCGCACCTGGCACTGGGTCCTCTATTGAGAAGCTTATTGGTGTATGCTTGATGAATTGAACGGATGCTAACCAATTAATTTTAAAAAAAGTGGTAACTCTGGATCCAGGCAGAAGGTGTGACACCTCTTTCTCCCAATTGGAGAAACACACATGGGGATCAAAGAAAAGGAAGATTTCTTGGGCTTCCCAGAGTGGCTAGAGCGTCTTTGCAATTGTTTGAGCCTGAGCAAGTTCCACTCTGTTTCGGAACGTTTCTAATTTCAGGAGTGGGGAATCTAAAATTCCCTGTCCCTAAGGTAGAAAGAGACAAAGCTCTCCCCTTGCATCCTATTTAGTTCTTGTACAAATATAAAGACATGAGAGCAATTACTGACATCATTTTAACTTTTCTTCCTCTCTGTTGGAGTGCTCAGAATCTCACCTGAATGAGGCTCTTGTGCCTAGACACCTTGCTCTCTCTACACTGAGATCATGTCACTCTCTCTGACTGTGGCAATTTTCTGTTTTCACGTTTAAGATGTGGCATTTTGCCCCTGCCTTCATGTATTGTTTTAGTTTTTCGTACTGCACATCTCTCCCCCTCATTGACACGTCCTTCTTCCCTTCCTCTAGTCTTCTAACTGAGATTTTCCTCTGCTGTGGAAAGTCTTCTTTTTTCTGCCAGGTAAATGCCCTTGAATCACTCAAATTCCCCTTGAAACTTTTTAAGGCATTAAAGGTTGATATTTCTGATTTTGTCTAACAAACAGAAAGCCCTCCAGACACGTCGTGTCTTTTGTCTTCTACTCCAAGGTGAATTGGGTCCCTGTACAGTGTAGTACAGATTGCTCCATGTTCTCATGCATTTTGAAGACAGTGCTCAGAATTCTCAGCTGCCCCCTAGAGACTCCACGGAGAACTGCAGTGACCCATGAAAAGGCTAGGTGGGCTCCGGAAATACTGAATTCTTTAATCCTGAATATACCCATTGCCAAGGCACACATTTTTGTTTTTAAGCAGAGAAATAATGTTTCATGAAATCATCCCTGTTCTGAGAACTACAAACTCCAACATCTGCAGGGATCTGGAAAACTACTAAGAAATGGAGCAGGCCTCTTTGTAGGGCTGTGTTGAACTGGAGAGCATAGATTAGAGTCAAAGGAGGCTGCTGTCCTCAGCCCAAGCAAAGGGTGAGCCCATTGCTGCTAACTTCCTCAATTTTCAGGAAATTATGAAATGTAGGGAATCTGAATTTTTTTTAAGAGAGAGGGACAGTGAGAGAGACAGAGAAAGAGAGAAACAACTTTATTTAGTTTTTCACATGGCCTTAGTTGCTCCAACACTCAGTTGTGTATGTGGTGCTGGGGTTTGAACCCGGGTCCTTGTGCTTGCCAGGCAAGCGCCGAAACCACTGAGCCACCGCTCCAGCCTGGGAATCTGGATTTTGAAGTGCTAGCAATCAACTTAATCTCTTACATATGTTACCTCTTTTGAGCCACATGGACCATGCCTATGGTCTGCGGACTGCCAGCGTGTGGCATTTCCTGTACATCCTCAGTAGATCCTTGTGTAGCATCACTGATGCTACGAGGTGAAATGAAGACAGCTGTGCAGAAAGGCCCAGTATTATTAAACAATGGGCATTAATATTAGCACATTAATTCTTTGGAAAAGGTGGCATAAATATTGAAATGTACATAGCCTAATGTGTCCGATTATAAAAAGTCATATCCTATTCTCTAAAACCTAACAGCAATGAAAAAGAAAAACAAAAAGGAAGATGAAATACTACCCACATTTCCCCTGGGGCTTGGAAGTGTGGTGTAGCTTCACACAAGGTGCATATAAAATTTAAACAGAAGACCTATGGGCATAATTCATAGTTCTTTTACTTTAAATAAGTTGTCAGCTAAATCTCCTTACAATAGTGCTTGGACTCTGAAGAAATTTAGCTAGCAACTTATCTAAAATAATAAAACCATTTCCTTGGGGCTGGAGCAGTGGCTCAGCAGTTTCAGTGCTTGCCCTGCAAGTGCGAGGACCCGGGTTCAAACCCTAGCACCACGTACACAACTAAGTGTTGGAGCAACGAAGGCCATGTGAAAAACTAAATAAAGTTGTTTCTCTCTTTCTCTGTCTCTCTCACTGTCCCTCTCTCTTTAAAAAAAAAAATTTCCTAAAGCTCCTTAGAGGCGGGCACCCATGGCTGAGGGCCACTGCACCCTGTCCTACCACCTTCATGGCACCTGGCACTGCCTGAACAGTCTCATTTATTTATTTGTTTGTATGTTTGCTGTTTGACCCCACTCACCAAGATACAAGTTCCTTGGGACAGGGAACATATTGGTTTCATTTAGTACCATTTCCAGGACATTTAGAACAGTGCCTGGCTCAGGAAATAGCTGCCAGATGAAGAAAGCCAGACAGTCAGCACTGTCAGAGTCTCTTCTGCAGTTATGAAGATGACCAGTGATGGCGAACTGCCTGGAGTGAGAGGGACAGGCCTTAACTCTTGCTTGCTGGGCCTCTGGCTCTGTCCTCTGCTTTATGAAGGAATAAAGAGTCAGTTCCATTTTAAAGTTTAATGGCTAGGAAATAAAATGAAAGCAGAGGACAATGACAGAGTGGCAGTCTTAAATATCCATTAAACAGATACTTCTCTTCTTGTGAGAAGGAAATATCTGTGATAAACTGTCCCTGCGTTAAAGCTCAGATTGCTGGGCCCCATCTCTGGAACGTCCGGGGCGGAGCCTGAGAGCTAGCATTTCCAGCACAATCCCAGATGATCGTTACACTGGTCTGCGGTCACACCTTGTGAACCACCCATGTAAGCTGTAAAGCAGAATCCAGGTGTCTGTGGTTACTGTCACTCACCTCCCCATTTCATCACTGTTCCTTTTCTCTGTAACCCTGAATATGCCCATATCTTCTGACATTAAACCACTTTTCCTTGAGGAAGGAATTCCTTTGAATTCCATCTACCCACCACAGAATACGGAAGCTATAAATGAGATTTCTTTATGATCAGCACAAAGTGCTGGTTTATTACCATGAAACAAAACCCAAGTAGATCAAATAGCACAAGGACACACTGCAAGGTTCCATATACAGTTATTATTGCTTAATGTATTTTAGTTGTTAACGGCTACTGAGAATTCACAAAGCACTAAATCCGAGCTGAGGATACCTTTGATCCCCTGATTTCTGGGTAATGGGCCCAGCATGGACTACTACTATGCTGTGTCCTTCGCCACTATTTTATTATTAATTAACTCAGCTTTTTAAAATCCCTCTGCAAAAAGGCATTTTAGAATGAAGGAAGAAAGCTTGTTGTTGCCAACTTATCACCAACCATATCAAGGATTCTATTTGCTGTTTCCTAATTCCTTCCATTTAATGACTTCGGCTAAAATCCAACCTAGTTCTGTGGGGGAAGGTTCATTTTTTTTCTCCATTTTCTTGTTTTCTAGAATCAAGTTTTAATTGTATTATCGTTGTTTTGAATTATGTTCATATAACAGTGAATATGTGCACAACACATGCTATGTCTCACATATGGTGTTAGGAATTTCATGTGAAGTGAAACTTATTTTATTTTTATAGCAACAGAAGTTTGAGGTAGGTGCTCGTATTATCCCTATTTCCTAGATGAAGAAACTGAGGCATGGAAATACAGAGCCAGATCAACTGATCCTCTTTTGGAAAAGTCACTGTGCTAGTTGGGGAGTAAGATGTGGCACCTCTTGGCTTTTAAACTCTGCCTAGAAGGACAAGTACAAGAATCCAAAGTAAAGGGAAGAGCACAAGTCAAAGCTTACACAGGCAAAAAAGTGCAGGAGTTGATGAAGAACCGTGAGTTGCAATTATACTGACCGGAAGCTAAATGCAGAGGTAAGGGGGAGTGGGAGGTCTGGAAGGTCAGTCTGCAATGCTGTGACTTTGGGCAAGGCTGAGGTGAAGGGCACACACTATCCTGGGAAACATTTCTCAGATTTCAGTCATTTGAGCACCCAGTACTTAACAATTCTTGCCACATCTGTGTGCTACCTACAGTGGGTTTAATTTAGTATTTGAAATAACTTTCCTTCTTAAAATGCCAGGTATTAAAATTTTCACATCATGACTGTAAATATAAGACAAATGTCATTTGCCCAAATAGATGTTTTTAAAATTACAAAATACTCATTCCTGATAAATTAATTCATGTACCACAGCTGAAACCCACAGCCACACTTGGGAAAACATTCAAGTAGCAACAATGAATCACAGACGAACGTTCTTAATTGTTCAGTGTTTCTCCCACTTTTTCTTTCATATATATACTTTGAATTCAGTGAACCTCGTTTAATTGATTGAGTTTTATATGAGTTCTTAAAACACCTTTCCTTTCCCTAGTTGAGTCATAAAAAATTTGGTGTATTGTGTTTTATGTAAAACAAAAGTTCAATTCTCACGTCCCTGTCCTACCAAGATTTTGGAGCTGTTTTGTAGATCTGCCGTTTTAAATTCCCCTTGGCACTGAGGTATTTCTCTGCACCTGCAACAGGTGCCTGATCAATGCATCTGCAAGGCTATAGTGTCATGGCCATGGTGGTGGCATCTCAGAAGAGCCCTCAATGAAGAGGACTGTTTTGTAGAAAATCTCCTCTGGAGACTCTAGACGGCTGTTTCTGTTGCCATCTGTCATTCAGAAACCCATACTCCCTCCCCCCAGCTTCAGAGAGGTTCTTATTCTCAACTGGAAAGAGAGATATTGTGTGTGTGTGTGTGTGTGTGTGTGTGTGTGTGTGTGTATGTGTGTTTAATGACACTCAGGGGGAATAGGTATATAGGGAGATAAGAAAGCTTTATTACTTTTATGTTTCTTTCTTTCCTTCCTTTCTTTTCTCCCTCCCTTTTTTGTTAATCTCAGGAAAATATAACAGTGTAAAAGTCAGTCACAGTCTGCATGAACCCCCAATCCCATCCCCCATACCCATTGCACAACTATATCTTAAGTCATAGGACCCATGGGTCTTCATGGTGTAAACTGTCACATGGTCAGTAAAATCATCCCCACTGACATTGCTGCACTTAGATCCTATCAGTCTGGTTGTACTCAACCTAAGAGGGGATGTTCTTTTTCTTTGCCAGAAAACTCCCTTCCCTTTGGAATAGATGAAGACAAAGTAGTATATATTTTACAAACAGACAAAAATGACCTCCGAAGATGTCCTACGCTTTGGATGAGAAATACGTTCCAGGGTGTCTGGAGGAAGTCTGGTGTAAACGGGATCATGCACACGCGTGGAGAACATGGTGGTGGAGTACGGCATCTCGGCCTGCCAAGGTCTGCCACCCCTCTCCAGTGGCTGCCTGCCACACACACTCTTCTGCTTCTTCTTTCCTCACCGGGTTCATACGTGTCTTCTCACCATTCCCCTGGCACTCATTTGTCGTACACTGAAAGCTTCAGAAGAGTTAGTTGACAGAGCCGAGACCTGGAGTGTAAACACGGCCTTGGGCCACCCTTAAGAGCAGCAGAGCAGACCTGCGGTGTGAGAGGGAGGCCCAGGAATCTGAACAACCATCCCCACTCTTCTCCTTATCAGAATGAATCACCATGTTCGCAAATTGTGAACAGAAATAATTTTTTATTCATTCTTACATATTAGAGGGAATCCTTGTTACATATCCATGCATAGATGGATATTGATAAAGTAAGTTAAGGCTGATTCTAGTCCAGGGTCTCCCTCCTTCAACCACTCCCTGCTCCCATGTCTCCCCTGCTTTACCCCCAAGGTTATAGATAGAACTAAGCTTATACATGTGTATTAACTTTTGAATTTTCTGATCCTCTCTGCCCTCCTATGTGTATGTGGGCTTCTCATGGGAGTTGAGGGTTCCCAGGTGCATTGATAACCTCCCCTAATCCCTCTCTCCTGCTTATGTGAAAATTCACCTATATTGAGTTTATTTTTGAGCTTAGCTAACTTTCAATCTCTTAGATTTTATTCTAGCTTTATTCTAGCTTCCATATGAGAGAAAACATTCAGCCCTTAAGTCTCTGAGTTTGGGATATTTCACTCAGCATAATTTTTTCCATCTCCATCCATTTGGCTGCAAATGCCATGATATTGTTCTAATAGCAGAGCAGAATGAAAAAAATATATATATATATCTCACAGTTTTTGAATCCACTTGTCCAGTGAGGGGGGCATCTTGGCTGGTTCCATAGTTTAACTATTGTAAATTGAGCTGCTATAAACAATGATGAGGTGTGTCTCTGTAGTATGCCAGTTATAGTTCTTTAGGGAAAATACCCAGGAGTAGGATAGTGCTTTCCAGAGTGGCTACATAAGCTTGCAGTCCCACCAACAGTGTGATAGAGTTCCTTTCTTCCTACAACCCCTCCAGCATCTGTTATTGTTCATATTCTTCATTTTTGCCACTCTGACAGGAGTGAGCTGGAATCTTAGTGAAGTTTTAATTGGCATTTCTCTGATTGCTAGTGATGTAGAACATTTTCAAACACCGAATGGGAATAATTCTAACAGAGGAAATCATAAACTCCCCTGAATGGTCCAAGTCCTATGGCCTGTAGTGTAACATTTGTGCCAATGATTTTTTATTAATAACTTTCATTTTTTTAAAGAGAGAGAGACAGTGAAAGAGAGAGAGAGAAAAGAGAGAATCAATTTTACTTAGTTTTTTCATGTGCCTTTCATTGCTCCAACACTTTGTCGTGTACGTGGGGCTGGGGTTTGAACCTGTGTCCTTGTGCATGCCAGGCAAGCACTGTAATGGCCGAGCCACCACTCCATCCCAATAGTTTTCATTCTTAATGACATTTTGTTGTTTGTTGGCCAATATTTCCAATTAAGTCTCATTTCACTGGCATCTTTAGCAGATTTAGCATGCTGAGGTCAGAACTTCTCTTACTGCATACATGAATTATGTTTGCCCTGTTCCTGGCCAGCTTTCATGGATAGGCATTGTGGGGAGCCAGACTGTGCATGGGCTAGTACAAATCTATCATCACTGTAGGAAGAACTCAAAGCATAAAATCTCCTGGTGCTAGATCACTAAAGGCGTGCTTGTATGTGAAGGACAATCAGATAGTATAGCTTTAAAGTTAAACTTCAGATGTCACTAAAGTCAAGATGCTATTAATATACACACAAAGTATCCTGTTTGGGGAAAACACATAAAGGTAAGAAAGGAATAGTAGTGTAGTGTGATACCACTAGCCCATTAGCCTTCAGGGACGTCAGCTTACGGGTACTCTCACCCTGTGTCCCCTGTGGACCAGTGAAGAGAAACAACACAAGGAAGGATGCCATCCCAAGCACGAATGAGCCCTATATTTTTGGAGGGAATATGTGCCTGAACATAAGAGACCTTCTACTCTAAAGTAAATGAAATCATTATAATGAAAAATGTAGATAGACACAGAACACATGGCCAACCCCACCTGTGTGAGTTACCACCAAAGAGAAGTATGCTGATCAGCAAAGTTAAAAGACAGCACACTCACTCAAAAGGTCAGAAACTGAAAATCTTCTGTGACCCCAGCAGATAAGGAACAACAAAGGAGAGCCTTCCACGCACTGCACCTGTGTCTGCTGCTAGTTACTGACTTAATGTGAACCAAGCAATTCCCTAACTAAAGTTTTTCACTTTTAACATTTAGGAATATTAGATAAGGAAAAAAGTGGCCAACTCTTCTCACCTTGAAAAGCAATTTTATACTATTCAAACTGGGCCATCAGCAACTCTGAAGTTATTTTCATATGAAAACCAAAGTCTCTATTTGACGCATATACAAATATCTCATTATAAGGGAGCAGTGTGAAGAAGTCTAATGCATCCTGATGATGGAATATCAGGCAATTACTGTTTCATTTTTTTGAATAATATTTTTAAAAGGGAACATGTTCACAATATCCTAGTAAAAGAAAAAAAAGGTAGCAAACTATTCATACAGTAGGTTCTCAAGTCTACTGTATCACATTAGACTGGTTTTAAAACATACATATACACACCAAAAACATGCACAGAAAAAAATCACTGGTAGGAAACAAAAAAATTAAAAGTTAATTCCAATAGGTGTGAATATAGGTAAACTGAATTGTATCCCTTCCCAAGTGTCTTTATTAAGTTCAAGTCCCTTTAAAATAAGAAAATAATAAATGTTGCTTTTAACCTGGATATAAAACTAAGAGTCTTCTAACCTCTGCACCACAATTTCTTTTTCAATATCACTATTGGAAAAAATATGATAACTTAAATATTAGAAAAATAGCTCACAGGACTCAGGGGCCAACCACAGATAATAGTCCTGATATAAAAATCCCAATAAAATTTAAACAAGATGGATGGAAGGAAGCTGTCTGTGGCTTGGCGACACGTTCCTTTCCACTGTCTCCTTAAGACAAGGTGAAGCCAGTCCATCAGTCTCAGTTCTGCTCTTTGGTCCCATCAACAAATTCAGATTTCAAAACTAAAGTCAACCCAGGTTTCTGGTTCTCTTACCCTGTTCATTCAAGGCTGATGCCAAGCCTTCTGAAATGATATTTCTGAAGTCTTTCTCCCCAAACACCCTGCTCTTATCCTTGAATTGTTTCACTATCATACATGGGGAAGCAGCTAGACCAAGCATAAAAGCAGTATTGAGATGTTAGGGGTTAACAGTGCTCCTCCTCCTCCTGGGGGCTGGTCCCCAATGGTCCCTTCCTAGAACCCCAGGAAGAGGAATAGGCAAACACCGTGGGCCAGAGCTCTTAGAACTCAGGGAACAATAATAAGGGAACACTTGAATGTGATGATCGGTGATAATCCCAACTCAGAAAACACCTTCACAATATGTAATCCAGTGGCCCACGGATCATTGTCACTAGTATGTTAGCAGTTATCACTTACCACACAACATGAAGCATCACTCTGATGCCAGACCATGTCACGCAGTGAGAGTGAACAATCTCCTTAGGTTACAGAAATGTTAAGTGTCATAGTAAGCACCTTTCTTGTTGCAATGTACTTGGTTTTTGCTTTGATTTTTGCTGTGTTATTAATTTCAGACACTAGGAAAACTATGATACTGAAGTGGTGGGGACAGCCCTTGGCTCACAGGAAATGCTAAATAATTATGTATGGGAAGAAAAGGAAGGAAGGAAGGAAGGAAGGAAGGAACGAAGGAACGAAGGAACGAAGGAGGGAAGGGGGAGGGAGGGAGGGAGTGGAAGGGAAGGAGAGAGGAAGGGAAAGAAAGAGAAGCCACAGGGAGGAAGGGAAGGTGGAGAACTCTCAAAGCCGTGTAGTTGGTGCATGGCTGTTTGGGCAGGACTGTATGTTGCAGCGATGAGGATTTCTCCAATTTTCATGACTTTCAAAGTCATCCCCTGGTGTTGTTAACAGTTCCGGTGCTCAACACTTGTCTCTATTAGGAAATTCTCTGTAGTCAATATAAATCCTCTCTGCTTGATCTTAAGCCCACTTATTCTTGTTCTGTCTCAGGAGAAAGTGAGCAGCTGATCTTCACACTTGGTACAATAATTCTTCATACATTTAAAGAGAGTAAGTCATCACCTCATTGCCTTTTCCTTCCTTCCCTTAACAATCCAAAATCCCATAGCCTTTCTCTATGGATCCCGTGTTCTAATCCCTTAATCCAACTGTGCACATTAGTACTCAGTTCAAAGATGGTAAGAATCGCGTGTTGTCAAGTGTCGGTATCAGGAGACACAGAACAAGCCCCTCTGACCTGAGGAGTTTCTGTTCTACCCCTTCAACATCTCTGGAGCCTGGAGAGAGCATGGATATTATCCTGGCATGAGCATGGTTTCTCCTCTGAGGCTGGAAGATGGAATGCAATTTGTATAAGGGCATTAAAGAAGTTACCAAATATTTACTGACCTATTCAGTAGTATCTTGCACACATCTGGGCACAGAGGTGCAGTGGAGAAACGAGTAGATGGTTCCTGCGTTCGTGAGCAGTGTTTCAGGTTTTTCATAAATGAGCGTGTGTGCATGTGAGGGGATGGGGAGGCAATCTTATTTTATCGGTTGAAAGCTTTTGGATCACAGCAGCAGCTAACCTCTATTATATTATCACTAAATTGATCGTTGTGGAATACGGTCACTATTGTGCTTAAGTGCTAGTATCCCAGAGCACCCACACCTGGAATTAGCACTGTCTCCTGGGTATGAGGTTGCCAGAGACACTAGCATCCTTTAACCTGTTTTATTCATCCCAGACTCCAGATGCTAGTAGAGTATTCTGTCTTACTGTGCTGTTGCTGCTATAGCTCTTGAGGTTCTTCTTTTTTGCAGTTGGGTTACCTTCCCTCCCACTGATCCACCCATTAGTTCATAAATGCTATTATCGGTCTAGTAATGTATGCCAACCACTTTCACTTCTAGCACTTTCTTTACTGGTGAATGTGGCTGTGACATCTAAGTATCGCAAAAAAAAAAAAAAAAAAAAAGGGTTTTGGGAGTCCAACGAATGACCCAAACAAATAGAGAAAACTTTAATCTGCACAGGAGGGGCATTTTCCAGTACGTAAGGTCAGGGAAGAGGTAGTGAGTTTATAAGACACACCCCTTGTATCTTTGGGGAGAAGATAAGCAGAGATGTGAATTTTGCATGTCTTCCTTTAATTCTGACCTACAGAGTCCCTTTAAGGTTTGTGTACATCTTATGGCCTAAAGACGCACCATCATCATTTCTTGAAGTCATTACTCTGAACACATCCCCACTGCATTTCATTTTTATTATCCCCATTTTAGGAACGATTAAATGGAAGCAGAGAGCAGTTGCAATGAAGCAAATCATGAGAGGCTGTGATAGAGACAGAAGCCTGAAAGCTGGTTGGAACTGCTTCTCTGTGCCAGACTTGGAGAGTGTTGCAAAAGAGCCCGCTCTGCGCACAACTATTTCTCCACCATCCCCTACCCTTTTCAGCTCACCTTGCCATGTCCACATGCATACACTTACATGTGAGTTCTTTTTACATGTCCTTCACCACTTCCTACACAATAGAGATGTTCTTGGCTTTCTGTGAATATATTTCTGATCCAGAGATCCCTTTGCTGTTCTAGCTCCTATCTCTCCTGGGGATTGGATGCAGGATTCCATTACAGGTTCATAAAAGGTGGAGCAAATACATCAAATCTGTAAGTCTTTGTGATATTTTCAGAGGAATGTATAAAATATTGGTGACAGTGATTGCACCAGGGATTAAGGTCTTTTTACTGCATGATCATCTGAACCATTTGACTTTTACCATGTGTGAATGTTATACAAAAGGGGGGGGGTGTAGACCAACTGACATGTGTTGAATCCTGACTGTTTTTCAGCCACTATTAGCTGGTCTTTGACTATAAAATCTCATTGAATCTCTGCAACAGCCTTATGAGAAACCCTATTTGACGAAAGGGAAATAGGTATTTCCAGTTACTCATTCAGGTTTACAGAGCTGAGAAATGGTAACTTGGGGGGGCGGAACATAGGTCTTTCTGATTTCCTATGTTTTGTTAACTTTGAGTTTTTTCAGAGGAACCAAATTTATAGGACAGTTGCTTTGGGACTACTTCTAAGAACCTGAAGGAATATTGTGGAATCCATCACATGGCTCATACCAACAACTATGTGAACCTTCCCCCAGCTGAGGCTCCCTGTTGAAAGCTGCTTATGCAGACCTGCTCGATAGTGAGACTCCCTGAAGATCTCCCCCAGGTCCTCCACCTCCACTGCACCACTCACTCAGACCTGGGAAAGGTACCCTCTCCTGCACTCTTCAGCAAGCCACTTCATCTGAATGGGGGATTTTCAGGGTTGAAGCAAAATGCTGGCCAATATCTAACTTTCCTAAGCATACAGATTCTTCATTTATTTAACAATTATCTTTGAATGGTCGCTCTGAGCTGAGCACTCTTCTTGAGTGTTAGAATTATAGAGATGAGCAAGGTCCTTGTCCCCATAAAGCATCCATCCTGGTGTGAAGAGACTGGTAATAAACAAATAAGCAAGTAAACAAGCAGGATGTAGGATAATAAGTATCTTGAAGAAAATTAAAATGAACTTGTGACAGAGCGAGTGGTTGACCTTTCTGGTGGCAACATTTACTTAAGTGACAAGAATGGTACATATGCCCTAGGAACTACTGCATACTCCAGCTCTTACCCCAATTTCCATTCCAAGCTTCTATTTATTTACAATATGAACTGGTAATCCCAGGAGTGAGAGCCATGAAGGACCTAAAGTCTTCTTAGTCTCCTACTGCCATTTTAGAGATGAAGAAAGAGAGAGCAAGAGAAATGAAAAGAGCAGGTCACACAGCTAGTTGGTGACTGGACTGGTAACTCTTAGCCTGTACTGATCCTACAAATCCAGATTCCCTCCCTGCTTATCTTCCCAGCCCCGCTCCTCCCTCCCTACAGCATGCTCACCCTGACGCCTGCCTCTCTGGCCCAAAGCTGCTTGGATCACAGAGTCCCTACTGCAATGAGATTAAGAAGCTTGAGAACGACCCTGGAGGCCAAAATAATGGTGGAAGAAAAGATACAACCTTCCAAAGTGTAATTTCCTCACATGCAGCTGGAGCTGCACATTGCTCCTGCCAGTCTTCCCTGCGTATGGGTGACACCCGCAACAGGACTTTAGTCTGGAAGCTGTATGGTTCTGGAAACCCAATGAACAGTAAACAGCTCTCTTCAGAAATGTTCCCTGGATTAGTCACCTTGATATGAAAATGTTCCATTCCATGATTTTTCAAACTCTCTCAAAAATGCTTTACAAAATGATTAACCACAGAATTTCTTTAAATAGCAACTGCCTTCAGTACGTTTAAAGTATAATCTATAAAAATTCAATCTACATAAAGATTTTATTCTCCCTTCAAAAAAAAAAATAAATAAAACCAGCTATTGTATCAAGGGCAATAGCATAAACTCGGGACTGTTAATGACAGAGTTTGGGCTCTCTCATTATGTAAGGGTCCTCATTTATTTCGCAGATATGTATTAAACCGCTCTATGCAACGCAGGCAGCTGTGAGGGCACACTGATAAAAAGACACAGTCTCTGCCCTCTGGAAGCAGCATGCTCACCAGGAGGGTGTGACAGATGCAGCAACAGAAATGTGGACCAATGTTTCAGAGGGCAGGGGAGGGAGGCATTACGCTGCAGCCAAGGATCAGGAAGGAGACGGTGGCATTTTAACTGGGCTTTGAAGGATGCTTATGATTTGTGTAATTGGGTAACTCGTTCCAGGAAAGGGAAACATTATGACATGCGTACAGGGGGCAGCACAGACTAGGGCAGATTCTAAAACAGAAAAGATCCCAGAGTAGGACATTGGGAGGAAAAGGAGACAGGCCTTAGAAGGTAGACCAGAGCCAATGCATGAGCAGATAAAATGTGGACCCAATCAAAAATCATAGAAGCCTTGAGTGGGTTTTGGGTCAGGAAATAATCCACAATTGTATTTTAGGAAGCTCATTCTAGCATACATATGCGAGGCTGATCTAAAAAGATAAAGGCTGGGTCAGGAACAAGGAGACCTATTTAAAAAAGTTATCCCATGGTTCCTAGGTCATATTTAATGTAAGGAATATTTTTAAGAGGTAGGATTGATGAGTGAAGGCATCTATCTGGAAAGCAGTGAGGGCCACAGACCTCAGAGCCAGACTAAGGAAGAGAAGGCTGCAAGACTACAGGTGGTGTCTCTTTAAGGACAGCTGGGAGGTGTCTCCTGCTTGAGGCAGTAATCATGAGTCCATTGCATGAAAACCACTCGAGCTGGACATCTTCTGAGCCATATTTGAAGTTATTAATAACTCCTCTTCTGGAGCTATGCAGAAGAGCCTGTTTGTTATACACGAGAACCCAGAACACTTCTGAAATCATGATGTCTTTACAGCAGCAACAAGAAGCAACTTGATTGGGGTGGAGAGGAGGAGGGAATAACCATTTCTGAACAAATAATAACTCAGCAGAGGGAGGAAAACTTAATCAAGAACATCAGGTGCAACATAAGCTTTAGCACTGTGCCTGATGACAGCAACTACGTGAGACTGAGGTCTCTCAATATGCTAAGTATCAGCTTCTGGGCTCCAGTACCTTAGCCACACATGCCTCACTCACAGGAGGGTTCATATAACTAACCATTCTGGGATCTCTGTGCCAAGAGCATGAATTTCAGGGAGTTTACCTCTGGTCCTGTCCTGGCCACTCTTTCTAGAAATGCATAGCTCGGTGCTACAGTTTGAACTATGAAGCTTCCCCAGAGGCCCATGTTAAAGGCTCAATCACTTGCCTGTCATGGTACTGGGAGAAGTGGAATTTTAGGAGGTGGGGCCATTAAGCAGGACATTAGGCACTGGAGGGAGGCATGTCCTGGAAGGAGATGTGGGAACCTAAGCCATTTCTGTCTCTCTCTGCTTCCTGACCACCATGAGGTGAGCAGGTGTCCTCCTGCCTCACTACTGGCCCAAAGCAACAGGGCCAGGGGACCACAGAAACCTCTGAAACCACAACCAAAATACATAGTTCCTCCTTAGAGGTTAAGTTATCTCAGGTACATTGTCACAGTGACGGAAAACTGACCAACACACTTGGTTTCTACTCTAGTCAAAACCATGTTGGCATTTTGAAGTCTGCTTTAGCCAATTGGCCCATGGAGTCTACAGAACTTGTCTTAAATCAGTTTCCCAATGTGTTTGCATGGAATAAGTGTCATGAACAAAGGGGTCTTGTGGCAAAATAATTTGGCAAAGTACCTTATTAAATAAAATTAAAGATGTTTGTTTGCTATAAGAGATCTCTGAACTTTCAAATGCTAGTATTTTCTGAGATGCTTTCTGGAGTGGGAAGCAATAGATAGCATTTCCCAATCATATTTATCTACAGAACCATTTTTTAGCAAAGTGTCCGAAGGGACAAGTGTCCAGAAGAACATACCTGCAGAAAAATCAGTGATGAAATTATTCTCTAGAACATCTGCATTAACTAGAAACTAAGAATCTGGAATAATAATTAGGATTAAATATTTACCAAGTGATAACTGTGTGCTAGGCACCTTTTCAACTACTCTATAGGTATCAACATATTTGATCCTCATAGCTGTGATATGAGTTCCATTATTATTACCATTTTTTAGATGAGGAAATTGTCCTAGAGTAGTTAAGATATTTGTTCAAGCCCTAAACAAACAGGTTCATGAGTAGCAGAGCCAGTCTGATGCCCACAGAAATTGATTTCAAATGGTGGAATTTCAAATATTGTGATCAGATGGCAGTGGGAGAGATTCTGGACGGAGACTTAACCGGCAACTCTTCCATCACTGTAAATCTCAGCATGTTTGTTCATAAGCTAGGCTTTCTGGGCCTCCCCAGACACTATGTAGAACACAACTTCGGAATGGTACCACCTGTTCAATTTCTTCACCAAATTATGTTATATTGCATATATATGACCTTCCATTAAAACAGTCATGATTCTGACAGCAGTGCAACTGCCGGCAAGAAACGGACACACATAAAGGAAAAAGCCTCTTGATTACCAAGTGAGCAGAAAACTCAAGATGCAAGTTTGAGACCTAGTTTCTCCTATGTTCTCCAAGTTTTGACATCTTCCTCCCTGGGTCTAGGGATGAATACCAAGGGAGTGTTCCCCTTTAACATGTCACCAAATTTTACATCCCTCTATTTGCTCAAGAATTGCCAAAGACATGTCCTACCCTCTCCCACTTCCTCTCCTTGTTCAGAAGGATTATCACCAGTTTCGGGTGCATCTGGTAGCCATCTTCACTGAAGGACAGATTTCTCCCCTCAAAAGTGACATTGATCAGATACCTGTAAAGATAAAATAAAGGGAAGATTAAAAACATGAAAAAGGTATATGGGGAACAAGACAGACAGTTAGATAGAGAAAAAGATGGATGGAGACAGATGTGGAGAGATTTACAGATATCAGAAAACTTGGTATTCTTAAACTCTCAGTTGATTATGCAAAAGAATCATCTAAGTTTTCACATAATAGGAGTGGTGTGAAAAACTAGTAATAATAATGTAAAATACGGGCACCTGGTTTGAGTTCAGTCTACAACTATGACTTGGAGCAAAGCAAGCCTTTTGTACCTCATGGCTTTTTCCCTACCTTCAGAGAGTGGGGTAATAAAAGGCCCTACCTCACTAAGTTGGTAAGGCTTAAATGGGGCCTGGTGCACAGTAAACCAGCATTGTTAACAATTATTCACAAAAGGAGGTGGAATAAAGGGGCACAGGAGGTAGAGACAAGAAAAGAAAGTGGGTATGTATCAAGACAACTTTCTGCTAAGAAAGGTAGCACGCAGAAGCTTAGAGTCTGTCCCCATCACCCAGGTAAGCACATACTCTCTAACTCTCATGAAGGCCTACATTCATAGAAGTTGTGAGATGAGCCCAGCAGGCAGGGATCTGGTGCCACAGGATGCATCTGGAAACCATGGCGTTTGCTCTATGTACAGTGAATAGAAAATACCTGAGGGTGGAAAAAGCATTTCAGAGTGCTCTGGGAGCATGGGCACAAATTAGCAGAAACTCTGCAATTAACCAAAGTCCGACCAATGTAACTGTCTTCCTCCTGGGTACCTGCACCTCAGCCCTTGGGTTCCTCTGCAGCTGGCCGTGATCTGAAGAGCAGTTCCTTCACTGGGAATTCCCATGGGCATGCTCATTACAACTGCATTAGGGCAACCAGCCTGATGGTAATTAACGTCCCTTTGCTACAGTGGCCCAAGGAATCAATAACGATTAGCTCTCTGTTCACATGACTTGCTGCTTGAACTTTGGGCCTGATGCTGCTTGTGAGATGGGTCTCTGCTAAAAAGCCAAAGGGGCATCTTACAAGAACAGTGGAGGAGGAGATTTTCAGATCCCTCTTTTAACTCTTCTCATTCAGTGAAACTGGAAGACTCTTGGATTCTCTCAGGGAGCATAGATTAAACGAAAATGTTACTAGAATCCGTAACCTTCTGAAAACTATAAGGATGTCTAGGTAGCAGGAACCACATGCTTATCAATCAATTCTCTCTTCTAGAACTGTCTGCGATTTTTCAGCCTATTATTCCCTGGTCTCATGTAGCTTCATAAATGCAATCAAGAGCACAAAAGACTCCCAAAGAGAAGAGATTCCTAGAATTTGAGAACTGAAAGAGGCTTGTAAAATCAGATAGCCTTCCACATTTTGCAGTTGACACTGCCCCTCTGTGGCATCATAAAACCTGTCCTCTCAGCTCTTGATTACTTCCATTGATGGAGAACTTATACCATTCTCCACTCTCAAGCAGCCATCTCACTTTTAGTTGAAATGTGCTCCTTTGCAATCTGCGGATACTTTGTTTCCCTTTTAGATATTTTACACCTTGTTCTAATCCTTCCTCCATACGAGAGTTCCTTAAGTATTTGAAGACATTTATCATGCACTCCTTATAAAATCAATTTTCATCTTTAAAGAAACCCCAAGCTCATTAAAGTTAATTGATTATGTAAAAGACAGATTCAATTATTTGCCCAATGCTATATTACTAATTGGGAGCAGAAGTTAACACTCCGAGAGACAACCCCAGCCCCACATCCTTTCTACCATGCCATCCTGATTCTCAGGTGCAACATTGGGTTTAACACCCCTGGTTCCCTCATTTAGTCGTCATATGCTCCAATGAGCTGAGGGAAGGCCCCTGATCCAACTCAGGCTCCACAGAGCATGGTGTCCCCTCCTTGCCCTGCTTCTCACCTCTTAGCTCAGCACTGCTTACCCAATCCCATCACTGGTTTGAGGAAATTAATTAGGTCTCCTGCGGTCTGGAACAATCCTGACACCCAACAAAAAGCCCTATAGAATTCTTTCTAAGGAAAATAATTACAAAATCACAGAGTATATTTAGCTAACAAAGAATTGAAGCACCTGAACATGGAAGATATGTCCTTACCATGACAATACTGGATTACTAGGATTCTTCAGAGGAAGATGAAACACACAAAATAGTGTGGTCCCATCTCTCCCTCTCTCTCTTTCTCTTCCTTTCTCTTTTGGAATGAAGGAAGAAAAGCAAAAGAAAAGAGGTATAGAAGAAAGAAGCAAAGGAGGGAAAGGAAATGACTCGGTTTAAGCAACCATCTTTCTACCAGACATGGCTCTGAATAATTCTGAATTTAGCTAAAACACCATTAAAAATACTTAAAACTTTCCATTTCAGAAGGCAATTATCAAATAGAAGTTCCAGAAATAATTCAATTCATAAGCCACATGAATGGAATGAGAATATAGCCTCTAAAGTTGACTCCTTTGAATGGGGCAGCTTTGAATGGGGTGCATATGGTGAGAAATTTGAAATTTATGGAGTTATATCACACTCACAGGCAATATAACTGGTGTATAGTGAAATTTCTCTGGTTATTCTTATTCCAGACCCTCCTGATTTTCCTTAGGAATTGTTTTCCTTCTGGAGTATTCATGCTTTTCCAACTCTGAAAATTCATTTTTTATTTACTTAACCTAAGCACTTTTCAGACATTTTTTTAAAGAATGAAGAACAGTGAGAGAGAGAGACAGAATAAATTTTTATCAAGTTTTTCACATGGCTTTCATTGCTCTGACACTTAGTTGTGTATGTGGTGCTGGGGTTTGAACCTGTGTACTTGCAGCATGCTGGGTAAGTGCCATAACCGCCAAGCCACAGCTCCAGCCCTGACATTTTACATTTATCAAAAATGTTAATAAAATTTTGACAGTATACAAAATATTTTTCTCCAAAGTATCTTTTAATCATTTATATCCTTTAGCAGCATACAGATTAATCATTCACATTGTGTTTTTCTGAGTAATCCCCAGTGACGTGACACAATTTAGCTATTAGTGAGGAGTTTGCAAAATAGATACCATCCTTGAGCAAGAACGCCCTTGGAGCACAACAAACCAACCCATTCAGTGAAGTGGAGAGTGTGAAAAACATTGGGGTTGTGGTCCTTTCTAGACATGCGACCTTGGCACCCAACCCTCCCTTGCTCCTCTTTAAAATGGAGACATTTTACCTGCAGCTTCTCAGGAGAGACTGTTGTGATAAACAAAAGAAACAGTGGACAGGGAAACTAAAGTGATACAAATATAGAACAGGGTGCATTCAGAAAAAAATACATAAGCATGATATAATGCTTATTTTTCAGCCTCAGTGAATAAAAGTGTGAGTAAACCACATTTTAACAAGACTAACCTATCACCAGAAACCATCTGAGGAATGGAGTTGGGATTCCACATGTGCAGGATAAACTAGATCAAATGGTCATATTAATCAATTTAACTTTCCATAAGACCTGACAATAATCAACTGCCCTTGCATCTTGCTGTACTTTGTCAATTCTGAACCTTAATTAAAACCTCAGAATTTTCATGTGTAAATCCCGAATTAAACTATACTTATGATTAAAGGATCCCATAGCCACTCTACTTTTGTAGGGACAAGCCATCCTCAAGTGTAAAATCTGAAACCTTAGCTTCAAGGGGCAAATTCAGAAGTTCTGCCCATAAAAAACCCTGCAAACCCTATCAATCTGATCTATTTTAAAAATTGCTTGATTTGTCTCTAGGATGCAGTTTAACATCTAAGAAGTCCAAGAGCTTGTCTCATAAGGTTTTAATATTACACAGACTCTCAGCCTACTCGAATTAGTAGAAAAAAATAGAAATCATCCACAGAGACCCCTTATTTTGGAGAGGAGGTGACTTTGTCCCAAGTGTTCTTTCTGTTCAGAACTGGTGCTGAAGTCTTCTGAGGTTCAGGGTCTTTTGCATGAGGTGAAATCAGTTTCTCAAAGATCGTGGGGTGTCTTTTAACATTCTCATATCACATTCATGGCCTCTCATATCACATTCATAGGTCCCTAATACAGACTGCAGGAAATGCAATCCATCTCATTTCCTGCTTGCCTCCTTGTTCAGAAAGAGCCTCAGCATCCCCATGCGCTCAGAGCCAACGCATTTTTTTATGTGGCCAAAGTCACAGTCCAGAAGGTTTAATGGAGTTGATCTGAGGTTAACAAGCCCGTGTGCCTCTTTGACTTTGGCTGTGCCAGGCAGAGCGCATCTACTGCACCATACTGATACCTAAGACAACGAGGGAGCTGCAGGTCCTGTGTGGGAGGCACTGGAAGAAGCCCTAAAGTCAAGAGCTCTAGCCCCACAATACTTTTCTGTTCTGTATATTTTCACAAAGCACTAGATCTTTTCTTCTTCAAACTAATGTTCATTGATGAGGTAGTTCTAGGCTGAGGACTTGAATTTTTGACCCTTTATAAATTTCTGGCTGTGAAAAATCTGTAACTCTAACCTTATGTCACCAGCATGTCTTTTCCTCTGACGTCTTCAGTTCCCTCCTGCATTGAAAACACGAGTTCTTAACCATCTTGGCTTGCCTGATGTGGAGAGCTATAGGGAGGCTCCTTCAACAGGTTTTTGATCTCTATATTCTGTATATTTCTTTTTCTCTTCTAAATTATTTTTAGTGTGTATATTTAAGGTATACAACAGGATGCTATGCAATACATACAGAAAATAAAAAGGTTACTATATGCAGCATATTAACATCCATTCTCTCTTATTTTATCTAATACTGTGGCTATTATGTTATTGAACTCATCATCTGAACAGCAAGACCACAACTCTTTCAAAAAAATTTTTTTTTGAGAGCTGGAGTAGTGGCTCAGAGGTTAGAGTGCTTGCCTGGCATGTGTGAAGACCCAGGTTCAAATCCCAGAACCACATACACAACTAAGTGTTGGAAAAACAGGAACCAGATGGAAAAATAAGTAAAATCAATTATTTTTTTCAAAAATAAAACAAAGCAAAACAAGAAGTCTTTCTAAGGGTTGGAATGTGGAATGTACTGTTAGAAATTACTGTTGCTTACACACATTTTTTTCCTAGAAATAGTAGAAACAATTTCTTCCAGGATTAGCAATCGTGGACTTCAAAACTTTTTAAAGTCACTTAGTTAGAGACCATATTGAAGGAAAGAGGTAAAGATGTTCACAAGATGAATATTCAATATTATGGTTTGGATAGACCCAATAAAGATTTCTGAATTTTTCCTTACATAGAAATTTGTAATTATCAGAATGAATCCAAAATGATCAACCCAGTATAATGTGACAGGTCACAATCAGTGAATGATCGTCTTCTGGGCTTCGTGATGGATTCTTCTGGGATCAAACGCAGGAGACTGTTCTCCATTAGAAAGATATCCTACATTCAAATGAATTAAAAAGTCTAAACAATGTCCCAATATGCTGGTAGAAGAAAACAAGGAGAAACAAAAAAGGATAAGAATACTGTATGTATCACACATGCAGCAACAACAGACAACATAACAAGGTGTTTCGGAGCAGGGATACTGCAGTCAGATGACCTCTGCTTAAAGATGCCCCAGTGCCTAAGAGGGTAACAGCCTTTCCAAGGAGCATGAATTATTTAGTATTGTCAACAACCATCTCTTTAAGAAAAAGGGATTTGAAGAGATTTTTAAAGTTTCCTTGGAGATACACTGTCATATACAAAAATATGAAGTGATTCCTTGGACAAATTAATTAGAAAAAGTTTTGTAAGTTGACTTTTTCTCTTATTTAGGCAAAAAGGTTACCTAGCACAGAACCTCAGGAAACACCATAAAAGGAAGACCATAACATTAATTTAAAATTACTTGAGACAATTTAAAAATTAGTTTGTCTTCTAAGGAAGAAAACATTTTGTCTGAGCTCATTATGTCATTAACTCATTTCGCAAACCACTCATCACAAATTGTAAAATGTTCAAGTTTGGGCTAGTTCATATCAAAGTTATTTAAATTCTAAATTAGTGGTGTTAAGTTAATGTGATATTAAAGCATCTTGACAACTATTTGCTAAAAAATGTAATATGCTCCTTCCCTGCTATTAGTGGTGAGGAATGTGCTTTATTTAGTCCCTTAGAAGTTTGGACTGAAATGCATTCATTTGAAAGCAAGTGGTGATGTGTCTGTTCACCAAGTATTACAAATAGAAAGTCTTTTCACACTCCTAGGTCTAGCAGCGAAACATTTCTGAGAGCTATTACCTGCATTCTGTTTCCCAACTGAATGTTATGTATTAGTTCTATCTGAAGGGAAAGAAAATAGAGGAGGATTGTTGAGACTCACCCAACAATCTCTGCTTGTATAGAAGAAGGTGGAGAATATTAACTTCCCTTCAGAAAGATGTTGTTTCTGACCAATTGTCAAATCAGTAAGAATTCTGAGTGGCTCTGCCACCAGCTGTGATGTCGTTTTATTTACCCATCTGCACCTTCTCACCAGCTGGGGGTCAATGTGGCAGACCATGGCCAGGAACACAGTTCTCCTCTGGACTTACTCATGGGTCCACCTACGATCAAACCCAGAGTTTGTTTTCATTGGTGAAATATCCAACATGCAACTGAATGAAAAGGGCTGAATGATGTCCCCAAACTCTTAGTTCCAAGAGATGAATAGAAAGATAATACAGAGCAGAGATGAATAAGTGATCAGGGAAAGAATACAGAATGTATAACATACACACTACAGTGGGCAGTGTAGCAAGCTGCTTAAGAGAAAGGACACTGTAGTCACCTGACCTCTGTTCAAATCCTAGATCTGCCAGTTTTGAAGTTGTGCGACCTTGCACGTTATTTCACTTCTCTTTGCCTCAGTTTCTTCATCATAAAAACTGTGAATAGGAATAGCTACCTATCTCACAAGATTGTTGTGAGCATTAAAGGATTCCATATTTTTTAAAAGGTTTAGAACTGTCCTTATCATGGAGTGATCATTAGGTGCGGGCTGCTGTTATCATTATTGCACTTTAAAAATATTGCCTGGATATCAGAATATATTCGTGTTTGTGGGGACTTTGGGTCACAATCTAACCTTTTTGCATTTAAAGACCTCAAGAGACGCTGGAGGCTGTGGCCTCTCAGGTTCAGAGTCAGGGTCTCCCAAGTCCCAGATCTCTACTTTTTCATAGCACCACTAGTTGGTACCTTCTCTCTCATTCCAAATTATTAAGGCTTGAGCACGTTCATTTTTCCCTACTATGATTAGTTAACCCCTGAGAGGTATTTTGAAGTAGAGAATCACTTAATCATGCTACTTCAATATAAAGTTCACTTTCTGAGGCAGGCAAAAGATGAGCTCATATTTCCATAATTTTAGTCTAGAATAAATGACTTCTCAAAATGATCCCATCCTGACCTCCCATAGCCTCGCTTTGAACACTGCATAATTCTCTTTAAAATCCCTTCAGAGAAGGCACACTCCTGCTTATGTGTGAAGCTGCGACACTCCTTAGGGACCTAGGGATGCCATCTTTTGATGCTAATTCATCAGATAAGCAGCCCATCAAAGCTACTTCTCATTTGGTTCTGTGCACAGAACCTAGCAATAGAAAAGGAATTCCTTCTTGTTCTCAACTCCTAGTCATTTCTGCTCCTGCTGAGACCTGCTAAGACACTCAGAAACCCAGGCTTGCTACAGGTAATCTGTAAGCTAGAACTTCTAGTGGGAAGGAATAAAATCACTCTTCCAGATAACGTGACGGTTACTGTTTTATTTTTTTCCCTTTGAGTTCATATTTCCATGCTATCCATGAATTCAAATCATTTCCTTTTAAAAAAAATTAAATAAAATTCCTTTCCTCTTCCACAGAGAAGATGCTGTGTATGTTGGAAGGTAGCCCAGCATACACTATTAACACTTAGCAGCAGGATCAACCCAGAGAAAATGCTAGGACGAGTCAAAGGCTAGATGATCACTTAAGGCATTGCTATTTCTTTGTTGTGCTTACTAATAATTTTACGGTAAAGACTTGCCTTGTCAACATCTAATTTAGCTCACGCACTGGCAAAAGTCCTTGGGGATATGCCAAAATGAGCCAAACAACAACTGGCAAAGATTTCTCTAGAACATGCAAATTTAACCAGCAATCTTTTTCGTCCTGGAACTTTTAGACAAATTGACAGAAGCCCTGAGCATATATACTTTTGGTCAAAGACCTGAAGTGACCTGAGTATTATACAAAGAAAAAGAATGAGGAGTCTTTTTCTTTTGATCTCTGTTTTGTTCTTGGCTCACATACTGGACCCTACCCTCTCTGCAGCTACCATATTCTTATTTTCATCCTTCCTTCTAACAGCTCTATGGATGGAGGTTGAATGGATTTATGATGAATTAGTGATGGCTTCAACTACAGGGACTGTAGTAGACATTATGAAGAATTGTCACTCATGGAAAAAGGCTATCATTTAGATGTCCAGAAATGGTTGGAAGAATTCTTCAAGAGGAGATTCTCAGAAGCAATTATGTTGCATGGGGAGGGAAAAAGGGTCAAAAGTGGAGGATATTCCAAGAGAAGAGCATGGGGCAGGTTTCTATCAGATGGAGGACTCAAGATGCCTGGGTGATGGTTGTGTCTTTAGGGGACATATACAACCTATAATTACATCATGCTATAGGTGCAGGTCAGAGAGGGTGGTAAAGACTGTTGAGTCATTCAAAAGCACATCCCTGACCTAGAAAACCTAGTCACAGGGCAAGTGATCACTGCTAGAGCACCTGCCTAGCACGCATGAGAGACCCCGGTAATGCAAATAAACCCCAGCGATGCAAATAAAACAAAACAGAACAAAACCAAATACCTAGTTAGGAACCATACCTGCCATGTGGGTAAAGTTCTATCACATAGATAAAAAATTAATTTCTTGATTCTAGGATCCAAAGAAAAACAAGGGCAGCCAAAGAGACGTAAAGTGGAATATATGATGTGGATGGAGAAAATGAACTATCAGGAAGGTTGGTTGTTAACTTGGTTTCTATAGCATGATCTGTGGCATACGTTTTGGGGTACAGTTCAGTGAGAGGACCCTTCCCTAAAAGTAGGGCTAGTTTTAGGAATCCAGGAAATTTACACTACTCAGTACTGAAAAAGGGACACCACGAATCTGAAAACAGCAAGACCGATTACATACAATCCAGGAGAACACATCAAAGTGGGAACCACAATGCAGGGATAGGCCAAAGATTATCAGTCAACCCTACCTCTCATGTTTCTAGAGTTTTCACAAGTATTGCTCCTAATCATTGTACATTAAACTGCTGTATGTAGACCAGATTAGAATAGAGAGCAAGGGAAAGATCAAACTTACTTATTTACTTAGTTCAAGAAACCCATTGATCTTTTCCAGCATTTTAAAATGGATGACCCTGGAGTCAGAGTTTGAAGAAAAATGAGGGCAAGAGTTTATTTGAACCAATCCCATGTCCCTGTCTCCTCGTCCTCAAGAGGACAGCACCATGAACCCCAATGGCATCTTCACAGGGAAGCTGAAAGAAACATGTAATCATCACTCCCTGCTGTACCGTGTGGGGGCCAGAACTGCTGTTTCTTCTTTGTCAGGGGATCCTAGCTCTTTCTCTCCCTCTGTAGGTTGATATTTCCATGGAAACGTGCTCTTTAATGCTTCTGAAATTACTGTGGATTTATACCATTAACTCTGTGTTGGCTAGAGCAGGTCCCAAACAGATTTTTCAACCCCTCTGAAAAGTAATTCCATTCTCTACTTCTTCCTACTGCAAACTTTTTAAAAAATGTAATTGACACTTGATGCCCCCAAGTTCCTCACCAGACATCACTCTATAACTTTTGTAATCTTGGCCTTTGCCTCTCTCATTCGATCAAAGTTTTTTTAATGATGTCATCAATAATCAAAACAAGGGCAACAAAAATAACATTAGCAGTCTTTGCTCTACCATCCTTGGCGTTGTACAGCTTCTAACAGTTGACACTCCGCTATTTTTAGCAATTCTCCTTTCCTTTGCATATTGGTTGCTCATGGTAAGATGATATCTTGGTTCTCCTTACACATCTCAGACCCTAGTCTCCTGTCCCTTTTTGTTCATTTTCACTTGACCTCCCTAGTTGAAGGCACTGCAAGACTCGGTCTCATTCTGAGACTCACATGCAGCCATAGTGTCAATGATCCCTCCACGCCAAGGCTTCTGAAAGCTCCATCATGGGCTCAACCTCTTTCCTGGCTACGTATTCCTAACGGAACTTCTTTACATGAATGCTTCGCTATCAAGTCAAACCTACCAGCACCAAGTCCAAGACAGGGTCCTCTGTCTTTTAGCAACATGATCCCATCCTTTACAGCTTTCCAATTCTAGTACAACTCTGATGTCTCTTGTCTCTGTTACAATTTCATCATTATCACATTAATGCAAGGGAGAATAAGCTGCTTGCTCTTAGGAACTGCAATCCCAGAACCAATCAAATCAGTTGAAAAGTCAACTATAGTTTAATATTTTGTACATAATATACTGATTGACATTATTTTTCCTTTTCAACACACAGTTTCAGGATTTTTGTCTCCCCAGGGTAAATGAATCTCATAGCTTTCTAACATATAAGCGAAATTGCTTAGAAGTCATGTTTCTGTTCTGGCTGCTCAAAAAAAAAAAAATCAGCAATGCTATCACTTGTTGAACATGTGCCAAGCTCTTTTCTAGATGCTTTACATTATTTTAAATTCTCACAGCAGTTATTTAAAATAATACCATATATTACATAGGATTATATAATAGCTATATTATAATGAAACCCTAAGGTTATTCGCACGGGGTGCTGAACTCATCTACTTATGAGTGATTCTAAAGCTTATGTCCCTTCCACAGCCTCACACTAAGATAATATTGTCATGAGAAGCAATGGTGAGAGAAGGAGGAAACAAAGCAACCACAAAGTTCTAACACAGTAGAAGTAAAATCCTAACCCAGACCTGAATGACTCCAGAGCCAGGACTCTTGACCATTATACTACCAAGCAGCAGTCCATCAGCTGCCTTTAACTGTCTCTCAGGCAGCGCCATAAAGGAAGTCTAGAGGATAAGAGCAACATACACAGGCTGTCTACAGCCCTAAGAAAGACTGGAGGCACACTGCTGGTCAGGAGGACAGTCATAGAATAATAAGAGGACTCGTTCTCCAGGAGCTATCAATCTGTCATATTTCACAAGCACTAACCCAAGAAAGGGAAGGAATGGAATTAATTTGCCTTATAAGAAAGCAGAAGACAAACCACAAAGGAGTAAGCTCGACTGGACTTACTGAGAATTAATTCTCAGATCACACTCTGGGAGGAAGTCAGTTATGAAGTCTAGGGCTATATTCTTGGAGTTCTTCTTAGAGGCAGATAACAAGAGCTAGAATATTTATTTGACTCAGTTAAGATTGGAAAAAGTTTATCTCAGCTTGGCACAGAATGTCCAAGTTCTCCCTGGACTTATAAATACAATATTACATATTTCTTTGAAGCTATAATCAACTCTCAATTACCCTCTGAAAGGGAAGCAGAACCTCACTGGTGATCCAGACAGCCAGACACGTGGCGATTCTTGGCGTTCATCCTGTTGGACGGAGTGGCACTGTAGAATGTCCCCTTTCCTTTGGAAATGTTCTTTCTGGGTCCTATCATGCTGGGTTATCTTGGTTCTTTTCATTCATCTGCAGTTCCTCTTCCTTTGCCTCCTTTGCTGGCTGCATTTATCTTTCCCCTTGTTATTTATTTACTCACTTCCTTTTAGGAAATTCAGTGCAGGCTCTCACATGGGTGTCAGCCTTTCTCGTGTCACCAACTCTTCTGTGTGGCTGGGTCGCTTTCTACTCCCCCATCCTGACTCTCTATCCCCCATTTTGGAGGCTTTTCAGCTATTTCCATTTGCACTTCCCTATTACAAACTTGTCATCCCTGAGAACTGCTTTATCTTCCCCCCTCAAATCTGCTGAATTTCTAAGTCCTCTTTCTCAATGATTTAGGATAGATTAAGCACTTGGAAAGGTGCCCAGCACATAGTAGGCACATGTAAATATAATCAGCCTTGTTCCTGACCTCATCCTTTTCTGAACTACCCATGACTGATGAGTCCTCCCAAAAGTTTCCTTTCTTTACCAAACACTTCTTGCATGTGTCCCTTGCTTTCTACTCCTACGACATTCATTCCACCAGGGCGTTATCCTCTCATACCCCAGCACCTGCAATGGCGCCCATCAGGAGGCTCTGCCTTACATTGCCACTACCCCAACACCCTCTTGCTCACTTTCCTAGAGTGAGTTCTTCTCAACGTTATGTCAATGAGAGCAATGGTCCCCACCGGCGAGGGTAGAAATCTTCCCTAGTCAAGGCCCTCTGCGTCCTGGCGCTGTATACACATGATTAGAATTCTCTCATCTTCTCCTCAAGCACCTGTGCTAAAGCCCACTGGCTTCTTTACTGTCCCTAAGCCTCACACTTTCCTGCCTGCCTTTGTTTTCTCTCAGTTGAGTGTGCTACAAATGCAGCTAATGTTCATGCATTCGGATCAAATCTGCCCCTCGTCTCCACTCCCTGGCCATCCACCTCTTCCTGCTTCACTCCTCCTGTCCTCTCTAGACTCCAGTCCACACTTCATCATTTCATTTGTTGTTCACCTGACCTGATTTCGTCCTTTGGTTACTTAACTTTTTACATGTTGTGCCTTGCCTTCCATGACAAATTCACCATCTAAAGGTGAGAATCAAATCTTGTCCTATCAGCCCTTGAAGAATCCAAATTAGTTGCCTTGCTTGTGGTAAGAGTTCTATAAATACCTATTGATTTGTTATGAACATCTAGAAGACGAGTCTGGAAAGCCTCCCGTGCTGCCATCTCACCTCCCACTTCCACCCTCAGCCCCTCTATATCACTCACACACACACACACACACACACACACACACACACACTGCCCCCCACACTAGCACTGTGTATTGAAATGTTGTGGAAGAAAGTGACTCCTCTGATTATTGATTTAAAAAAATAATAAGTCTTAAAAAACCATTTACATTACTAAAAATAATGATGCAAAAAAAGTGGGGCTGATTTCATTCTTACACAGGCCTTTTTAAACTTCTCCCTATTAATGTTTTCTCCATTATGTTCCAAAGAAACACGGCTGTTTAATTCTTTTGTCCATTTATTGATTGGGATATTTGGGTTATTTGGTTTTATTTTTCTATTTGTATTTTTGATGATAAGTTTTTTAAAATTCTTTCTATATCTTGGATATCATGGAGTAGGTGACAAAGATCTTCTCCCATTCTGTAGGCTCTCTCTTCATGTTCTTAATTGTTTCCTATGCTGTTCAGAAGCATTTAATTTGATACTATCCCACTTACTGGTTTTTTGTTCTTTTTCTTGCACTTTAGGAGTCTCATCAAGGAAGTCACTTCCTGAGATAACACATTGGCGTGTTGGGCCTACATTTTCTTCTAGCAGCTTCAGAGTTTCTGGTCTAATTCCTAGGTCTTTGATCTACTTTGAGCTGAATTTTGTGTGCAGGGTGAGAGATAGGCATCAAGTTTCCTTCTAAACAGACACTTCTCAAAAGAAGAAATGCAAATAACCAACAAACACCTGAAAAAGTATTCAATATCTCTAGCAATTAGGGAACTGCAGATCAAAACTGCATTGAGATTTCATCTCACTGCAGTCAGAATGGCAATTATCAAGAATTCAAATAATAACAAGTGTTGGTAAGGACGTGGTGGGGAACGCAAACTTACACATTGTTGGTAGGAGAGCAAATTAGTGCAACCACTCTGGAAAGCAGTATGGAGAGTCCTCAATACACTAGGAATGTAACTGCCATATGAAAAGATTTTAAATCAGCACACTTTAGGGATGCAGCCACATCGATGTTTACTGCAGCCCAATTCACAACAGCCAACCTATGGAACCAACATAGGTGCCCTCAAACAGATAAATAGATAAAGAAAATGTGGGAGCTACACACACACACAGAGAATGGAATATTACTCAACTACAAAGAAGAATGAAACTATGGCATTTGGTAGTAAATGGATGGAAATATGACTATCATGCTACACGAACTAAGCCAGACCCAAAAAACCAAAGGTTGAATGCTTTCTATGATACACAGAAGGTAGTCCAAAATAAGGAAAAGACATGGGAGGCATGAGGGAGGATTCCACCAAAGGTGAAGAACGATCGGTGGAGTAGACAAAGGGAACTGAGGGGGAGGGTGGAGTGATGGGATAAGGGAAGAACAGTGGAATGAATCTGACCTAACTTTACTGTGTAGATATACGGGTATGCCACAGTGAATCCCACCATCAGGAACATCCACAAGACATTAATTTTAAAAATAAACAGCAGAAAGATCAGTAGAGTAGAGGGGAGGGGAAAAGGGTGCATGAAGGGAGAGAAAAGGGAATACTGGGGACTAAATTAGAGCAAATTATATTCCATGCTTTTATAATTATGTCAAAATGAATACTAATGTTATGTATAACTAAAAATAAGCAATTAAGAAAACTCACATAACTCTGCCTGTGAAAATCATGTAACTTATCAAAGCTCTCTCTTCTCCACATGGTCTTGGACCCTTACAGAGCTGACACAGGAGTGAACTTAGTCAATGATTAATGGGTAAGTAAAACATGATTTATTTTATTTCTGAAATATTTTATTCCATAAGAAAGAGAAGTAAAGCTTGTTGATACCAGACTTGTTGACATTTTATTTTTATTTTAGAAAATCAAAGAATTGAAAGAACCTGAAATATAAGTAAAATTAACATGGATGTCCTTTATCAATGTAAATCCACCTTGTCAGTTTGAGAATGGAAAGAAATACAACTCATTTTGCATATAATATTAAGACAAGATAGTCTTTAAAAAGGAACCAGAAATACAAAGGGGAAATTTATTCGTATAACTGTGTTCTCTATTCTTGAGAAAAATTAAAATATCTTCAATAGGCGAGGGGATGACTTTTTGTTCAGTCTTCACGTAGGTGCACATAACTATATCCCTCCCTTGACCCTTCCCATCTCCAACCCTTCACACACCACAGCCAGGTGAAAAGCTGATATTCACACAGTGATCTTCTTCACCCAACTTTTGATGACCCAGGATGTCCAATATCTAGAGAGAAGTCTATGGGTTCATGCAAACGATGCACAAAGTGAATATTTCACGGGTGGGAAATTAAGAGCTGAGCATAGTTCAGGCTCTGCTTTGTAGACTGTGCCAGGACACGAAGAAGTGGTCCAGATGGAAATTAGAAAGGTACTGTTAATAAGTTTCTCTGAACCTCAGTAAAGACTTAATCCCTGTGAAAGCAGAGGGAAGTTAATTTGATCAACATTGGCTTGAATTCCTTCAAATTCTTGGGCATCCTAGCATAACCAAGAGGAATTTAGCATTTTAGTCCATTTCCTTCCCTCTTCTCTAGTCACTACCAGGTTGCTCTGGTTATTTGAAGTTAAAAACACATTCAATATAATTGGGGGAGAGGTAGCAAAATAGCTTGAAGAAATGAGATATTTGATGTCTTCAATTACCAAAAGGGTTGGGGTGGGTGTATGAGATAGAAATGTGAGGGAACAAGCGCACGCTGGAGAGAAATGAGGAGATGGAGAGCAGATGAAACAGCACGCAGCATGCCGGGTAACATTTCCATGGCAACCACATTCCACGCACGGAGAGCTGCCAAAATAAGTCAAGATCCAAGGAGGTAGGTGTTGGTGGAAAGAGAAGATAAGAGCTCAGCAATGGACAAAAACCACCTAAAGGAGATGAATTATCATTGAGAATTTAACTCTTCTTCACATTTCTTTTTCTAACCACACCCAAAGCTCCAGTCTGAATGAGAATGCATCTAAAGCGTTGCTGTTGCCAAATCATATCTCGTCCAGGAAGGCCTCAGGATGGTAGGAGGGAGGCTTAAGGAGCTCCCAATTGGAGTCAAAGGAGAAAAATTATGAGTGAGATAATTTCCCTGTAGTTATTAGCTTGCTTTCCCAATGTTTTTTTGACAATTTGCACAGAAGGAATATACTTGCTTTCATTTTCCAGGTGGCCAGGGGAACAACGTAAAGGAAAACATTTTTGGGTACTGTCAAGATATAAGTTCCTATATTAGTGATGT
This sequence comes from Aplodontia rufa, assembly GCA_004027875.1. Lineage (NCBI taxonomy): Eukaryota > Metazoa > Chordata > Mammalia > Rodentia > Aplodontiidae > Aplodontia > Aplodontia rufa. Next base: position 61,087 of record PVKS010000475.1, read on the forward strand.
AGGCTGCTCATTAGTGAAATATATCCCTGTAATACAGGGAGAATCCTATTCAAAAATACCATCAAGATATCCTGGAGACTATAGGAGCTTGGAAATATGTTTCCTGAGGCATTTAAAACCACCCAGCAAATATAAACAGAAGCATATGGACTATAAAATATGTGCCACACTTTACAGTCCCTCCTTTATATCTTTAGGCCATAGCATGTAAGAACCACCGAGATCTCAAGGGTTTGTGAGCCTCATAAAAAAATGTAGCTTGCTCTCATGGCACTCCTCAACATCACTCAGGGAGCTCCACCAGGGCATGCTACAGAGGACTTCCCCTCAAGATTTACATCCCAAGACTGAACTGGGTGCCAGACACTCAGCTGGGGAGTCTATTAAAAATAAGAATTCCTGGACTATACCCCAGAGATAGGTATTCACCATTCCTGAGATAGCATCCAAGAATATGCAATGTACAGCCCCCTGGGTTGTTCTGCTGTGCAGACAGGTATGGAAACCATCAAAGGAAGCACACATCTCTCTTTCTCCTCTGGGAATCCTACTACCCTCTGTCTTGCCTAAGACAGTGAGGGGAACCCTTCTTTTTTTATTAGATGATTATGGAGTTACAATTGAGGGGGAATCATTGTCAAACAATCAAGAACAAATGTATATTTACATAGTTATCCAAGGCTGATGCTATGTCATCAGCCTTGGGTTCCCCGTGATTCTATGTTTCCCTCAGAAGAACCCCTGTGTTAAATGGATATGTCGTGAAGGTCAGAGATCTCCTTCTGAGATGATTCCCCCACATTCCCACCCTCCAGCCTCCTAAATATCCTTTTTAATCCCTCCCCCCATTCTGCCCCCCCCAACACACCTCCAGGTATCCTAGGCAATGATGGGAAGGAAACCTTCTTATCCTACCCAGGAATGGCAGAATTATCAGGCCTGTCACAAAGCTGTCTCTGGGGTGCTTACCAGGCCAGAAAAATGCCATTATGCACACAGAAAGGTGAGTCCGAGACCAGTTCTGGTCATCGATGATTCCCACCCAGGAGTGTGTGCTTTCAGAGACACTCCAGTAAATGCTGGAGAAGGATAGAGGTGAACCTGGAAGAATGATGACAGAGCTGTTACTAGAGGACTTAGACAGGAAGTGAGAGTGGGTAGGTCATAAGGTAACATAAATGGCCAAATTCTAACTGAGAAACAAGCACTCTTCATCCACGTATCTATCCACAGAGCTACTTCCATGCGTCGTAACCTTGCCATAAAAAGCACAGAAAAGTCAAAGGGTCATTGATATTGCTTAAATAAAAACTCAGTTCTTTTACCTTCCAACAACACCACCCTTCTTCTGACTTAGAGTTATACAAATAGACATTTGAAGACGCTCTTCCCAAACTGACTTAATAACATCCATCAAAAGTGAAAGTTATTCAGTGAAGCATGTGACAAGAACAATGTCAAGTTTATGCTGCAAATGCTCATGGAGCATTGTGATTGTCAGTCACCATGAACAGAGGTGAGGAAGAAGTCCTCACGTTCCCGAGCACTCACTGTGTTGCAGAGATGTTTGCATGTGTTACCCCATGTGATCTCATTTTACAGATGAGGGATCTAAGGCTTGGAAAGGGGACTAAGTTTGTCAAAGTCATACATGTAGTAAATGACAGATGCCAATGAGGTTTGCCTGATCCCTAAATTACACTTTTTGATGCCACCTGCTATGGCTTAGACGTGTCTCCTGAAGGCCCATGAGTTAAAGACTTTGTCCTCTGCCTGTGGTGTTAGCTGGAGTGGTGGAAGCTTCAGGTGGTAGGATCTAGTGTGGGGAAGGGAGCTCACTGGGGCATGCCTTTGAGGCAATATCAAGACCCTGACCCTTCTTGTCTCTCTCTTTGCTTTGTGGCTCCCATGAGGAGAGCAACCTCCAGTGCTATGAACTTCCCCAGTGATGCACTGTGCAGCCACAGGCCAAAGCAACAGGGCCCAGTGATGAGAGACTGTACTGGTTAATCTGAATTGGCAACTTGATTACACATGCCTAAGATGAAGAAGCACCTAAGATTAAGAGTTTTCAGGGTGTGTCGATGAGGGCATTTCTAGGAATGATTGGCATGTGGGACAGTGAAATGAAGCAGAGACCACCCTAAGTGTGGACAGCACCATCCAATAGGTTGGAGGCTTAGCTGGAACACAAAGCCAGAAGAAGAAGCAAGCAGTGGCAGATGCAAGTCTGATTTTTCTTGAACAGGTTCTTCATTGCTTCTATGATCTTCTGAAGACTCTGAATCCTTCACTTTCAAAGTGGACTCTGCCCTGCAATTCTGCAGGGAGTTCCCAGGTCTTCCTTTTGGACTGGGATAACACTGTTGATCCCTTGATTCTGAGGCTTCACATCCTCGATTGGTTCTTCCAGTTCTCTAGCCCACAGTGGCCACTGCAGGACTATCCAGACTATATGTCCTGTTCATTCTGTTCCTCCAGAGAACCCCGACTAATATACAAGCTGAAACCTCTGAGAGACCCCAAATAAACATTTCTGCCTTTTAATTTGATTATCTCAGGTACTCTGTCTCAGATATGGAAACCTGATCCCACACTAGTCCTTTCCCATAGTCTGGTATTCAAATAGAAATGTGTACATAAACGTTAATATTGTTGACCGTATGTTCACTCTTCTTTATGTTGATGCCTAAACAGGCACCAAGGGTATGCAGAATGTCCACGGGAAACAATGAATGCCCTCTGAGAAAAGATGAGAAACTTCTTATTTTCCTTTTTCCAGTGCTAGGGAAAGTGAAGAAAGTCTCCATGAATGGAGTAAAGGATTAAAATTTTCTTTTGGGCTCTCTTTGCCTTTCTTTTCACTCTTTCCCTTTCATAAGCTGAGGTAATATGCACCTTCTAACTTCAGGGTGACTGACTTGAACAGAGGATTTAACAATGAAACAAAGTTTGCTGTTTTATGGAAAGTTGCAAAGGGATCCCTGAGCTTTCCACTTGTACCATTTCCTTTCCAAGGAGAGAAAATGGACAGGAAAGAAACCTTTACCAAGGAAGTGAAATAATCTATATTTCTGGGTTGTATCCTAATAATCTTATAGTAACAGTCAGAATAGGATGCCACCAAATGAGAGCTGTCTCATTTCCATTCACTTGTCCCCTGCCTTCCTTTAAGCCTCTTCAAATATTGGCCTTCAAATATTGCATTGTCAGGAACATAGCAAGCAATAATCGACCATGGCTAGGAGAAGGAAATCCCCACTTATATAGTGGTTTTAATACCAGAACATTCTACAAGGAAGTGGGAGCACAGGGGAGGACATAGTATAAGGAAGGGAGCTATTTTACCTGGGTCTTAAAGAATGAGTAGTTCACTTGGCAAATAAAAGGGTAATAGAAAGCCCAGAGATTGTACAGTGTACAAAGTTATGTTTTTGTGGGAAAAATTAATCTGTAACTACTGGTTAGAATGGAGGAAAGGGAATAGGAAGCAGGTGGGAAGAATCAGTGGCAGGGGTTAAGCTTGCAAAGAGACATGGGGCCCATTGTGAAGGTCTTGAACATGATGCTAGATCCCTATAAATAAGTATCCAAGAACATTTTTCAAATGGGGCAGATAAGTGATCTAATTAAGTTTTCTAATTAATTTATTTGTTGTTAAGAAAAAACTGGCATAAAAACAAATTAAGGGCTCGTAGTATAGATAAGAGAAACAATGTAAAACTGAACCACAATAGTGGAAGAGGTGACTGAATGCTGAAGGACAATCTGAGTCTATTGTGAACAGAGTGGATGGATGTGGAATGTGAAATGCAGTGGATTTCAATGCTTCGATTGCTCCCTATCATTACAGGGGACATGAATACAGCTCTAAGCTCTGCAGGCCACTCTCAAGGTATGACACCTTGCATTTATGCCCTTTCTTACTGTAACCATCACCTACTTAGCACTCAGTCAGTGGGGACCTGGCCAGTTCTTATTTAAAATGGGAAGAGGAAGAAGGAGGACTACAGAGTCAAGAAGGAAGGGAGCCTGGAACACTAGTGAAGACCAAAAGAGGGCACAGCACAACCATTTTGCACGGAAGATCATGCTGGCACAAGTAAGGAGAGTGATCTGAGGAAGCCGGCATCCAACGAGTAAACTGTATATATGTAACAGAAGCTACTTCACTACCTCAGGAGTGCCCTGGTCTTCTGGACTCAGTGTTCGGTTCCTTCACCTATTTTGGAATCCTTTTATCTGTTTTATTTGTTCTTGCTTAGGCCCTCTCAGAATCACTAACATCTCCTTTACACGGTGGGATGAAAGATTATATATAAAATGATTACCTAAATAATTTTTCTAAAGTTCACACCCTGACCTCCTCTCAAATTTTGACATGCAAAAGTATCAATGCCGTATAATTTGAAAAGGTGACCCTAGGTGATTCTAGAATCTTCCCTTACTAACAGTTTTACCTCCACTAAAAACGTCTGCTCTGCTGTGCACCTGACCTACACTGAATGTGAACAAAAACTGCACACCAATTTGATACTTCAGTGAACTCATATGGACCCAGACTCCCTCTCATTACAGCCTCATATTACAGGGCCCTGTTCAAGTCATGGCTCACTGGGACTCTGCTGCAATCTGCAGTCTCCTTCCAGCCTGTTTTCCTGCAGGTCAACTCTTCATCATCCACACTAGTGGAGGACAGGGAGGGCAGGGAGGACATGCTTAACCAAAATCAACAGACAACTCCAAACCTTATTGTATGCAAATTGTTCAGAATTCTCCCCCATTGAGCCCTCTGCAGATCTCCTATCAGGAAGCAAAACTTAATAATGCTTTAGTTGTTCTCTTTGCTCCTCCCCACCTGCTGGTGGAAGTCCTAACAAGCAGCCAAATGACCAGAACCCAGCAGGAGGGGAAAGAGTGAAAAGCAAAAGACCTAGAAACTTTATAAAGTGGATAATAAGTGTCTGAATGATGGGATCTTGGAAAATCAGGCTCTGGCTGATGAGGTTTATTTCACCCCAAATGAAATGAAGACAAATCATCAAGCAAATTTGTTCCAAGATGTAAATTCTGAGTTACCATGAATTACACAACTCAGCAGAGAGGCAAAGAATGGGGAAAGCCTCAATGTTCACTTTTAAAATGTGTAACATGGGGGCTAGAGCGGTGGCTCGGTGGTTACAGTGCTCGCCAGGCATGCGCAAAGGGGTTCAAACCCCAGCACCCACGTACATAACTGTCAGAGCAATGAAAGCCATGTGAAAAACTCAATAAAAAATTGGTTCTCTCCTTCTCTCTCTCTAAAAAGACGTGTAACATAACCTTACAATTCATCCAGTTCAGGAAGCAGCTTGTCTCTAAATGTGATGGGAAGGGGAACCAGCACAGTCTATTGAGTCTCTCAGGGCTTCTGATACATTCACAGATGGTTCAGGTGACATCTAACTGCACCCACATCCCTCACCCTTTTCTCCCTTGTCACCTTTCTAGTTAAAGCCAGCACTGGATTTTCATGCCCCTTTCTGTTCTTATCTTGGTTCTCTCTTCTGTAGGCGAGGGATCCATTTCATGTGACAGTGACCATCTAAAAGCATGAAATGGAGTGGAGAGGCTGGAAGGATGACCTGGCCTCAGGAGGAAGGCTGTACTCCATGATCCTTGCCACAGGTTTTTCCGAAATTGTACTTGGGAGAATACACCCACCAATAAAATACTGTCTTCCAAAGAGATCTGAAGCAAACGTGGCCAATGTTAACATCATTAAATCTGCTATGGAAATATGGTATCAGAGTTGGTATTTTCTGTACTTCCCTTGCATTTAAATAATTTCACTTTTTAAATATATTTCAGAGTATGAAGACCTTGAATAGCTCTGCTGTTTCACCATTAAGGAAGAGGATAGTTTGTTAGGAGATGCATTTTGCCACAATAGATGTTAGTTTATTGGACACTAAGCTTCCATACAGTGTAACTTGGGACTGGGCAAAACGTACTGCAGTAATAAATAAAATCTTTTGCGTCTCTAGGTGGGATGATAAATAGCCCCTCCCCACTCTGCTCCATTAGGTATGTAGCAGAGTTTAGGAACGCTACCCAAGCCAGGACATCATTCAGACATGATATCACTATAAGGACAGCCTGGAGTCCACCTGGAGGTCGCCTCCCACATCACCGCCAAGCTTCGCTCCATGGTTAATGGGTTCACGAGGCATTGAACACGTGGTGCACACTGCTGAGGGGTGCATGCGCTGTTCTGTGCCGACGGAACACAATGTGGAGAAATAATTTCACATTTAGGAATGCCTCCAAACCCCAGGAAATCTTTCCCTTATTGAAACAGTAAAACCCCTCAAAAGAGAGTCCCTAGAGAAAAGCAGGACATTTCTCAAAATTTTTCTTTTGTGAAAACATCAAATATTAGCTGAAAGTGTCATTTTGATAGTATCATTTAAATTTTGTATAAAATAAAATGGCATGTGTGTGTCTGTGTAAATAAAACATATTTTCAGAGCCTGGATGAAAATATTATAAAATATTAACAACATCATCTCAGAGTGATAAAAATCTGTGTATTCTTCTAGAATATGAAGCACATAAATTTCCAAATGTTTCTACAATATACAGGTATTGCTTTTATATATAGATAAAAAATTCCAACCAAAGAAGATGTACTTTAATCATTTGCCAAGTGTATTACAGAGCAAATAAAAATTACTATTGCAACATATAGCGACTTGGGGAAAGGCCCATCCATCAAAAGGCTGTCTTTTTAAAAGTATGAAAATTGGGGCTGGAGTGGTGGCTCAGTGGTTATGGTGCTTGCCTGGCATGTATGAGGATGTGGGTTCGAATCCCAGCACCATGTACACAACAAAGTGTCAGAGCAATGAAAACCAGATGAAAAACTAAATAAAATTGATTCCCCCCCTCACTGTCCCTCTTTCTTTAAAAAAAAAGTATGAAAATTGGTTGCACACTGCGATGGCAACTATATAAAATAGGCATTCACAAGTCAAAGGTCATGATAAAGTTAAAGAACTCATGTAAGGATGGTGAGGATATAAGTGAATTTTCTTTTGTTACGATTGTTCTATTGCCCACTTTCTGTCTGTATCTATTTTTTTAAATTTTTTTATTTATTGGTACTGAGGATTGAACCCAGGGTCACTTAACCACTAAACCAAATCCCCAGCCCTTTTTATTTTTTTTATTTTGAGACAGGGTCTCACTAAGTTGCTAAGGCTGGATTTGAACTTGCAATCCTTCTATCTTAGCCTCCTGAATTGCTAGGATTACAGGCGTGCACCACCATGCCCAGTTGATATCTATTCTTTTAAATGGAATCAGTAGCATGGCTCTTTCAGTCAGTTTATTAGGGGACAGGACCAAGTACTTCAAGCAATGGTGATGAGCTGTCTCTGAACAGCAACTACTAAATGAACTTGCATAAAACCAAGCGTAGGCGGTGCCATCGGAAAGACCTGAGCTCATGCCCACCAGGGAAACACTCACTACTCAGGCCCTGGGCAAAGGGACTCCGAGGTCCCATTTCCACAAAAACCCACAGTACAGAGTTATTTATGATACAGAAAAATAATACACATACAGTGCTGGGCACTAGCAGGTATCAATAAATAGCTACTACTGGGGCCTTCTGAATGAACACAGAATGAGCAAAATCTATGATTTTTTTTTTATCAAATTAGCTCTTCTTTTCCTCCAAAAGCAAAAGCTTTTATTTTCCACCAATAGTTCCCAGGTTCTATATATATGACCTGAATAAATGACCAGAGTGATAAGTCTGTGTATTATATGAGGGAATGCTTACGGCACATGTCTGTCCTATACTCCAATAATCTGAAACTCTAGTTCAGCTCAAATACGTGGCATCACGCTTATGCTTTGAAACATCATCTCCTGGTGGGCTGTCCAGAAATGAACACATACAACTTTTTAAACAGGAATCTAAAGAAAAATTGAGGTATCAAAGGAAACTCATCTGTTTAAAATCTAAAGAGGAAAAATGAGTGTATTTTATAAGAGTCTCTTCTAGCACTGTAAAGGGGAGAAAATCAATTGACAAGAGAAAAATTTTTTTGTCCAAATCAATACAGCATTTGGCAAATAACACAATCATGGATGATTGTGAGCTAGGAAGTATAGCTCAGTTGTTAAGAACTCTGAGTTTGATCCCTAGTAACACACACACATAAACACACACACACAACACATAACAGGACACTAGCCCCACAGACCACATAATGCACTCCTTCTTCTGTTTCTAAGACATCTACTGGGAGATGTCTTCTTATAACTGAGCAGGGAGCGCTCCATCATTCCAACAGAGGTGGACTGCAGCGCAGCAGTACGCGGTCCGTGTTGGGGAGGGTGGAGATGCTAGGACACTGGGATCCTCCTAGAGCATCATCTGCACACTAAGAGTGCTGGCTGGAAGATACTAAGTGTGACAGCTGCACTTCCATTGTACTTTTGCTTGCCAGAGTTTGAAAGGAGAACTGATGGAAATTTTAAGGAGGCCAAACACTATCCCCTCCTTTAGGTCCATCAGCTAACTGAGGAATTTTTCTACAAGAATGAGAATATAATGGGTGATCAACTTGAGTCAATTGAAGAATCTTTTCAATGGATGTTTTATGTTTTTCAGTGAACATTTGGAGGTCGTTAAAAATAGCTACAATGGGGCTGGAGCAGTGGCTCAGCAGTTACAGTGCTTGCCTGGTAGCAAAAGGATGTAAGTCAAAACCCCAGCACCACATACACAACAAAGTACTGGAGCAACAAAAACCAGATGAAAAACTAAAGTTGATTCTCTCTCTCTCTTTAAAAACAATAATAAATGCTGTGAACTAGGAAGTATAGCTCAGTTGTTAAGAACTCTGAGTTTGATCCCTAGTAACACACACACATAAACACACACACACAACTGGGGATATAGCTCGATGGTATGTGCAAGGCTCTGGGTTTGATTCTCAGCATCACACAAGAAGGAAAAAAGCAACAAATTCTTTGTTATTTCCCTCTTCAATAACTCTAACCCTCATCCTTAAATCTGGGCTGGGTTATAGAGCTTTGATCAAGAGAATACAGCAGAAGTGATACCTTGCCAGGTAGAATAAATCACCATGTTGGAGGAAGCCCACGTATTTTAGTGTGTTAGTCAACTTTCCATTCATGTCATCAAAATACCTCACAAGAACAACTTAGAGGAGGAAAAGTGTATTTTGGGCTCATGGTTTCCAAGTGTCAGTCCGTGGATGGCCAAGTCCATTGCTCTGCGCCTAAAGAAGGGCAGAACACCATGGTGGAAGGGCATGGCAGATGAAAGCTGCTCAGCTCATGGAAGCTTGCATAAAACTTGCATAAAAGGGAGAAAGGGGCCCTGGGAAGGTACAGTCCAAGCCATAGGCCCATGGACCTACTTCCTCTAGTCATGTCCTGTCTGCCTATAGTTACCACCCAGTAGTCCATTCAAATTATTAATCCATTAAATGCATTAACCCATTGATGAGGTTACAGCTCTCATAATCTAATCATGATGTGCCTCTGAACATTCCTGCATTTTCTAACACATGAGCTTTTGGAGGGACATTAAAAATCCAAACCATATCATCAAGTAACCAAGTTCTGGAGAGGCCCACATGGAAGAGAAATGAGTCTGGATGGCTCTTAGCTCACCCTTAGCACCAATCCAACAGTGGTATGTGTGAGCCATCTTGGAAGTAGATTGTTCCGCTCTGGTCAAATACTCTAACTGATGTCATGTGGAGATAATATAAATTGTCCCGTGCAGTCATACCTAAATTACTGTAGATAAATAATTTCAAACCAGTAAGCTTAAAGCTGATTTGTTATGGAAATATTGATAACAGAAGCTATGTTATTAACTGGTTTATATTTCAATAATTTATAAGTTTGGTTAGTATATTTTATTACCCTGATTTTTTTTTTAAAGTGAGATAGTGAGAGAGAGAGAGAAAGACAGAATCGAATTTTATTTAGTTTTTCATGTGGCCCTCGTTACTCTGATACTTCATGTGTACATGGTGCTGGGGGTTCTAACCAGTATCCTTGCACATGCCAGGCAAGCGCCAGAACCTCTGAGCCACCGCTCCAGTCCCTATTGCCCTGACTTTGATCAATAATTTGGAGAGAACTAATGAAACTGAGAGCATGGGTCTAAAAATTCACAAGATCCTCCTAACTCTAAGTAATGACTTCCATTCAAGTTCTGCTTAAACGTCCCACTGGGCTCCCTTTATAACATTTTTTAATATTCACCTTAATATTTATCAAGTTAACTATTACATGTGAGGCACTGGGGATTCAGTGACCAACAGATATTGGCAGTCTCACCATTACAGGGTTCTTGGTCCAGTGGACATCAAAGTTCAGATATGCTGAATCTAGCTGAGTTAACTACAAGGCACTCTCCAGGCCAGACTGCAATGGAATGTCCCCTTTCGATGATAGAGGCTGGCCTACCCCAAGAAGCCCAGGGCGGCACAGCTGAAATGCGTGTTGAAATGCTGTCACCAATTCCTGTGGCTTACTTCAACCACGGGACTCCAAGATCCAGGCAAGAACTCTACTCCCTGAACACAACCTCAGTTTCATGTTCTTTGGATGAAAGACAAAGGCAAAGCAAATCAGAGGTTCAGAGGAGTAGTTGGGAGAAGAATCCTTGAAGGTCTACTGAAAAATTCATATGCATCTCCTCTACCAAAGAAGCTGAGTTTTTGTCGTCCAAAATGGTCAACTCAAATTCCATGAAGGCTCTTTTTTTTTTCTTAAGTTGAATAATCTTAGCAATAACAGAACTTCACCAATTTAGCAACAAACAGTCACATTAATTAAGATTTGTATAATGAGTGTTTTATAATTCATGAATCTCTTTCATGTACATCATGGTTCTTGCATTATCATGCCCAGGCAGCTCCATTTCCCGAAGGATCTTCACTGGATTCCTCCTTGGTTGCTACTATTCTAACCCAGAGTAACAGTATTGTAATTGTTAAAATGTCTATAATTTTAAAATTTATATATTTTTAAATGTGCCCATCAGGATGTCTCCCTTAAAGAGGGGGATCTCAAGGCATTGCTTTTTATATGATAACTTTATGTGCTGCCTGGAACTAAGAAGCACTTCATGATAGAACCAAATAGCCAACACAGGCACATGGCATTCACTTGTTCAGAGATCTATTGGCTTCCTGGTCTGCCCTTATGCTCTTGACTTTAGCAGATCAGGAAATGTCTCTGCATCAGTGATAGATGAAAAGATCTAAGATCGATATTGTCACAGGCAGCTATAAACTAAACCAAGCAGCACAGCTGTTCGATGAGCATTATAATTTGAACACAGGAATAGATCCCATTAATCTACCCTCCATGGGGGTCCATATACAATTAGCACAAATCTATCCATCCTTGGAAACAGCTCCATTATAATCAGGAATTTAGCTCACTTCCAAAGACCCCATGAAGAGGGGCTCCTGAGAATTAAAGGCAGCTTCCCAGGGCTTTCACAAATACAGGAGACCACAGACCGGCACTAAACAATGTGAAGTACAGCTTTTAGATTCCCACCTCTTTTCTTTCTATTTAGTCAGGTCTGGCCTCCCAGGTCCTCCTTTTTCATTAGTCTGATGCCCTCATGTGTTTTCAGGCTGCCCCAAATTCCTGGACTTGGAACTCTCTCAGAATTCTCTGCAAGGTGTTCCAAATTCACCATTTGCTGCCCCTTCCCATCATACCACATATTTATGCTCATCAAAACTCCTACTCCTTAGGACTAAGGTCTCAGCCAGCTAGGAGGAAAGTAATCTATACATTACTAATGCACTTGGAGGCTGATTTTAGCATGAATATTGTCCACAGTGTTTTAATGATGTCAATTTCTTTTTATACAGTCCTAAAGTGCTTTGAGGATTGGACACCTTTTTCTCATTTGTGCAAAGATTCCAAATGGGCTGAAAGATTCTGGGAATCATTGATAACGTCTGTGCTCCCAGCAATGTTTATTTCTTCAAATAAATTTCTAATCAGGAAGAACTTTTAGGAAGAAATTTTGTGCAGTGAGCAGGATTTTCTTCAAATAATCCTACTCCTGTAAGGAGAAGGAGGGACAGAAAGAATAACGGGCCTCCCAACCCCCTGCTTACAGAGGTTCAACAGTAGACCTCTTCCTGTATACCCATTCTTCATGTTTATTACTCCCTAAAATACTGTTATCTCACAACTTTATCTTTTTTATTAATCATCTACTGCATTTTATTAATCATGTACTAAAAATTAGAAAATGCAATTAAGAAAAATAATTTCACTTTCAAGAGATAACCACATTATTATTTTAGCAACTTTCCCAGATGTTCTTTAAGCATAAATATATAAACTGAAAGACAAATATATTTCATTATATACAACTGTTCTAACCTATTTTCACTTCATACTTTAATCTCTTACTCTGCACATGCATGAGAACATGGAGGAATATGAAATACAGTATTTTTTAAAATTCATGTATTTCATTGAGTTATTAAAATTTAACCAATACCTTTTTTGTGGAAATTTAGAATGTTTTCAGTTTACAAACACTGGATAATCACCCTTGTATGCACATCTTTATGCAGTTGACCATTTCTTTATTTTAAATAAGTTTGACCAAGGGATTCTTTTAATTTCAACCCATTTACCCCCAACTGCCTTGTTCTATCCAGGGAATATATATCTATTTATCTATGTGTGGATATATATATATATATATATATATATATATATATATATATATATATATATATATATATTCATTCAACAAATGTAACCTCATGTAGTCACTTTCATTGACAGTCACATTCAAATTCACATTTCTACAAAAATCAAGCCAGAATGCAGATTCTATACTTAGTCACTTATCACTGTCACTAAAGGACAGGGAGAATGTGGTATAAGACCAGGGGTGAGCAAAGATGGGGTCAGGTAGAGGAGGTGTTGTTCTAAAGGCTAGAGAGAAACAAATCAGGCAGGGATTTGTCAGAAAGACACAAAAGAAATCAAGAGGTCATGAAGTGGCACCTCCAGTTGGAGAAAAGAAGGTATTGAAGCCATCAATTAAGGCAAGTTTGATGCTGAGACTGGGAAGCTGAAGATGCTCTAAGAGTATGATACACAAGGAGGACTCGAGCCAGGTAGGGAGGAACAGCATAGCTACGCAGAGCCGATGCTAGGCCAGGAGAAATGGTCTTGTGGGGTCTTGGAGAATAGAACCTCAGATGAGAAAGACAGAGGATGGAGGAGAGGCCACAGGCTGACAGAAGGAAGAAGGGTTTGATTCTTGTGAATCTCACTGCTCAAATGGCCAATCCCTGCCTCTGCAGTTTACCCAGCACACCTTGATGACTTGAACCAAATCCTGACACAGCCATCAGACCTCTCTTACCTGGTATTCATCTATTTTCAGAAATATACTGAAATAATGCATATAGCACTGTGTCTACCATCACAACATCCCCCGATGTCCTCCCAATCCATGAGTGGCACCCACCTAGTTACCCGATCTGTGTCCCCATGTCCCTAAATTCCATTAGCACCATCTCCAAGTCATCTGCCCCTGCTATGCAGATCTACCACTCCACGTGTTCGCACAAGATTGCTTCTTACTCATTTCCACAGCCAGTAAAGCGGAAGGTGCCTCCTGGTGTTGTGAGGGTTGAATGGTTTTATATATGCACGCTTGGGATACTGTGAAAGCGCAAAGATTTTAACCATGATTACAATGATGTTCTTACTCATAAATAAAATGCATGTCACTGACACTTTTATTCCTCATTGCCTACTTAGCCACGAATTTGAGGAGCCAGTTTCCTTCTGCCTGAAAAACCAGTGCCCAATGTCTAACTTCAGAGGAGTTATTCTCCCAACCTTGGATTGCTCCTTGTCAATTCCCAGGTGCCCTACAAATACCTGGATTCAGTGATCCACCCCTCCATAAACATGTGTATACTCATCTTTGTGTAGCCACAAAACCTAGCATGCACTTTGCACCGGAGGCATGTAACAAATGCTGGGTCTTAGTCCCCTGTTCTCTCACCTTAGTGACCTCTCATTACCTGCTGTCTCTACAGCCTCTCCACAAACTGAAAATGCATTTTATGAGGAAATAAGCACCATGCATTCTTACAGTTATTTGCAATAACCATCGTTATCTATTATATCTATTAGTTCAGATTCTTTGAACAAGATATTCTAAAACATGTTGGAGAAAATAATCCCAAAATGACCAGACAGACAAGAGAGTAGTGGTCAATATAAAGCACAGTATCTTCTTTAAAGGTTTGAAATTTAAAAGTTATTTCAAGATAAGAAGACACATAATTATGCTCATAAGTTTTCCCAAGATATGTAGGCATACTTTAATTGAATTAAGCATAAACAATGAACAATAAAAATTCACTATATTACCAATGATCTTGCCTAATAATCTGGTCCAAATGCTAGTCAATTTTATTCTCACCAAAAATGGTCCATGAGCTTCTCCACATTTTTTTTTAAAGAGAGAGGGACAGTGAGAGAGACAGAGAAAGAGAGAAACAACTTTACTGAGTTTTTCACATGGCCTTAGTTGCTCCAACACTTAGTTGTGTACGTGGTGCTGAGGTTTGAACTCAGGTCCTTGTGCTTGCCAGACAAGCACCGATACCACTGAGCCACCACTCCAGGCCCGATTCTCCACATTTAAAGTCACCAATGCAATGTTCAAAATAGTCATTTTGCACTAAACTTCTGTTCACTATAGTAATTATTTTGAAATGAAGAGAGACTCAAAAGTTCAAACCTTTATTAAAAAGATTAAAGACTAAGAAATAAGCCCTTTGATGAACAGGGCAAGAAACTGGAGTTGTTTAATTGAGATAGGAGGGGCAGAATGGTGATAAGATTTGTCTTCAGGGTCATGAAGGGTTATTATTAGTGATGGCATAATCATTTTCTCTCCATGCCAACAGTAGACAACACAGAAGCAAATAAATTACACCAGGAAAATTTTTAATTAGACAGAAAGACCCTCCTAGCTGATTAAATACTAGAATGAACTAGTTGAGGGAGACTGTCATTCTCCATCTCTGGAGTCCTTCAAAGAGTCAATAAACAACTTTCCATCTTAGCAGGCTCTGGAAATCATCTACCTATAGGCACAATGACCTCTAGAAGTCCCTTCAACTGTTTGATTTGATGACTGCCTCACAGTTTTAATGGTATCTCCTTGATCACAGAAATAAATTGGAACTGGCAAAAGGCTAAGGATCAATACAGCTGAGGAAAAGCAGGGATTAGTGGTAGAATTAAGTACTGAATAGATACTAGAAGGGCCATCCTCCAGTATGATCATATTCTAGCTCTGTCAAGATCAAAAGAAAAATGCATAAACTCATACTTTCCCAGTGGGAGACTAAATGGTTAGAAATGAAATAAAGTTTCTTCCAGTGACTTAAGCAGAACTCAATCAGCAGAGAAAATATAAAGGTCAAAGTAGACTCACTATTTAATCATATTTTCCAGCATACCAACATGCCTCCCACAGATCGAATGCCCCAGCTTTGTGTTGTATTGTTATATGCATAGCAGTGTGCTCCAAATAAGTCTCACAAGTTCCTTCTTCTAGCCTGAGCTTGGAATTCCCTACCTTCAGTGCCTACCATCAAAGTTCAAACCACCCTTTAAGCCCCCCAGCTCAGATGCTACTTCCTCTATGTAGTCGCCTAATTTCCCAAACTGGAATGTCAGAGCATGATGACCCAAGTTTGCTTGCTTCTATTTCACACTGACACCAAGACTAAAGACTAGCAAAGTCAACAGCAGTAGAAGGCAGTTTAGCCAGGGCATCTTCTCAGGCCCAGCTAACTCCCAGGTCTCCCTTCTCTGCCTTTGATACAGACTCCCAGGACACATTCTCCTTTTCAGAACTACCCCCACAGTCACTATCCTTTGTAAAACCTCCTGCCTAAGTGTCTTTCTTTTTTTTGGTATGAGGGACACTTACACTGAGCCACATCCACAGCCCTTTTTATTTTTTATTTTGAGACAGGGTCTTGCTAAGTTGTTTAAGGCTTCGCTTAGCTACTGAGGCTGGCTTTGAAATCTCAGTCCTCCTGTCTCAGCCTCCAGAGCTGCTGGGATTATAGGTTTGCACCACCATGCCTGGCTTGGCCAAGAGTTTCTATAGAGGAAAAACCAGTCTCTCCAAACCTTCAGTTGTTGCTACCCTTAAGGACCTGCATATAAACTCTTCTGCTTGAAGGTCTTTCTCTTAATCTGTGGACATATAGACAGTAAGTAGGAGTAAATTTTTAAAACACAAGAGTATAATAAAGATGAAAATGTTCCTATGGTTTGATTCCTCAGCCTTAATTTCCTTCTGAGATGGCAAATGGAAGTCTCCTTTCGCCTTCATTCCTGACTCACATCTCCCCTTATTAAAGGGGAGCCTTGTAGTCCCCGTTCCATCACAGAGGGAGAAGAGCAGCTCTACCCTACGGTCTTGTGCACTGCAGATCTCCTATGAGTGACACCCAAATTCTCTAAAGGATACACTGTGGCTCTGGAGGAAAGGTTCCCGATCCCTTTTCCATATTTAATTGCTATCTCTCCTCCATGAATTCAAAGCTAAATGCCAAAAAGTGCTAAAAACAGAGCTGAAGATACAGAGATTCATACTTGTTATTTATCTATATAATCAAGAAATTGATGTTTTCCCATGGTCTCTAGGATGTTGTGAGACTCTAAAGGAAAGTTAAATCAAGGAAGTTAAGGCTTTTTCTTTTCAACACTTACCCTATCTTTTGTATCAGCGCACAGTAGGCGTAAACTCTGAAAATTTCACATACGGCAAGGACTGCAACAAGGAGAGAATGTGAGGACATAAAACATGGGGGCTTGATGGACAGTAAAATTGAAAAAAAAAGATTAATTTAGATTTTTAGAAATGCTATTAGAATATTTCTATTGGATGCCCAAATAGAAACAATGAAAGGAACAAAAATCTCTCTAGTTGAGCAAGGACACACTGAGAATTTGTAACGGATGAAGCGCTCAGCAAGGTGACTGGGCAGGAGCAGGTGAGAGAATCAGGTTTCCAGGTCTCCCATGGAGCTCTGGTGGACAGCTGCTCTGGTGCGAACCCCAGCTGAGGTTCCAAGAGAGGCTGAAAGCCTGATGGATGTAGTGTTTTGGTCACAGGCAGCCAGGCAGAGTTGGCTGTGACTCAGCAGGCTTAGAGTCGTGTCGAACTCAGCCCAACTACACCAGACCCGGAAGGTCAACAGCAGCAGAACTAATGAGGCTGCCAATTACTGAGCCTGCGATTAGGAGGTTCTCCTGACAGGCTAGGGAATGAGAAAAGCTCTGTCCTCTCCTCCCCTCCTCCCATAATTTTTATTCTGACATACTGAATCAGCTCTGTGGGAATAGGCACTATTATTCCCATTTCACAGAGAGATCCAGCTTCAACCTGAGAGAGATTAGGAAAGGTTAGCTATGAAGCCTGTCTAACTTCAAAGCCTCTGATCTCCACTTTACCATTTGAAGGCCATTTTCTTTAATAGAGAAGATGGAATGAAAAGAGCAGTGAGCTGTTCCTGCATTCATTTGTCACCTGTTTATATAAAACCTACTGCCCCATGAAATGAGCCTATCCTTTGGTTATTCTTCTTTCTCTGCATCTTAAGTATCATCTCTTCACTTGAAGAAGAGTGGGAAGAAAATACTCAACTAGTGTTTTTTGAGCATTTACTATATGCTACATATTTTAGATATTTTATTTCTCTCTACGAAATAAATACAATTTTATTATTACGTAAAAGAAAACAAAATTAATATGCAGGTTAATCCACTCATCCAAGGTTCCAGTTGTTGGTCATTATAATTGCCTCTTGTGTATACTAGTGCATCCTCCATCGATAAACGACTTCTTTTTCATCCATGTAAAAATACTTATCAAGGGCTTCTCATATTTATGTAGTTCTGAACTCTGCTCTGAGGACATGATAAACATGGAACCAAGATCTGTGCCATGGTGAAGCTTAACTTCTCCAGGTGGTAACCAGATACCAAATGATAAACCCAGGCCCATAAATGAATAAGTGAGCTTTCTTTTATCTTATGAGTATGTGCTTTCAAAATGCAAATTTACTGATTCTGGTTTAAGATAAGATTTTTCTTATCTTTTTCTTCTCTTTTCTCTCCCACTGAACACAACCACAAAACCAAGGGGGAAAATGCATGGCATTTCAGAGGTCTCTGAAAATCAAATATCAATAAGCAGATCAGGAAGAACACCAAAATTCAAAATATCACCAAACTACTGGCTTGAAACAAGAATCAGAAGCTCAAAGCATACCATTCAAAATATCTAGAATAGAACCCAAATTTACTCAGCATACAAAGATCCATGAAAAACCTTAACTTGTATGGGAATAAATAATCAACAGACACCATGAATGTGATGACACAGATGTTGGAATTATAATAGCTACTTTAAAATCTGACAAAGATTTTAAAGTAGCTATTATAAAAATACTCCAACAAGCCATCAGGTACATGCTTGAAACAACTTAAAATAGAAAAAAGATGAGCCAAGATACAAAAAAAATTCAGAAGAACGAATGAAAATTTCAGAACTAAAAATGTGTAACAGTCAGAATGAAAAATATCCACTGAATGAGGACACACCTGAAATGCTAACGACAGGAGAGTCACAAAACTTTAAGGTAACAGGTGCATTTGGGTGCTACCTCCTCTCCAGGCCCAAGCACCACACCAGATTCACGGGGCGCCACCTCTGGGCTTCTAAGTTCCCATATCCACAATCCTAGCTCTACCATATTATTGGACCTGTAGATTCTATTCCCCAGTATTCCTTTTTCTTCTTTCAGCCTTCCAATTCCCTACAATATATTTTCTCCATTGATATAACACATTTCTGTTGAGAATGAAAAATGATACAGCCATTGAGAAAAATGGTTTGGCCACATCACATGACCAACGATTCTACTCCTGGGTATTTGCCCAATAGAAATGAAAAGAAAAGTATACAAAAGGACATCAGCAAAAATGTTTAGAGCATTTTTTTATTCCTAATAGCTCCCCAAAATGTCCATGAACAGAAAACAAAAAATTCTGGTTTATTTACACAATGGTGTATTACTTAGTTTAGAAAGGAAAATACTGGACTGGAGCGGTGGCTAAGCAGTTACAGCGCTTGCCTGGCCTGCATGAGGATGCAGGTGCGAACCCCAGCACCACATACACAAAGAAATGTCAGAGATATGGGAAACAACGTTTAGAAAATCGATTCTCCCTTTCTCTCTCTCCCTCACTGTCTCTCTCTTAAAAAAAAAAGGAAAATATTATTGACAAATGCAACAATATGAAGGACGATCAAGACAGCATGTTGGTGAAGGAATCCAGATACAAAACAATATGTATGTTATGACTGCATTTATGTGAAGTTCCAAAGCAGGCAAAATTAATTTATGGTGAAGAAATCCCCTTTGTTTGGGGATGAAGCGATGAAAAGAGCAACTGGAAAAATGACAAGAGAGACATTTGGTGATGAAAACAGTTGGTGTGGGTTACACTTAAAGACATCTGTCAAAAATCACCAAGGCTCCTAAGACAAATATTGAAATAGGTAGTGTGCTTTTTTTGTTAGAATGTTATATTCAGAGAATATTTTAGAGTCTTTGTCCATCAGGGAAAGATATCTTTTCCATTAGCTTTTGAAATATCATGCCATTAAGTACAGGGCATATGTTTTCTAACTTCAAAATTATAAGCCCTATGTGAACAGGGCCAGTATCTCCCATGAATACTGTCATCTTCACATTTTCAAGCAGTTCTTGGAGATAGCTTCTCCTGGTGTTTAATTTATATTCACAGTATGTAACAGTGTAAATATTTCTTCATTTTAATTTGGTTCACATCGATAAATATTATTGAACACAACTGTGTGCAAGGCAAGGTGCTAAGTGAAGCAGAAATCCAAGACAAATGACATATGGACCGGACCCTTCCTTCAATGTGTATACCATGTAGTATAAGATAAGATGCCAAACAACTAAACCATGGGCAAGACATAGCAGTTTTAAAGAGTATAACACAGGCTAATGAGAGGTGAAGCATTTAAAATAAATTTGGGAAGTTTCAAGTATTCCTTTAACATCTTTGGTTGAAAGCCACTGTAAGTTAATAATGTGACCTTTTAACTCTCACTCGAAGTTCATTTGATGTGCTACTTTTATGCTCCTAGCAAACATAATTAGTAGACATTGATGATTTCATTCCACTAAATTCCCCTCCTCTTAGTCCTAATAATTTTAGCAAGTGATCTTCAAAGAACATTAACATATGTGGCTTGAACCACTTATGTCCAAGATGTCTGGACCTTACAAGACAGGCAATGTGATTTCCTTCTGAAGAGGCACTAACTTCCTTCCAAAAGAATCAGAGAATCTAATCATCCTGGATATTATCTATGCAACAATCAATACCCATATTCTTCCACTGGAAGAGCAAGTAAGAAATACTTCTTCCTGAAGAATAAACCATCAGCACTTGCCTGATATTCTTAATAGGAATCACGTGCATCAACATTGCCTTCCAGTTACCAAAAATTCTGTAAGTAAACAACAAAGAATCTGGTGGTAATGGGGCTTTTCCCCCCTTTTTTTTTTATCAGTATTGTCAAGGTTTAAGAAAGAAAAGTAGAGAGGGAATGGGATCAAGGTTGAGGCAATACTGCCTACATATTTAAAAATCTAGGCTTCCAAGATTGTTCCTTCCTCTGAACATAAGCTTGCTGCTGTTACTCAGCAGTGAGGCTGCCCAGCTGGAGAACAATGTACAGTGTTTAAGATGTTCTATAACTACTTTTTGAAGGGCTCCCTCTGCCTTTCCTTCTAAGGACTCGTTCTATTGCTCTTTTTGTGACCTAGGGGTGTGTAATTTTCAGTTTCTGTTTAGCTTTGGCAAGGTGGGTATTGTTCCTAGCATTCTGTTCAAAAAGTGAAATCCTCCAAATACCAACTCTGAAACTAAACTGATTTCTGAAAATGTTCCCTATATTCCTCAACCAAAGCTAATCTCTTAGGAGGTGGGCGGGACTAAGATTCCCTGCTTCCTCTCCTTGGTTCTCAAGCCATCACTGCTGATGGATTGGAGATGTCAGATTGTCAAGTCTTATTGGGTGCTACCTGATGTAAGTCCACACTGAGGCAGTAAAAATCTGTTTGCAGTCAGCTCTTTTAATAAGTCCCAGCAAACAGGAGGAAAGCAGATCTATTCTGTAAGATGCTGCCTCTGATACGGTGGGGGAAAATAGCGTATGACAGAGGCTTGATTTGGAGATTTTTGAACAAAGAACAGTTCTTTCTTTAGACAAACTGCAGAGAAATAGTTTCCTTGGGGATTTTGGGATTCTAAGAAATATTATATTTCTATGCTTATGATTTAAAGCTGACCTAGACTCCACACTCTTCGAAAAGCAGGTCAGATCTCCTGAATAAAATGCCCCCATTCCACAGACTCCTGCTGGGACCTAAGCATTCTGTACTCTGATGCATAACATTGATGTTGTCTCTTAATCTCAAGCCCAAAGGGGAGACTTTGGGAGGTTACCCAGCCTTCCGCCTTCCTCAAAAAGGATGAGAAAGACTGAGAAGATCAAAGGTGCTGAGAATACACTGTATAATACAAAGCACCTAGGTCTTTAGAGAACCAAAGTAAAGAGTTTCCCTAGAGAATTCCAAAAATATATTTCTATTTCACTCTTGCACATTATTAAGATCAAATCCGGTACCAAGCTACTGAAGACAGTGGTCCAATCTTTTCAGACATCCCCATAGTGCCCAGTGCATTGCTGAGTACCAGGGTGTGGGTCTGAGGGTGCTGGGGTGATGGTGGTGAGGGTGATTATGATGGCAATAGTAATGGAGAACACATGGTGTTCAATAACAAGACAAAACCATCTTTAAAACGACCTGACAGGGTGAAATAGAATAATTACTGTGTGGGTATTCATTCATTCACTTTTCTGAACCCTCTCAGGTATCATCCTTCCAGAATGGGAGCCAACATTCAAATTAAACTCATTATACTATGAGACTGAGAAATATTTTTTTCTTTCTGGTGGGAATTAATGAATTAGTAACTACCAAAGATGTTAATAAAAGTAGACTTTTTAGGAACAGTCTTACATAGAAGGTTAAAAAATGATCTTTATTTTTAACCCTCAAGACAAGTAACATGCAATAAACACTCAGCCAATGTTTTGCATGGATGAATGCATGATTGCATAAATAAATGAATGCATGAATGAATAAGCTAGTGAGTGGCTCATTGAACTATAGTTCTCTGCTTCTTAGAATAGTTACTGATTGGGGAGGTACAAATCACATCTTATGAAATCTGGGGCTTACGCTTGAAAAGAATGATCTCAGGGAACCTGAACTCTGACCTTTCAAGCGAGCAGTTCAAGATTACAAGAGCTCCAGAAACAAATGGCAAAATATGACCTCCTGATGACAAAGCAAAATAAATTGGTCATGATGTCATCCGAGCATGTCCTTTTCCAAGCCATTATAAATTTCCTGCCTATTTCCAGAGGATTTTAACCAGAAGATCTGTGGAAGCAGAAGAGGTTAATCCTTATGCAATGTGGTCATGGAAATACGCTTCTTCCAGCACTTGAGTACTTCTCCCACAATATCTACTTACAAAGCAATGCCTTGTTCCTGATGATCCGAGTCCAGAATCACTGAGCTAACATCCACAAAATCCTTTCTGTTGGATTTAAAAAACAAAACAAAACAAAAACCCTACCATTAAATTCTCAAAGGACAGTTGGTGACCTCAACCATCATCAGGCTGAAAATTTACCTCTGTATCTACAGCAAGCTCAATACGAAGTTCTGCATAAAACACCCTCCTGATAAATATTCACTAATTAAAATGAAGGAATGACACTAGTGTACTGCAAAAGGAAATAAATACCGAGCCAGCGTAGAGACAGGAGAGCACTGTGTGGGTTGGTGAAGTCAGAACAGACTTCATAGAGGACAGGGGACTTACATTGAAACCGTGGCTGAGCTCTGACTCAGTACTAATTGAAGCACCTAATATGAAGAAACTCTAAGCTCTCGGGGTCCACAGCACAGGGGCCTTGCACAAGACTTTTCTGACATCTAACTTCGTGAGATGAACCATGGCTGAACAGGCCACATACTTCATTTTGACAGTGGACCCAGGCAGATGAAATACACGATGATTTGTAAGTGAGAAGAATCACCATATCTGAGACTAGTGCTGAAATTTTCAAAAAAGATGAAAGAAGGGAATAAGGTGGAGGAAAAAAAGAAAGGTAGAGGAGAGAAATGCTTTTGATGAAAGAGATTTTCCTCTCTTGCATTTCTAGTTGAAGGGTTAATCTGTCCTTGGGAATGAGTGTCAAAGGATGTTCTTCAGGAAAACACAAAATAAAGATTTAGAAGTACCCAGTGTTCTTATTATCCTATTCCTGTCCTGTCCACACGTATTGATCTTTGTATCTGTGTGTATGTCTCTGTGTGTGTGTGTGCATTTTCAATCATCACAGAAACCTTTAAATTTGGGAATGAATACACCTCTTTCCAATTTGTAAAGCTGAGGTGTAGATGACTTTATGTAAGTTAAATTGCTAGTAAATGGTTATGCACCACAAGACTACCGGGTCTAACTGATCTGAAGTATACTACCTCTCAAAAAATAGGCAAAACACGGTAATTCCTGGTAACAAAAACTAATTTTGATTTGAAACAAAAACAAGGCAGTGAAGAATAAGGAAAAGATAACTAGAATTAAACGCAGAAAGCCCCGCTTAGAATACTATCTCCAACTCTTGTATAAACCACTCACCATTAGCCTCAGTTTCCTCCTCTGTAAAATGGGACAGTAAGAATCACCTGTCAATTTAGCAACACAAACCAGATGAGAATCTCTGTGTGCCTACGTCTGCAGGTAGCACAGTAGGGCTCCTGGCACAGAATCTGAACCGCATAGGCATGCAGTAAATATTCGTTGAATGATAGTGAAGTAGGAAAGAACCCACAAGAACCATCTTCTTTTTCCAAAACTGTAACAGATGGTAACCTTATTTTTAAGGATTTCATACCCCTCTCCTGCCCCCAGAGACCACTCTACCTTTGCCTTCACTGTCACAAACCTAAAGTGAACAACACAGAACACTGGAGATGGAGGGAGAGCTCAGCTGGGGGATACATCATGGAAAATGAGCGCCTCTGGCTGAAAACCACAATCTCTTTTTCTCTTTGTTTCCTGAACTGGCTTCCCTTGTGGCCACAGTTCCCTTTGCAGAAGAAATAGGAAAACAAATCCCAGAGGGAACACAGGGGCTTGAGGTCAGGCACCGAGGCACAGCTGCCCTCAACTAGAGAAGATACTTTTGGGGATACTTCTTCCTTTTCTCTTTTAATATCTTTCCTCTTCTCTCTCCTCCACGACCTCCCCTGTTGTTTGAATCTATAATGACGATCCCTGCTTCTCCTCATGGAAGGAGTCACTGCCTGTCTTGGACAGTCATTATGCTTGACAGAGTGACTCCAGATTCTTGTTCTACTCTGGCTCACCCCACCTTACACACGCGTGTGCGCACACAGGCTCTTCTGTTTAGCCCCTCTCAGGGTTTCAGCTGCCACTGCTTCAGCATAATTCTCCGGAAGAACATAGGAGAGTTTTAGTTCCTTTCTTATAGCCTTACTGGTGGATCATTCAAGAACATTTAAGGAGAGAATCCCAGCTGTGAAAATCCACATTCAAGTGGTAGGGAGGAAGTACCAAGAAAAAAAGGGGGGGCAGAAACCTGGATGGAGGGAGTTTCACAGAGGAATGAGTGGGGTCATGGGGAAGCAGGGAGTTGTTGCTGGCTTATACCCAGGTGTAAATTGCCTGCTGCGCCCTACAGCATTTTATGGTGTGGGGAAGCTTCTCTAAGAAACTCCTGTGGGACTAGAGATGATAAAAATGCAAACAAGAGAAACTATCGTGATGCCTTGCACAGCACTTTCTAGAAGGATCTGGCAGCCCCTCTGGCCAATCATGTGACATCCCAAGTAGGCAAAGTCTGTCACATGAGCTTAAGCTTAGTAGAGATGACAAAACTAATGCACCCCAGGGCTATCACAGGTCATGTGGCTTTTGTGTATTAGTTTATAAAGGGGCACAAACACTGGTTCCCTTGCTTCCATGAGTGGAAGCACAGAGAAAACACACTTCAATGAGCACCTCTCCAACTCAGCCACGTCCACAGCACCGGAAGATGCCCGTATGCACCAGTTCTTCCACTCTAAATACACGCCAGCACTGACCCATTGACTCTGCTCAAACACAGGCTGTCCCTTCCACTCCCTGGGCCAGGAGCCCACCTAACACCTACCATCCAGCGGAGCAGACCACTCCGCACAGTCCACCTCTCCTTCTCTCCCTCCTGTACACTGACCCGATCTACACACTTCCGGAATCAATCTCCTATGTAAACGCATAAGCACTGTGTTCACTCACTCATTCTTATTTGCTTTATCCTGGTCAAGTGAATACTCAAGTATAGACCTACTCCTTAATTCACTCATTCACATTAATACATAGCTATAAATAAAGCACCCCTTGTACTCTGTTGTAAATTCCAAAGCACAAACACAGTTCCTTTTCAGGAAAAAAAATTGAACTCTCTAATAAATTTTAGCAAATATTTGTTTTGGTGGTGTGGAACTCCAACAAAGAGAGGGTTTTCATAACAACCAAAATGGTGGTGACACTAGTTTACTGTCAAGTCGTCATCAGAAACTAGACTATGGCACTAGACTAGGAGACCATCTTAGCAGGGATTCTCGAAAGCCACGACATTTCTGGTCATTGTCTAAAGCATTATCTTCCACATATAGGGCTGTGGTAAGCCCAAAACGCAGATATCAAATCCACATCACTATTTTGGGCAGCTTTACATTGCATCTGTTTCAGAAATCCATGCTTCTGGATAACTTGTCCCTTTTGAAATGTGGCTATCTTGTGGCAGCAGGGGCAGGAGGCAACTCTTTTGTTATTTCACAGAAAGGGAAGGCAATTTTTTAGGACAATCAGCCTCATCAATTGGAGCCCCTGTCCATTAAGATGCTGGAGCCCCTGCCCTCAGGTACCTGGTTAATCGCAACATCATTGCATGATTGAGGAAGCCTTCTAGTTCCACTGTCTCCTGCACCTTTAAATGGGTACAAGGGACAATAACCCAAGCCAGGTGTTCCTGTGTGAAGCTAGGAACAATTTGGCCCCAGGGATGGGATGGTGCAGGAATCAGCAATGACAAAGACAAAAGGAGGAAACTGACCCTTGATCCCCTGGTGACATAGGCAAATGTTGAGCCAGCCTACTTTTGTCTAATTAGAAATAACTTCCTTGCATGGATAATATCGCAATCACCTGTGGCCTGGCATCTGTCTCAGAGTGTCTGGCTCCTCAGTTCTGGCACATTCAAGCATGCAGTCTTTCTTTTCTTACATCTCCTATTTAAAAAAAAAAAATGGTAGCCCTTCCTAGCACGATGTCAGATCATTCACACCAATGAACAGGACTGACGTGACGGGAAGGTCATCACACTAACATAGAAAAGTAAAATTGGGCTGGGTTGAAGTCATCTTGAAGGTCTTTAAGGAAAATATTTAAATCAGTAGCAGATCTATGTCCTCTTGAATGTTCACCAACAGTGCATTAGCTAAAGTTCACACTTCTGGCAGAAAGCAAAGTCCAGACTGTTGAAGAAACATCAACTGAAGTCCCTGATTGGCTTCTTTCTACCAGCAGATTTCAGAAGGGCTAGAAAGACCTCAGTCTTGCCGCAGCTTTATCACTGTTCCCCAAAGACCATCTATCCCCTGAAGTTTAGTAAAGTACTAAACAAAACGCTAGAAGGGGCTTTCAGAATTCCCACATAGGAAGAACCTGGGGTGGAGCGGGAAGCAGAAATCTGGTTGCGAGAAGCAAGGGGAAAGGAATTGTCTTGAAGCTGCTTTTGGAGAGTAGGTGCTTTAGCCAGCTTCCTGTCGCACCTTGTCTATGTGCATACTGACCAGCTTTAGCTTCTTGCTCTGGGGCTTCTTTGTCACTAGGATTTGGGAAACTAATGAAGAGTTGCTGGGCGCGTGCACATGCGCATCTGTAAGTGCAGGAGAGTAAATGGGAGCCTATGAAAAACCTTTTCCAGTTCTAAGACACAGTTTCTAAGACTCCTTAGAGCACTCTGGCCTGATGAAAGACCACTTGCTGTCAGCAATGCTCAACCCAATGATGGATCCTGGTGTCAACTCTCTTTCCTTGTCTTATGTTTCTAGTAACTCACTCCTGTTCCCTGAAATTTCTTTTTTAAAAAGCTTACATATAAATCTTTGCCCCACGCTCTGTCTTTAAGAGAACTCAGGGAAAGATGGTCAGATGAGGAATGGCTCTAGAAATCAGACCTTCCAAGATGAGATTGTGGAGTTCCCTGAAAACCCCCATGGTTCAGGAGCAGTGGAGCGATAGAACTTCTGGCAGGCACCAGCATCATAAACACTGAGACTCTCACATGTGGTTGACTGGGATGAAGTGCAATAGAGGAACGCATTGGGCTGGGTCATGTCTTTCGTATTTGAACAGCATGTAGGCAGTTAGCTGTCTTTGTCAAAATAGTAGAAAGTCTTAAAAAAGAAACTGGAAGGGTCAAGTCAACCAACTATCAACACAGGGAAGACTGCTGAAAAGTCATACCAAGGTAGAAACTGGGGACGCTACCAAAGAGGCCTTCTACATGAAAATTCCCATACAAAAAGAATGGTATTCTGAGATCCATGTGGGGAAATTTAGGTGGACAGTAAGGTAGGTTTTCCCCAAAACCTCCCAGAATGCAAAAGTAGCTCCTCCCAGTTTGCCAGAGGAAGGACACCTGCTCCTACTCAGAGCTCACATGAGGCAGGTCTCTCAACATGGCTCCTGTCCTCCCAAATACGTAACCTCATCTCCCTTCTGTCCCTCCAGATCAATAACTAGAGGGTTATAGCCCAACTTCACCTGGGAAATGCAGTCCCTAGAAAGGAGCAATGGCTTTCATACTGAAGAAATTGCATTGGAAAGGCCTGGATAATTACAGATCTGTGTCAATTAGGAAGCTCACATAAGAGAGGGAGTTTTAGGCAGTTAAATTGAGGGAAGAGCAGAATTTAGGATTTATTGGCTTGGGAGCACTTTCTTATTAAATGAGGTTCAAGTTTCTTGCAAAAACTCCTAGAGGCACCTCTAATACGCTTTTGGGCTGATGGTCAGGTGAGTTAGGTGATATATGATGGAATGACATTAGTAAAATATTGCAAAAGAGGTCAGAAGATTAGGGAGGAGGGAGTGTTTCAATAGCAGTACTTTGTGAGACCAAGAATTGATTACCTAAATATTCTGAAATGCCTGGCATAAGGCTCTCCTAAGAAGTCCTGATGGGATCAAGCAACTGTCACCACAAGGGTTATCAGTTCCATAAAGTTTCTATCATTGGCTTTCCATCCTTCCTGCCCTCACTGTTGTGTCCCTAACTTCTGCTCCCTAAAATTGTTTCCCACATAAACTCATTGCACAGAGGCTAATACAGGCTGCTCCTGAGAAGTAGAAAAATCCTGAGACTGCTCTGGGCTGTACCACCAACTCCAAACATAACTGCCCAACATATACTACTAGTATGTAGGACATATTGCATCCTTAGGAGATAATGATTTTCTCCACCTCTTGTCCCCCTTCACCGGAATCAGTAAATTCAGGTAACAGTTAAAGGCAAACAGCTGTTTGAGGCAGAATAATAATGTAATATAGCAATTTCAAACTCTTTTTCTCTGCACCCACCAAAGCCCCTCCTGAACCCTATTTCTTTAGGTACAACTCAGCTCCCCATTTCCCAGCACATTGTCAGTAGATAGCCTTAAGACAGCAGTGTCCTCTGGGGAGATCCAATCCCCTTCTGGGAAAACCAAACAACATATCAGGAATTAATCACCAGATTGTCACTGTGAATGCAAGAAACAAAGGAAGAATGAGAGGAGAGAAGGCGCCAAGGAGGGTGGGCCATTGAGAGGGATGAGGAGGAGAGGGGCAACAGGGCAGCAGTCCTGTATTTGAAGAGTTCACACATTTTCTTTTATTTAATCACAATGCATTTGCAAGGTTAGGTTTAACCTAGTCATACAGATGGGAAGGACAAGGCTTATGGTCCCTATTTTAAAGAACTGGTTTTTTAAGCTAATCTGGGTGCTAGGAGTTACAGGTGCCACAGCATGAGCAAGACCCAGTACTTGATCAAGAATGAAGGAAGCAAAGCAGATCAGATAGGCAGTCCTCCTTAGCCTACTGCCTCCTCACAGCTTGGGTTTTTGAACATACCAGTTTATGGGAAAATATCACAGAAGGAGGATACAGACAACCAAAATATTTTCATTTTCCTTCTGCTTAATAAACAATGGTAGGGGTTGGGGATTTAGTTCAGTGGCAGAGCGCTTGCCTAGCACGCGCAAGGCCCCGAGTTCAGTCCTCAGCCGTGAAAAAAAAAATAAACAATGGAAACCAGACAAATGTATATGGAACAGCTTACAGGGAAGAGGGCTCAAAGTTTTGTGAGGCAAAACACCAACTTCATTGTACCCTCAGACCAGGTAGGAAGCAGGAACGGGCAGAGGAGCCAGGCAGCTGGTTCAATACAAGACTTAACAATGACTCCTTGGGTAATTTTACCAAACCAAGTTTCTTGAGTATCTTCAATTGCTTTGCTTTGTTTCTGGAAGGTCCAGAGCATTTTCCACCTCCTTTTGCTTCCCTACTAAGAGTTTGCCCATGAATTTCCACCTATACCCATGAAATAGCTAATTTCTTATTATACTATACCTCTTCCCAGGCTTCCTGCTGAAGTCGTCACAACTCTCTGCCATTTCCACATTCTTCTTTTAAATATGTTCCTTTGTAAATTTCATATCTTTTCTCTACTTTCAGTAATAACAAGCTTCAAAGACTCACAATACCCTAGAGCTGAAAGGACCAAAATTTTTTTTAAATTTAAGAAACAATTATATAGTGTTGACTCTAAGCCACACACTGTTTAACCACTCAAAACTATTAACTTGTTTTACTCAATACTCATAGCAATCCTATAAGGTAGGTACAGTTATTATCTCCACTTCTTCAGAGGAGAAAACCGAGCCTCAAAGTGAAGAAATAACTTACTTATTTAATCCAATGGTGCGGAAAGAACTAGAACAATTACATTTGAGGATGGGCAATCTGGCACCAAAGTCTGTGCTCTTAACATTAGGGATCATTTAACCCTTTCCCTTCATTTTACAGATAAGGAGGCTAAAATGCAGAGAAGCCAAGTGACTTGTGAGGGGACAAGGTCAGATGTGTGCTGGCACGCAGGGCCTCTGATGTCCAGTTCAAAATTGTGTTGCTTTACAAAATGGCTTTGGTTCCAGACAGCTATCGTTTTAGTCAGTTTTTTGGTTCCTGTGACTAAAACACCTGACAAGAGCAATTTTAGGAGGAAAAGTTTATTTGGGGGCTCAGGGTTTCAGAGGTCTCAGTCCATAGAAGGCTGGCTCCTTTCCTTGGGCTTGAGAGGAGACATCATGGTGGAAGGCATGGCTCCAAGGAGCAGAGAAAGCAACTCCACGTCAGATGCGAAATATATATCCCCAAGGCATGCCCCCTGCCAATTTCCCAGCTCCTCCAGCCACACCTTATCAGCCTACAGATTCAGTGAAGGCTCTCATAACCCAACCATTTCACCCCTCAGCCTTTCTAGATTGAAACACATGAGATTTGGGGGATACTTTTCAACTAAACCATAACAGCCATCTTCACTTCTAGTCTATGTTCCAATGGTGGTTCTCCGTGCATTCTTCAGTTGATCTATAGATTTGTGACTTCACAGTGAATCTTCCTTTTTCAAGATTAGGTAGAAAAAGCATTATGGGATTGTAAGGATTTGTACCTGGTCACTTGGGGCTTTAGAATGGAGTGATCCAGGTTCCCGTTCTTCCTTTGCCTGTGAGATCATAGCATGCTGTTCAACTTCTCTCTGGAAGAAGTGTGTAAATTTTGCTACAATAATGATGATGATTGGTGCTGTCAGAAACAGAACATTTCACTTGTGCTTTCTTCTGTGTTTGTGAAATGGTAACAAGGAGATAGACTCAAGCAATCACTGTTTCCCAAGGAGGGAGGACTTGGTGCTCTGGCCATAGGTGGGGATAGAAGAAGCTGTGAATAAAAGGCTAAGAAGTGGAAGCCATGTTCCTATTTATTGATGGCTCTAGACTGTAGTTCTGTGGAGCACAAGGTAAAGGTGCAGTCATGGAGACTCTGGGTGCCAGAGAAGTGCCCCTCTGCTGCTCCCCTTCTTTCAAGCATAGGAAGAATGCCTTCACATGCCCTTTGTGTCAGCTCTTACTGTAGCATCATGGACAAACCTCACATAAAACTGATTGCATGTGATATACCAGCCATTTCTCAGCCACTACCACTACCCAAGACCTTCAGGAGCAGGAACTCATGTGTTCTATCTCCCTGTTCACAGCACCAGGAGCATGGTTAGCACTCATGAAATGGTGGTAGGAAGAGGAATGAAGAAATGTTTCTGGATCTCCTTAAACTATATTCATTTTGCTCTCATTCAACAGCCTATGAATGCTAACTGTCCTTTAAGAACAACACACTGAGTAGCCCTCTCAGGACTGTGTGTTGGGTAGGACAAATATTGGAGTGTGGGAGTCAATGCAATTTTCAGGAAAAATGGAAAAGGTTATGGAAGGCTAGAAATTTTTTATAACCAGTGTTTGAGAACCACTGTTCATTAGTTTTCAATTTTCGTCATCCAAGCCCCAAAGGGTATCTACAACTCCCTATGCATCAGAATATTTTTCTTACACATATTAAGAAGTTCAAATAAAAATTTTTAAAATCCAGGCTTGCATTTTGTCTTGTGGGCAGTTGAATCCCTCAGGAGGTAGTCAGAGCTGTTGTTTTTGGTTTCAAAGATGATCTTAAAGCCCGGAAGAAAGGAAGAATGCAGAAAAGGCCTAGAAAGAAGAGATGCCAATCCATACTCTCTGTATGTACTTCACTATTGAGAATTCTTTAATGGCAGGAACCAGGTGGAAACTCAGCAGATCTCCTGCAGCAACTAGCATTAGCTATGCTCACAGCCCATGCTCAATAAAAACTAGAAGTATAAATGGACAGACAGATGGAATATGATTTGCTATTGCCAGCATCACCAAGAGTCACCTGTAAGTTTGTGTAACTTTAGTCAGAATACACAAATGAGCTATCAGCTTCAGCATCATTTTCCTACCCATTAACCCCCTCTTGGACTTCTGTTTGGATAGGACTGATATCTACATATTTTGGCTCTTTATTCAATCATTCAAAATGAGTCTGTGGGGGCTGGAGTGGTGGCTCAGCAGTTTTGGCGCTTGCCTGGCAAGCACGAGGACCCGGGTTCAAACCCCAGCACCACGTACACAACTGAGTGTTGGAGCAACTAAGGCTATGTGAAAAACTAAATAAAGTTGTTTCTCTCTTTCTCTGTCTCTCTCACTGTCCCTCTCTCTTTAAAAAAAAAAAATGAGTCTGTGCCCCCTCAGCAGTAGACAAGTGTCTTTTCATACAAATCACACAATAAATACAATGATATTCTCATTTAGGGTACTGTGTCTCCATCTGAATAAGAAATGAAGTCAAAGATATAACGTCTAAGACAGATGTTTTGCTTGTTCTGTCATTCCTTTGACATTAGCTACCCTTTCCTTCAAAAAAAGAAACCAAAATCCGCTACCAATAGCCAACACTCACGCCTGCATGGTGGGAGGTGAGGGCTCAAGTAGACAAGTCCTCAGGTGTCAAGCTATCTGTCATAACCCTTTTTCCACTCACTGCCATTCCCGTGGCTGCATCTGGCCATTCGGGTCAATGTTACCCATGTCCAAACTCATTCTTCAAATCCTGTCTTCCTTCTTTTCTTCCCATTTTGTCTTATTCTCTGCCTGCCCTAGATTTGGATAATGATGAAGATTTCCAAGGCCAGATCATTCTTGGACTAGCAGCAACTTATTCTAGACAGTCCTGGAGGAGAAGGGAAGCAAGAGTTGTTAGGGAGGAGGACGAGGAAGGTGAGGAAGAGGTGAGGCCTGATGAAAGTCCAGGAGAGAAACAAACCCAGGGAAAGTACAATAGAACACGTGCAAAAGACTGTTCCCAGATCTCTTGCTCAGTCAAGAAATTCCAGAAAAGAAATAGCTGAAGAGGAGGGGAAATGAGTTTGCAGAAAGTAATCCTCCATCCTGTGACAAGACTCATTTTGCTGCTGCAGGGAACTATCCTACAAGAGAGGAGAGAGACGGAAAGAAACCAGGAGTAGGGTGGGCGAGACACAGAGGAAGACATATGGGGCGGGGGGTGGGAGGAGAAGAGCGAGGAGGAGAGAACATGGTATGCAGTGGGAACACTGTGGGAAACATAAGAACCGCCCCCGGAAACAAAATGCCAGCATCTCTGGGCAGAAATCTAAATTGTCAGCACATGTATCTTTGCTCTGAGAAATATACACCTTTTTTTTTTTCAGGATAAATTCCCATTCCAGTAAAACACTTTAAACCAACAGACAGATGATTTCACTCCTTCTATCCTGTAGCATTCCTAGGCCCTTCCCCAGAGTTCTTCATAATGTGCTAGCCCCTGCTAGGATCCCATGGCAGGGAAAATTCAGGAACAAATACTTGTTTAGATTTCATACAAATTTATGCCTTACAAAACTATAATGGAAGAAATCCATCCCTGTTTGGAAAAAAAATGAGGAAAATCCCATCTTTTGTGATTGTGCTTTCTGAATACAAATTTTCATTTGATTCTCTGTTACTTATGTCAATATGAATAGGAACAAGCCAATAAAATGAGTAAAAATTAGATGATGGTGATAATAATAAAATGACTGGGTGCTGAATACTTTCTTAGCAGGTCCTCTACTATATACTTTGTATACATCCTTGTTTAACACAAAAATAGTTTTTGGTGTTAGTTCTGATTTTATAGATGAAGAACCAGGCTCAGGGATGTTAAATAATTGGCCATAGTAATTCAGTTAACAAGCACAGGGACCAAGATATTGAGAGATCCTTCTGGCTTCCAGTTCTATTTCAAAGGGCCCCCCCAACCTCATTTTAGCCAACAGTGAGTATTAGGCTCCTTCCCAAAAAACTTTTTCTTATACCTGAAAATAGGAGAGAAATGGATCAAATACTTCCTGTCCCTCCAATTTCTTCCCTATGCTATTTAAAAACTAATAAAATGATTTAAAAACAGGCAACTAACTTGAATAATTAATTTAAACACCCCTAAATAACTAGCCCATGATTAATGGTAGTTAATTGTATTCTAAAGAAGAAATAAATGGTGCATACAGCCCAAAATGTCTGTCTGCTATACCATGTCTGACAGGCTGACCCCTTTCCTTACTGACTTCAATAGCCTGTGCCCGTATGCAGCCTGTATGCAGCTGACCACCACAAACCTCCCTCCCTGTCTGCACCACACCTATAACCTTTGCTGGGTACTGTGCCTCCTCCTCTCCTCCAATTGCAATTGATGTTCAAGGCTCTGTCTGAGTCATTTATCCTCTCCATATAGTCTTCTCCTAAGAAAACTTGTCTCTTCTCAGCTAGGCTGCTGACGATTGTATCAACTCTATGCTGATGAATTATAAATCTGATGAATTATAAATCTGGACATTGCAAGACATCCTCACTAGCATTTCCAGACTCAGCTCACATTTCAATGCGTCTTCTGTGAAAACAGGCTGCCACTTCAGCTTCTCAACTTCTGCTCATCCACCACCATCCTTTCCAGGAATCTTATAATCTAAAATCCAGCTTTGATTATTTTATCCCTTCTATTATCCCTATCTATACGCATCATTACCAGATCCTAAAGAAATGCCTCAAAATTCTCTTGCAATCCCTGTGGTCACCAAAATTCTGGCCCCCTTCACTTAAAAAGTCTTGATTTATCTCCCCTTACACTGCTCCTACCCTTGGATTGTTTATTTGTTTATTTGGTCTTTTTTGATAAGAAAACAAAGATCTAGAGAGATCTTAAATGACCGTATTAACGTCACACAATTAGAGGCCAACTGCGAATAAAGGTACTTTCCCAACTATAGCCTATTGTCTGAAAAGACACTCTGTCCCAATGTAACCCCCATGTTTATTTCCTATCATTTGTCCACAATATCATTCAGATAAAGTGACCCCAATATAATCATCACATGAACATTCATCATCAAATTTCAAGTCCAAATCTCTGTTCATGCTATTGTTTCCACTTGGAGAAATATCACTTTACTGCAGTTCTCTATAGTCTACACTCTTCAATGTCTAGGTCAAGTGCTGCTGCTTCCAATTCCTTTAAGATGCTTCAAGACTGTAACTTCAGCCTCCACAGACAATACCTATCTACTAAGGCATATGAACTATGCTACCCATTTGAAGCACTTGATCATGTTCCTTCAATTTACTCAACATCTTATGCATGCAGGCTTTGCTTCTTGAACTAAACTCAACTTACAAAGTAATTTAGATTGTATCTTTCCTATTGTCCTACCCTTCACACTGAGTGCAGCTTTGTGCACAGAGTGGGTGCTGCCCTATTTGCTGAAAATATAAAGAATCTAAGAATAGAACCTGACACAGTCTTAGATAATCCCAAAGCCCAGAGGAAATCAAGTCCATAGATAATTCAAAGCTTAATTTCACAATCAGCTTAAGTTAATTCACTCATTCAACAAATGTATAATGAGTGCACGCTCTGAGCCAATTAAAGTGTTAAGCACTTAGATGCAACAGCAAATTGAACAGACTCATCCTGCCAACATGGAGCTAACAGTCCAGTCAGAGGGAGTGGCAAATGCATAAAATGTCACCAGGCCTGCAGGAAAAAAGGAAAAAAGGAGAGATCTGAGGTCTATCTTGTTATAAACTGGTAAGATTAGAAAATTGATTAAGGTGGGAGAGGAAAGGATCACAGGTGACTTGAAAATTTCTGACCCATATAACTCTAAGGACAACCATGCCACTTCCCTGAGATGGAAGAAAGCCGTACCGGACAAGGTTTACAAGGGTCCATCATGAAAGTTCAGCCTTGGGCATGCCAAACAATCCCATTTTTAGAACCTCATAGGAGAAAAGAAAAAGGACAAGAAGCAGTTTGAGGTCCATTTTCTGTCCTGAACCCTAGTCACCTTCAGGTGGCATTTCTTAAAAAATAAAAGCTCCACCCAGAATCTGACCTGAGAAGAGGAAGACAGAATCAAGGAACTCAGATAGCCCAGAACCGGGTACCTAGGTTGTGAATAAATACATGTTAGTGCTTGCTGAGGCAGAAGAATATGAAATAAATCTTTTCAATCAAACAAAATCAAATCTGGCCTATTTATTTTTCTTTATCAAATGAATCAAAAGCTTGGCTGAATGAAAAACTAAAACCAATCCAAAAACAGATTGCGCCTGGTGTTGTATATACCCATGCAAGAGGCAGCTTACAAAGGGGCCCTTAATCTTCATTCCCCTTCTGGTGTGTGGTCGGCTGCTGTATAACACTGTGCTGTGAATGAGGCTAAGTTTCCAGATCCAAATCTATTCAAGCCTCTTCATTGATCGTAGGGTTGGAAGGAAATAGAAATTCAATCCTTTATAATCAAGGAATCAAAGAAGTTTAGAATCAGAAAGAACACAGGGCTCATCTCTTTGAATTCTTTCTTTCCAAGCAAGTATCTCTCCTAAGACATGATTTTACAGATGAGAAAACCAGAATCTGCAAAGGTAAAATGATTTATCTGCCCAAGGTAACTCAACTAACAAGTAACAAAGCTAGAAACTGAACCACACTCTCTTACCTGCCAGCAGACAGCTCTTTCCACTAGACCAACCTGTCTGGATGGTAAATACTGAGAGGGGTATGCCTGGAAGAGTCTTTTTGGGAAAGTAATTTGACATTAGGTTCATGATACCCAGGGAGGGTGATTTCCATGCTGTTTCCATTTGATAAATGAAGTCCCCATACATTCTTACAACATAAGTAAAAATGATCCAAAATATATTTGAAAAATAGGAAACTGATATGGTTAAGCTGTTTTCATGATATCAAAGACAGGGAAGTCAGAGCACCTATTATCCAGGCACAAGCTGGTAAGGGTAGTGACTATGGAAGGGAAGAGTTAAAAATGACTTCACTTAGGGACACTGGGCAGGATAGCAAAAGTCCGACTGACTGAATATGTAAAAGGAAGGAAGGGCACTGAGGAATCACTTCCAAGTACACACAGCTGGTTAGATGGGTTAAGACCTTGTGAACACTCGATGCACATAAAATAAATGTTGAAAGTTAATTTAGAGCCTACATTTTCCTGCCAATGAATCTGAAAACTCACCTTCACACATGAAAGATAGCATATTTAATCTTTAAAAAGGATAATAAGCTTTATACTCCACATGAACAAATCCCACCTTTCATTTCTTTATTGAGTTAGTCATGTTTTACCTCAGTGCTGTGCACTGAGTCCTGGGATGGCAACATGAATGAAGTGTTCCACAACTCAGCCACTCCTGGCTTTAATTTGAACTGTGTGCACATGTAAATGCCATAATAGAGGCACACAGAGAACTATGGGAGTAGAAAGAACTGAATGACAAACTGCCAGGTGTTGTCAGAAAAGGCTTCATAGAGGAGGTGACGCTTGAGTTGGATCTTAAAGGACATTCATGTCCTTTGCCAGGAATTGAAAGGGGACAGTGAGAGACAAGAGCCTGTGCAAAGTCCTGCCATACAGAATGGTCAGGCATGCCATTTGATGTTGCCAGTCACAAGCATGCTGCAGTGGGCTGTTGAAAGAGAGTGGCAGTTCCATAAGATAAGCCCAATCAAGAAGGGTAGGCACAGATGTTCAAGTGTCTCTTCTGGCTTGCTCAGAGTGTAGACCTCATCCGATGAATGGAAGGGAGATCTGCAGGGAAATCAGCTTTCAGCTCTAGATATCCAATTCCTCAGTATTTGCAGCATGCTGAAATCTTATTCGATTCAACGAGGCAGCCACAATTTCTTCCTCATCCCCAAACTTCATTTGGGGAAGACTCCTTTAGCCACTTTTAGGTCTTCCATGACAAGGTCTCCATCTAGTAGAATGCAGATTAAGGGGATAGGGTTTTCATCATCCGAAGCAAGTACCAGACATCAGCATCCTGAAAGCTTCTCACTGGGGCCTCTGTCATGCTTTTGGAATTGTTGTCTGATCAAGCCCTCGTTCTTAAGCCTTTGCAAAGGAAATCAGAATATGCTTGAGGAATTCTAAGCATGTATCCCTTCAGGGAGACAACCTCCTTATCCTTGAATTAAATTCACAAAAGCAGGGTTTGCATTTTCTCGCGGCACGAGGCTACCGGGTGAAGGCAGGCTGGACTGCCACGATACAGAGCTTCCTCCAACCGCATCTCTGCTGCATGGGAATGGGACACGGCAGCCTGGTCCAAGGGCCCTGTCACTGGGGCCACAGCACCTAGGCATTGCAGAGCCAA
Source organism: Aplodontia rufa (assembly GCA_004027875.1). Taxonomy (NCBI): domain Eukaryota; kingdom Metazoa; phylum Chordata; class Mammalia; order Rodentia; family Aplodontiidae; genus Aplodontia; species Aplodontia rufa. Next base: position 99,825 of record PVKS010000475.1, read on the forward strand.
GCAATGATCTTGCTCATCTCTGAGATGCCTTTCCCCTCAGATGTGTCCTGTTTCTGTATGTCTCTTGTCATTTTCTTTTTTATAACATATTTCCCTGCTGCTTACTAATAACCAGAATGACTGATTCGACAGGTGGTACAGCCAAGTGTGGAGAAGTAGGATCCTTTCCCAGGACTCAGAAGGAATGGAAGACATAGGACTTTTTTTTAAAAATAAGCTCAGTCTCAAACACGTGTCACTGCCAAGGCTGACAGACTGACAGACTTTGCATCCGTGTCCTTTACATGAAACTGAGAAGATTTCAAAGGTTGAATCGAATGCTGTACTTGCTATCTTTTTCTCCTTCCCTATTTTACCTTTGCAATGGCAAAAGAGATGTTTCTTAGTTTTCATGACACCGAAACACATAGCTATTGTTTCCCACAGAAAAGGGAGAAAAGAAATACCAGGTGACCAGTCAACTGTTGGCAGCTCTGCGATGGCATCTCTAGGTCATGCCCTTGAATAAACACATTGTGTGGAAGCCAGGATGGGGAGGTGGTCCGGGTAGGTCCACTACTGTGTCTCTTCTCCTCCATGCCTGATTCCCAAGACAACCCCACCAAATTGCCAGCATGTCATGAGACCAACATCACCTCAGTCAAGATGAGAATAATGCCAGCAAGGGAAAGGAAACCCCTGTAAAGTACAAGAGACATTAAGAAAGGCCACAGGCTCTTGAGCACTGAAACTTGTAGGTCCACAATTGTGTGAGGGGACAGTATAGTAATGACACCTCCTTTTAGCCATCCTTAACCTCATCATGGAACTCAGTCTTGCTTGTGTGTCCCCAATACTGAAGCCATAAAATCCCCCACATACTTATAAACAAATGGTTAAATTCATAATTCTGTTTAAAACACCACTCATGAGGCATATGTAAAACAAGGATTTGACTGCCTGTGTAAGGTACTCTCAATCAAACCTTGAGAGGCCACCTCAGTACTATAATATGCTATACAAGAAATGCCTGATTGAGCCCAAAAGAACATGCATTGTGTAGCAATTAATAAATGTTACTTAAGAGTGATTAGTTTTTTCTTCTTGTTATGCTATTGGTGAAGGGATGCCAGGAAGTTCACATAAGAGCCAGGGTGTTTGGGGAAGAACAAGTATTCTAGATTTGTTGCCTTCTGCTCATTCCATAAAGCCCACATCTGATGCCCTTACGGATTTGATGCAAAATGCTTCCTGTGCAGCCAGGCACCTTGGTGATACAGGTAGGAGAGATGTCTGGGTGGGTAGAAGACTGGTCACAGCCAATGATAACAATCACCTAATAACCATCTCCAGGTAAGTGTGCCTAGAGGCTCTGCCACAGATCTCTCTTACAAATCACAAAGAACCTTAATAACAATGCGGCATTTCTTTTTTCTCCTTCTGCCTTATTCCTTTAGACTGAAATAAAGTTTCTTAAGTCTTTAATCAGACAGATAGGATTACTCTATTATAAAAATGCAATATTCCTTAATTGTATACCTTAATACAATTCCAAAGCTATGCCTTGGGTCTGCTTGCTTGCTGCAGACACTGCCATTTGTAACCACAAACACGCCACACATTTCTAAAGCACCTACACACCCCCTGCCAAGACATTATCAAGCCAGCTCAACTGGATCCCCTGAAGGAGGGCTCCCCCAGTCTCCAGGGGAAGAGCTGTGAGGTAAAGACAGCCCTCCACTGCTTTTCGTACCTTGGCCCTCACCCTGTTTCTTCCTCATCCTAAACGCCACTTTCCTTTCATTCTGTAGCACTTTAGGGAGCAATTCCATTAAATATAATAACAGTGTAGTAATACAAAGAACATCATTTTCTAGTGCTAATAACTTTCATTTTAAAACCACTTGTGTACTCCAAAATTTAGCAAAGCACCAATTTCTCATCAAGGCCAGCACACACATCAAATTGGAAGCTTTAAAGTTCTGTTTCTTTTGGGTTTGTAATCTGCGTACAGGGGAATTGAAATGCTGTTTAAAGTAAAATTCATTTTGATGTTCGCAATGCCAGCTTTACGGAGGGAAGCTCATCTTTCTGCATGAAATAAACACACGAAATGTCAGCAAAAGGAAGAAAAACCATGTGCAGAAATCATGACCACCTGCAAGAGGTCTCCACAATGAAATGTGCATACCCTGTGCCTTTTCCAGAATCTGAAGTTCATGGCACCAGCAGAGATCACAATTTTTATACTGAACATCAGGGGAGAAAGAGGGATTTTTTTCATGAGCACAAAGTTCAAATTTTTATGACTGTTATTCTTATCTCTTGCCCTATTCTGTTCATTGGGGCCACACAATGATGGCAGAGTTGAGAACAGCGATCCACAGTCCATGGCTGCCCTTCACAATCAACCTAGAGGCTTTTAAAACATGTCAGTTCCCGGGTCCTCCTCCCCTTTCAATCCAACTGAATTTGAATTAGAGCTGGTGATCCATAGACAGTTTTTTAAAGCCTCCCAGAATAGTCTGACATGCAGGCACGACCGAGAAGCACTTCCACACAGAACTCAAAACAGGGAGCTGAATACACAGTGAAGAAGGCAAAGGAAGAAGTCATCTCGTCAACACTTCCCTGAGGCTGACCAGATTAAAACATGTAAGTCTCCTGTATCTCAAAAAGAAAAATGTGAACTTCTACTGATCATCCCAAAACTATTTTATTCGGGGGACCTCACTGGCCACTACCACCTCCACTACCCAGCTCCACATATCTGCTCTATGCTGTTCCCCAAATTTTGTGGGATACAGGTCTCCTCTGGCTAGCAGGATGGTGGACACCCGGACTGTCCCCATGGCTTTGAGCATACAGCAGATATTGCTACTCAGAGCCAATGAGAAAGGCTCTGCAAAAAGCTGGTCGCACAAGAATGGCCCCTAACACACGGGTGTAGCTTGGGGAAAGTGGGTTAATTTTGGAGTTGGACTGAAAGTCCTGGGAAGGAAGCACTTCCCTAAGGATGGAGCCGCTAGAGGCCGCTCTGAGCCAGATTCTCGCTCAGTTGTGTTCTGAAGTGAAATCACATCAAAGGGAAGAGGAAGGCACCGGGAGTCATGGCAACACCAGGGCTCCTATTTTTAAACTAGTTGGCGCGTGTGAGCACACAAAGTGCGTGCGTGTGTGGATGCTTGCGGGGGAGGGGATTCTCACACACCTCTGAAGAATATTCTTTCGTGAAGTTTTGAGTTTGCAGGTGGCTAATAATACGTGACAATGAGATCAAAGAATAAACTAGAATCAGTGGCATGAGAATGGTTCTTTCCTTCACCTTGACTCTACTACCTTGGTCTCAATCAGAAAGGATCCTTTATGGCTGCACGTCAACAGTACCAGAAAATTCTTGATAGTTTTAGCCAACATATTCTGAAATTCTGATCTTTGTTCCTTACAGTTATTCTCCCAGCTGCTAAAGCAATCCACTTGTGTTTCCAGACAAGTAAGTCCAAACCTGCAAATTAAAGGAATCTTTCTGTGAATGCCTTGCTCCTTGTGAGGCCAGTCTAACGGGTCCTGTGAATTATCTGTATCCCAGCATCTCACAGAGGGTTCGGTATATAATAGGGAGTCCAAACACCTCCTGAATGCGTCAACAAGTGAACTGAGGCTGAATGCAATTTTGTGAGGTACAGAAAAGTGCTCCCCACATGACACATTTCTTTCATCCCAGAAGCATTTTATTATATTTCTCCAATTCTGACTGAGTAGAGTCCTTAAACAAATCTAAACTTATTTAACCTGTCAAAGGTGAAGAGTGGCCCTGGAGGACACTTGTAAATCATGACAGAGGCCGAGGTCTGGCTTTGTTTGGTCACATCCCTGGTAGTGTTGCAGTGCGCCTGTGGGCTCACCAAGCACTGACAGATTTTAGAAGTGAAAGTCTGGGTCCACTTCAGTACCCCGACTTTCAGGTATGCAGTGACTACATGTGCTTTCCCACAGTGGGATAAAGGGCCATAGAATATACAAGAAACAGATAAGGAAAAAATAATCATCCCTTTCCCCCACCCCCAATGGGAAAAGGAAGACTTCAGATCAGACACACATGGTGGCAGAGAGTAATATCAACGGGCCCAGCGTGAACATCCTTGTGTAACGGAAGCTGTTCCAAGGCTGATTTGGGGCTGATCTGGTTTGGTCTTTGAGACAAGAATGTAGCAGAGAATCCAAGCAAGGAAAATCTTTCTTACAAAACCATGCTGACCTGTGAGTTAATGATGTGTCCATGGTCATCAGAGTCATGCTAATTGACTCAGCCACTTCAGCAAAGGAGAGTCCTCAGAAGGCTGGATAGCAGAGGACAAAGTGTACCTGGAGTTTATAAAGATTTGGGCTTGGAAGCCAACTTTATCTGTAGGTCAAGTAGGCAAGGGACCAAATCTTTCTGGATCTCAGTTTCTTTTTTCTTTTTCTTTTTTTTTTTTTTTTTTTTGAACAACCTTACAAGATTTTAACAAAATAATATAAAATGTGTATATATTCTGGATATTGCAATTATCCCCAGGAGTGCCCCCTCAATTACCCTCCCTTATCCTTCCCTTCCCCTTCCCACTATAACTCTAAAAACAGTATTAGATTGTAAAGCATTACATCTTATCTGGATTTAACTCATGCTACTAGACCAACTTTCTCATTGCCCAGGGTCTAGATCTCAGTTTCTTTATCTGAAAAATGGAGGCAATAATGCTCCTGTACAGTGCTTTTAAGATTATGTAAATGATGCTCTATAAAGCTCTTGGCACCTAGTATTCACTTAATAACCTTTTTTAAAAGTAAATTTTCTAAATTGATGAAACTTAGTATTTTAAGTACCATTTTTTATTATAGAGAATATTTTTTTAGAGAGAAGGACAGTGTGAGAGAGAGAGAGAGAGAGAGAATCAATTTTGTTGAGTTTTTCACATGGCTTTTGTTGCTGTGACACTTAGCTGTGTATGTGGGTGCTGGGGTTTGAACCCGTGCACTTACACATGCCAGGCAAGTGCCGTAGCCACCGAGCCACCACTCCAGCCCCCTATAGGGAACATTTTTGTTTTTAAAGAGGACAGTGAGAGACAGAGAGAAGTGAGAGAGAGAGAGAGGAAATCAACTTTTATTGAGTTTTTCACATGACTTTCATTGCTCTGACAGTTGTGTACGTGGTGCTGGGTTTCGAACCCGTACACTTGAATATGCCAGGCAAATGCTATAATCACTGAGCCACTGCTCCAGCCCCCAATAAGGAACATTTTAATGGAAAATTTCAGAAAAGCATTACATAGCTTTCTTGACTTCTTAAACTAAGGATAATCAATATAATTTAAGCTCTTGTTGTTGACTTAACAATGACCATGCTATTGTGCTATGCAGGGAACCCCCAAGAGTATAAATGCTTTCTGGGGAGCATGAGACAATTTTCCCTCAAATGGTCACAGACCACTGAGCTTTTCAAGGTCTTCTCCTGGCTTTTCTGATCTCCTCAGCCCTTTTCCTTTCTGAAGGCCACTTATGATTGCTTCCAGCTTTCCCACCTGATTACCATCCTTGTGCTTGTCATGTCTAAGCTGTTGTTTTCTGGGAAACACAGAGTAAGTATCTCAGAAACATTTTTTTTTTCCTACCAAGAATATGGCCTTGATGCTCTCTTGAGTTAACAGAAGCTTGGTTTTTTACAAGGAGTATTATTGTCCAGGTTAAAAGCTAAACTAAACTGCCTGTTTTCCTTGCAGCTAGCTGCAGCTATTGACTGATGTCATACCGGTGGACTATGAGCAACAGGTGGCTCTTCTGGGGAACCTCCTTACAAGGGAAGGACTTGCCCCTCCCCTTTTATAATGTTGATCTATTTCTCGAAACTGGAGTTCCAATAGCTATCTTGGGTGTAGGGATGAAGGCCACATGCAGTTGAAAGCTGGCAGGAATCTGGGTCCCAATGCTCTTGCAGCTACCACACCAGCTCTACACAGAACACCTAAATAGGTGCCTTGTCTAATCTGAGTTACTGACACTCTATACCATGTGAAATCCAACTGCCCCCCAAGCCTCCAAGATGTATAAAATTAGAATAAATGAGCTCTGAGTTTCAACTGACCACATTAATTTTAGGGCAAGAATTCTGTATTGGTGATTTCAGTTCAGACCCCTTTTATGACTTCTTCTTGGTTGTTGGTTATGTTCTAGATAAATCGAGTTGTCAAGTATGTGATCTCCTATCCTCAGGTCAAAGAGCGGTCTACATGTGAACAAATGTGCTAACAGGAATGTGGGCAATGACCCTGTGTAGCCAGGACCACACAGAAGTTTAAGTCACAGTCTCTAATACACACACACTCCTAATGTTTCCTCTATGGTGACAATAATAAGGGAATTTGACTCATTATTAAAATCTGTGTAATAATTCACTGTATTATGATAGTCTTCTATTGTGTTGTTTTTGACGAAACAAAAGTTTCTGGCAGATTTTTGTTCAAGCAAGAAAAAAAGAAAGAAAGAAAACGTGGGTGGGAACGTCTGGAAAATGCCGCTGGGAAAATGGAAAGGAAGCGAGTTATCTGAGTTCTCTCGGTTGATGGCCCTGGCCCATCCATTCAGTGAATAAAAAGGCAAGAAGGCTCCCCAGGTTTGGTGTAATGATGTAGTGAGATAATAGACATGCAGATTATCTGTATAAAAATGCGCAAGTTTATTATCATCATTCATTATTAGCTGTGATAATGAACAGCTTGAAGTTTTTGACCTTCATGTTTTATGCCCAATACAGCATGTATGTTGATACGCAACCTCACCTGGGCACCACCTGCAACCTCTTTAGGGAACTGTGAAAGGGCCCACTTAGCATGAGCTCGATCCTGTCATTGCGGCTTCCATGGCTGTCTCTATTGCTTTGTCAATGAAGAATTTTCTTTTAGAAAAAGAAGACAGCTATAATCTCTCCAAAATATTTAGAGCTACTTGACTACTAAGTCTACCTTTTCTGACCAAATAATAAGTGGTCTGGGGCTACTCAGCAACCACCCTAAAAGCCATCAAGACTTTTAGATGGAATCAGATAGAACAAAATATTGTGTTGACATTCATCAGACCTAATTCCAGAAAATCCGTTTTAAAGGGTTCCTCCAGCTTACATCCCATACTCAAGCCTTCTCATCTAATCACCAGTTTTAGACACAGGAAAAATTAGGGAATTGTAACATAGGAACTGTTTTATTCAGTTCTTTTAATAATCTTCTCCTTCATTTGACATATGTAAGTGTGCACCCATGGTGTGGTCTGATGTGCAATCGAACATGCACACAGGGATCTGGGTGTGCACATGCAGAAACTGCACATACGGCCACTCATGAGCTAGGAAGCCGAAGCCAGGAAAAGCTTAAACGAAAATTGGCTAAAAAGGGAAGAGGGGCAGCAAAAGATCAATGAGTGGAAAGCCCTAGAGAAAAAGATGGAAAAGGAGAAAGCAAGCAAGCGGGTGGGGTGTGAAGCAGCCATGAATGAGGACAAGAAGAAGCCTGAGCAGCGAGGGAGGCAGTGGGCAGTCCCGGCCGGCTGCTGCTGCTGGAAGCTGGACAAGAGGGAACAGATTTCAGCAGCAGGGAGCTCTAATCTGTCAGCAGCAGCTCCGTCGTGTGTGACCAGCCAGCCCAGTTTGGAGACAGGTGCCAGTCTGGGCCAGCTAACCCCACCAGACCCTCCCGGAAAAAGATGCGCCACCAATAAAACCCGGAAAGCTGACAGAAGGCTCCTTTTGCCCAGTTCCCCTCCCACCCCTCCCTTGGCTCCTACCTAACCCCTATGTGCAGTGCCACTTCAGAGACCTTAGCAGACCTTCACTGTCCCCCTTCTTCCAAATCCTTATTGGCCACATCAAGACCTGAGAATATTTTCCAGGACAGGACCATCTATGCATCCCCAATAGCGCAATTGGAGAGGAGGCACAGAGTCTAAAATGTTCAAGGTATCATATAGATGCCAAAGCCCACTACCATGTCTGCTCTCAAGAAGCTCATGATTGTTAGGCTGACCTTGGCAAGCTACAGTCCAGCCGCACTGAGCCTTCCAGCTCATGTCTGTAACCGTAAATGACAGAGTTCTCACTTTCGGGCAACTCACCCCCATCCTTACCCCCACCCAGCCGCTCTGTCCTCTGGTGGGAAGAAAGAGCAGATGGAGAAATGACTCCCACACAATTCCTAAATAATACCAGCTCCAATTCCCATTAATGGTGAATCTGTACCCTTGTCTGGGTAAGAACTAAGGGAGCAAGAGTTGTGGGGACTTGGCTAGGCCAGGGCACAGGTTAGCAGCAAAGCCCTGGCTATCTGCCAACCCTTCTCAGGACGCGTTGAGCAGTTTGAGGCTGCGTTCTCTATCTTTGAGCGCTGTTCCTGCCCTCCCAATGCCAGGATACCCTGCCTGCCTGGCTCTAACGGATGAGTGACCCCTGAGATCGTGTCTCATATTCGTCAGCTCCATCATTCCACCGTCCTAGAAGGATGGGCTTAGATGAGGACTAGGGACTCTTCCGATTCTGATGCCCTGAGCTCAGGGAGGCTGAGCTTTCTTCAAAGCCTCACTCAAGTGCTTCACAGTGAGAGGCTGTTTCAGGTCTCCAAAGCAGATACAGCCTAGCTCCTGGTATCACCTAGCTTGAGCTGGAGGGCCCTGGACTTCTGGTTTCTTAAAAACCCATAAAGTGGGAATAATGATTCCTGTCTTTTCATTCATATTTTTATCTTATAAATGTTTATCAAGTGTCTATTTATCAGGTACTGTGTTGGGGACAAGAGAATTAAAATTAAAACCCCATTCACATGGAGCTTGGCTTCCACTGGAAGAAGAAAGAACAGAATATTTATAAATAGGAAAATATACAGAATATCAGATAAGTGTCATGGGGAAAAACTGAGAGGAAGAGGGGTCAGGGAATGCTTGGGAGGGTAGGAAGCACAAACAAACATTTTGAAACAAACAAACAAGGTGATCAGGGGGATGTCTCCTGGAACATTTGTATCAGGACTTTTGCTAGGATCAAATGAGATAACTGCACAATGCCCAGGTATGCAGTAAGTCCTTGAAAAGGCAGCTAATGTTGGAGTTAATAGCGTTTATAGCCTGGCTGACAAATGTGGAGGATTAACATACAAACCTGCTGGCTCCTGTCTTAACCCACACCAGTGCATCAACCTGCAACCTTTCTGAGGCAGAATCTCTTCCTTGCAATGAGGTCTGTTTGCTTTCTCCATTGAGAGCCACTTCTCTGATTTTGCCTCTTTCCCCTTCAAGACCATCATTTTCCTTCCCAGAGACAGAGTACCACGGTACCTTCTCCCCCAGCGCAGACCCGCATTCTCCATACCCCACTGTCCTCAGTAGACACAACCCCTCCCATGCACTCTCCCTTTCATCCTGGCCCTCTCATCCTGTTTTAAATCACTTTTTAAAGGAGGAGGAAGGAGAAGAGGAAGACAAAAAAAAAAAAAAAAAAAAAAGGTGGAGAAAGAGGAGGAGGAAAAAAGAAGAGAAGAAAGGAGAAAGAAATCACATAAATGGGGGGAAAAGAAAAGAATCATGTGGGGTCTCCATGTTAAACATCACTGAATATTTTTCAGACGTCTGAGTTAGAGGGGGAAAGTGCTTATTGAAATGACCACTGATGTGTCTGATATGTGGAATGTGAAAGAACAGAGGAAACAGATGAGTTCAAATAAACCTTATATTCAATCATTCTTCCATAAATAGTTAAGGCCTGCTTTGTTGTGCCTGAGTAATAAGCACTGAGTACATCTTTTAGGATAATTATCAGATTCTTCATCATTTCCCTCAATTTTATGTTCTTCTCCACCAATGACAAGATGAAGTCTCTCCCTCCTTACAGACACAGGTGTGTCTTGATTTATGAAACATTTTGTATGGAAATTGGCTTTACTTCGACTGCAGTGTGTTTCTTTCAGGAGGTGAAGGAAGGACCACTATGTGGACAATATCACTTATGATTGTGCATTCCTACAGCCTTTTAGCTGGTTCACATATAAATTAGGTTAAGTTACTTGAACCTATTCCACATATTTGCCTTACCATTTAATAGCAACTAAGAGATGGGTATCTAAGCAGCTCTTGCCCATAGTGTCTAAAAACTAATTGGCTCAATTCTTCATTTATTTCTTAACTTTTCAGCACTGTCAGGACCAGAGAGTCAAGTGGGCATTCCATAGGAACACTCCTACGTACAATCTTACTACAATACAGTAGCTCTGAGGATGGGGAATCTGTCTCAGAATTGCAGGAAGTTCATTGCTCATCCCAGCTCTGTTAGTGAGAACCCAACAGAGTGCCCTTATTCATATCACTTATTCAAAGCCACTGTTCCCAATTCCTCCATGGCGAGGCCAGAAGCAGAGGATTCTAGCCTTCCGAGGTAGAAACTTTCTCCCAGAAGAATGGGAGGGGGTGCGGAACAAATGTTGAGTAGGAAAACTGAGGACACTGGGGAAAGATAATTAGACAAGATTCATAAGAGGATGGCTATATTAAGATCCATCTATCTCAAATAGCATCTGCTCTTTCCACAAGTTCCATAAGTAGCTCTGTAGAAGCACTGGGTTCTCAGGCCAGAGAAGGAGCCCAGGAGTAGGTGGCAGGTGTGCCATCATCCCAGTGGCAGAAACAGACTATCTGAGTATTAGAGAGCACATTGAGAAGGAAAATAACCATTAACTGCTCCCTGAGGAAGCGATAAAGGAAAAATATAGACATGTGCTTACTAATAGACCACAATTCCTCCCTGGCTCAGGGGCATAAAGACAGATTTGGACAACTGACCTAATCACTTTCTAAACATTTTCAGACCATGCAGTACCAAAAGGTTTTCAGACTTCTCTCAGGAACAAGAGAACAGAGTATCGTAGCATAGGAAAGTCTTAGAGAATACATGGCATACGACATTCTCCAGCTCTTTCTATCACATAGAGTTCCCAGTTGGAATAAATCTCTCTCAGCATGTCTTGCGCTATGGTAGGACATTGTATTTACTAATAAGGCATAAATGAATATGAAAAAGCTCCAACAGGAAATTAGTTCTTATTAATGTACAAAGCAGAGTTGTCAGATTTGGCAAATAAAAAGATGGGAGCCCTGTTAAACTTGAATTTTGATAAATATTCTTTGGGTATAAGTATGTACTGTGCAAAATTTGGGAATGACTTATTCTAATAAACATATTCATTATTCATTTGAAATTCAAATTTAAATGATTTAAATTTTTCTGACAAACCTGGTAAAAGACCTTCTCCAACCCACCCAGAGCCTATCTGGAAACAATTTCCAAGTCACTAGTTGATCAACTCCTTGTACTAGGTAGTTATCAGCAAAGAAATCTGTATTAATACCTGATAAATAATGTTTATTTGATAGTGATCTGAAATAGTTCATTTTAAGAATTCTGAGAATGTTTACATGACATTGTTCAAAAATCCTCCTTTGGTAACTAATAAGTGAATCACTTTAAAAATATGTCTGTCTTTGGGATTTGGGGATACATATAACCTCTTGCACTTACTCCTGAAATCGGGACTTAGGATCTTCCCACACTTAGGAATAAAGAATAAAGACACCATGTGGTCAGGTGTAAATGGGAGTGTCACCACCCCTTATAATGCCTCTGCAAGAACAAAACCTGGTAATGCTACTGAGACTGCAGGGGAGAGGAGAAGCCCCTTTCCTAACTCTACATCCCTAGTGTCCTCGTGGGGTTGGGTGGCTCCTAAAAATCTGTGGAGGGGCCTCTCTTCCTGGGTTGTTGCTGAGAGAGGAGCAGCCAAGGAGCAGCTGGCCACAGGAATGGTCTTCCTCATAAAACAACCAACCATTTGCAGCAATTTTATTTGCAAAGATTTCCTGCTGTGACTAAATGGTGTGGCTGCTTGGTTTGTTATTTAAAAGAGTGACCCTAGTGAGTCCAGAGCTCTGAAGGAGGAAGAGCCTGATTTCAGACCAGCATAAGTAGGAGGAGCTGGCACTGAGAGTGCCTAATTGAATTCCAGGGATGTCTTTGAGAATGCAGTGCCTGGTGGTAACACCTCAGGCTTGGGGATACCTCTTTATAATCCCCATGAGTCAGCCCACAGCCTTTCAGGGCTTGATAGAATCGTGTGTTAAAATATTCCCCAGAGAGAGGCTGGGGATTAGAGTCAGAACCACAGGAGAAGCTGCATTTGGGAGGAGGGGAAGGAAAACACAATGGAGAGGAGTAAGGGATAAGTTGTCCATCAGGCAGGCAGACACAGGAAAGACAGGGACTCAGGCCAGAGAGAACATTCTGGAGCAAATTCCCAAGAGGAGAAGGACGGGGAAGCCGAACACTTCCCAAGCACCACACTTGGGAAGTCAAGGAAGCTGGACTTGGGAAGTCAAGGAAGCTCTTCCGGCTCTCTCCTTCATGCTGGTGCCCAGGTGCTGATGAATAAGCTGCCCTGTGTGGTGCTCTTTTCTTCTGGGATGGCTACACTTCAGAAAATGGAGTTGGACAATGTGGTCATCTTGACAATAACTTCTTGCTTTTATTAGTTAAATATGGACTAACAATTAAGGGGGAATCATTATCAAACAATCAAGAACAAACGTATATTCACATAGCAAGCCAAGGCTGATGCCATTCCATGGTTCCCCCCCCCCTTGGGTTCCCCATGGTTCCATGTTTTCCTCAATTAACCCCTGAATTAAATGGACTTCTCATGGAGGTCGGAGGTTTCCCTCTGAGTTGATTCCCCCATACTCCCTCCCTCCAGTCTCCTTGACATCCTTCCTATTCCCTCAACCCGCCCTGCTGCCCCTGTCCCTAAGTCTCCCAGTCTCCTAGGCAAGGTTCCCCCTGTTTGTGTAAAAATTCATACAAGTTGAGGTTATTAGGATCGTGGAGAGTGACCTTCTTGGGAGCCTCTCATGCCTCAGAGAGATGGTGGCAAAGGTCAAAATCCACTGTGGCTTCTGAGATATCTAGGTGGAGACCAGGCTTCAGTGAGAACAGTAAGCTCTAATGTAAACTAAGTCAAGCAGGAAATAATAGTACCTACATATTGCAGCTCACTTGCAGGAAATCTAACATTAAAGCAGGCGATCCTGGATCATATCAATAGACTTGATTTGTGTTGTTTGGGCAGATGTTTTAGTCTCAGTATTCCTTCATGGTTCACTTTGAGTTTGTTTTGTTTTGGTTTTTTTGTACCAGGGATTGAACCTGGGACACTTATCTGCTCAGCTACATCCCCAATCCTTAATTAATTTTTTTTTAAATTTTGAGACAAGGGCTTGCTAAGTTCCTTAGGTTTTTGCTAAGTTGTTGAGGCTGGCATTGAACTTGCAATCCTCCTGCCTCGGCCTCCAAAGTTGCTAGGATTACAGTAGTGGGCACCACCACACTTGGCATTGGTTTTAATTAGTAAATATTTAGGAAAATAATAAATAACTTGAGTCAAATTTCAAATTTCAATTCAACACTGAAACAGGAAGAAAACATGCATGTATAGAATTGATTCAACAGAAAGTTTTTAAAAGGAATTTTTTTTTTTTTGGTGTTACTAGATATTGAACCCAGGAGTATTTAACCACTGAGCTATAGATCCAGATCTTTTATTTTATTTATCTATGTATTAAGACACAGGGTCTTGTTACATTGCTGAGACTGATCTCAAACTTGTGATCTTCCTGCCTTTGTCTCTTGAGTAGCTGGGATTATGAGCCACAGTGCTAGGTTTAAGGGGAATCTTTATTAGCCTGCAAAAAGGAACACAACAAGAATGCTCCCTTCTGCAGAACAGGTGTGCACGGAGTCTCAGAAACATCAATCACTTCCCTGTGCACACTGTGTGCCGAAATGGGAGAAAGGAATAAGACAGAAAAGCCACAGCTCTCTCAGAACTTGCAGGGAAGAGAGACAAAGCATGTAATTATTTTAGTTTGAAGAGGACCTTTATTGGAAAAAAGTTCAAGAAACAGTAAGGGAATTTTTATGATTTGGATATGAAGTGTTCCCCAAAAGTTCCTGTTAATGCAGGGACATTCAGAGGTGAAATTATTAGATTATGACAGCTGTGATCTAATTGGTCCATCCTAGTTTGAATGACATTCTGGTGATAACTGTAGGCAGGAGGGACAAGCCTGGAGGAGGCAGGTCACTGGGGTGTGCCCTGGAAGCATGCAGCTTCTCTAAGGCACTTCTGCTGCTCACGCTCTCCTCTTCTGCTTCCTGACCTGGCCATCAGCTGAGTAATTTTCCTCTGCTGGGCCCTTCTTTCATGATCTGCTGCCTCACCTTGGGCCCAAGGCAGTGGAGTCAACCATCTAAGGACTGAGACCTCTGAATCGGTGCACTCCAAATAAACTTTTCCTCCTCTAAGTTGTTCTTGTAGGTCTTTGGTCACATAGCAGATTGATGCTAGTCCAAGGTGAAGAAGGTCTGCCCAGTGGAAGCCTGGGGAACAGAGCACCAGACAGGCTAAAGGCCATCTCTGGTGGGAAGGGGAACTCTTGGGAGTATGTTCAAGACGGAGAGAGAGAAGAGCTGAAAGTGAAAGAGAGCACAGTAGCTTCAGAAAATGCGGTGAGCTCAGTTTTGCAGAAGAGTGGGGTAACATCCAAGCGAGAGGATCACATGGAGCAATTTTGGAAAGATAGGCAGGGCCCATGCCTGTGGAAGATGTTATAAACCATATGAAGAAGAACAGCCTTTATTACAGGAGCAATGAAAAGTAACTGAAAGGTATTAAGCAGACAAGTGATGAAATCACCTTTTCATTTTAGATCACTCTGGCTGCAATGTAGATGTAAAATAAGCAGAACTGGGTGCAGAGAGATCATTTACAAGCCCCTACAGCAATGCAGGTAAGAAAAAAGGTGGACTAGAACATTGTAGGAGAAAATAAGTAAAGCGTTCCAGAGGTGTTGGGAGGTTAAAACCCATATAAAATGGCATGATTCGCTCTGAGACATCAGGGATATAGAATCAAGACATCCGGGAAAGTTTGATTTTAGGCACCTGGTAATAGGGGTGTATCATTGACAGGAAGCATGGATTTGGCTAGGAGAAGACGGGTAGGTAGAGTAATGGGAGAAGAGACAGGCAGTTTCATTTTGGATATGGTGTGTTCTAAGGGCCTGTAACATCCAAAGATATCTATCTGGTCACATCACAATTAAAGATAATAACCTGGGGCTCCAGAAGTAGGGTCTGAACAGGGATGTCACCTTGGGGAATAGACAGATATTAATTGTATCATTAATTTCAATGAATGGAAAATGAGGAGGAGACCACCCTGAGAAACACCAAAATTTAAGCAGTTCCAAAGAAAGAGGAGCACACTAAGAAGACTAGATGGAATTACCAGGGAGGAAGAAGAGAATCGAGACAGTCATACCAAACAACGGGTAATATCTACGGATTGTGGAAGGGGCAAACAGCTCAAGGAGGGAGAGTTGGGTTAGATCACAGATCCGGCCACATGGAAGTTACTTTTAGTTTCACCCTTACATTAAAATCCTTGTCTACTGACTACAGTTCAACTCCCTTCCAGAAGTTGAACAAGTTGTAAGAAGGCACCCATTCAAACTTCCACCAAACATGTTTAACTTTCTCAGAATTAACTTCCCCTCCACTTCCCTACTATTTTTTTCCTTCAGCAGGATGGTGGACACCTGAGTACGCACTAAGTTTTTTTGAACACTTTCCTGTCTGTCTGATACAGCACAAAATAAATCAAAATGGATGTCCAAAACATATTGTTTAGTAAAAGAAAGCCCAGAATAGAATAGCAAGTACAGTTACATTTCTACTTATGTGAAAAGATAAATTTACATTCCCAAAAGATATATATGTAAGGAAGATACTTACTAATTATTTCAACAATAATTATCTCAGGTTAGTCAGATCTAAGGTCATTTTTAAATTCTTCTCTGTGCTTTATTTGATCTGAAATTTTGCAGTATGCACACATAGCAATTTTATATAAATAATGATCCACCAAAGCGTGGGGTAGAATCTTCTTCCCCATACAGTCAATTGCTAACTCTAGGAGGAAGTGCTACAGTTGTGGCCGGGCTGTATGAAGTGAGGTCAGCCAACCAGTGCTCACCAATATGTTGGTCTTCATAAACAAATCAGACTACGAGGAACCATGAATGTTGCCTCTCCAGCACTCTTCCTCCTCTTAAAGACTGCAGAGAAGCAAGTCTATTTCTCTAACAGAAGCGCACTCTTCATGGGCTAACAGATCCTCACAACCTACTTTCCACTGCCTCCCCAAGATAACATTCCAAGGTAAGTAGGCTTGTATCCCTTTGTTCTAAGTCTGTGGCCTCTCTCCTAGTGATCAAGGAGTCAGGGATCAACGCAGGGTCTGGGTTCCATTCCACACTGAACCACTCACTTGCTGGGTAACTGTGGCTAATTCATGCCAACAAGCCTATTCTTTCACATTATAAAATGGAAATGATTTTTAAAACCTAACCATAGAGTTGTTTTGAGGATTAAAACATGCAAAACACCTAAGAGTAACATCTGGCATACAGCAAGTGTTCTGTCAGTGGCAGTCTCTGTATTATAACAAGGACACAGCGCAGCAAAGCTTAGATCTGAAACACTCCCTTCCTTGTGACCAAGTGCCATCTCAGAGGCCAGCTTTCCACCTATTGCCATCATGAGAGGCTCTTCCCACAGGTTCTGAGCCTCCAACCCTAGCCTCGGAAGCTCTTCTTGGTCTCCATGAATGTGCCCCCTGCTCTGCACTCACCTGTTCAGCATATTTGATTGGTAGATTCTCTTCTCATGGGTGTTGTAGCAACTGCTCTTGGGCTCGGGGATGAAGCTGTGTTCAGACAGCATGTCAGAAGCAGCAGTGGTGATTATAGCAATTCCATCTCTCACTCGGGCAGGGAGGCCATAGTCCCACTCATCATAGGATACAGAGATGAGCCCAGTGGGAAACTCCGAGGGCACGGTGTCTGTATCTCCCGCCACCAGACTAGGCACAATCCACGTGTAGCCGTAGCCAGTTAGCCCTACTGAGTTAGCCACTTCAAAGATGTAGGTGGCTTCCTCCTTAGTACAATAAAGAAGAATGATGGGACTTTGAAGTTTCTTGAGCTGATTCTGGATCTTGGAATCTCCATCATCCAGCGACATGTCCAGTAAGAGCACCTCTTCTAGCTCCCAGCCCACAAAGCTGTTCTCGATGGTGCTGCGGATCTTGTTTACAAAGTCCTGATAGCCAGGGAAGTAGGTGGTGACGATAGAAAAGATGTACCAGTCGTATTCTTCCATGATGTTAAGCATGACAGAAGCTTGCTGTTCGATGGATGGGCCAAACTGGAAGAACATGGAGGATTCATCCTAAAATGGCAAAGGTGTAAAAAAGAGAGAAAAAAAATCAAACCAGGATGCTAATGGAAACTGTGAACCAGCTGGATCTAAAAGTTGTATCCAGTACTTATTTTTTCCATATAATACCTTTATATGTTTTTATTTGCAATAAAATTTTTTATAAAAAAAGTTCAATCGCAAACATTTGTAATAGCTTTCTAAAAGTATTTCTTAGAATTTAGAGAAAATCTGCACAGATTTTTACTCTCCTTGTTTGAAATCCTTGGGGCCAAAGTCTAACACAGCTCTTCAAAATAAAACATTTCTATAGCAAAACAGGCAGTGTCCCAAAAAGTGGAATTAAGGCTCCTAAGTGGCCTCATTCCACATCAGGTCAGACTTTGCAATGGGGTGAATTATAAACACACACACACACACACACACACATTCTCCCCACCCCCCGCCCTCGACTTCCTCTCCCTCTCCATTTTCCAAGGATTTTGGAATTTCTCAGTTGCAGATGTGTATAGCTCAGTAACACAGTGTATAATATAAAATGCTATCAATCTACCCTTAGACTCTCTATAGAGGTAGCTTAGGCTCACTAGCCCAGAAGGTGGATTACACTCAGGTATGGATACTAGGGAGAAGAATATGTGCTCAATATAACCACTAAATCAGTAACACTCTCTACTGATGTAGTTTGCTCCCTAACTTTTGCTCTGATAATATAATATGCAAGTTAGAGTAAGGCTCAAAGAGTATATCTAAGCTATACATTAAAATGATTGTCATTCAAGCTCATGTATGATTAAGCTTTATTCTAGAGTAACACAGAGAAAAGATGTTCTTTCTGGTATCCACAAAATACCACAGGTCTTAGACTGACCTGTGTATTATACAGACACCATTCTGTTATTGCTAAACATCTTATTTTTTTGCTTCCTTTTAAGAAAGAAGCCATTTTAAATTTCTCCCATTTTAAGCTGCATTTCACCTGCTGTTCTGAGATGTCAAGACCTGTATTTTATCTCTACATATAGCGACAAGCATCTGAAACCACAAAATGAGCACCCTCTCAGCCTTGTCCTGCACTCTCAGTCCACTTCCCCCTGATTTCCTCCTGGGTAATGGTATCTCTTTTCTTGGTCTGTGCCCCTGTCTTCTATCAGATGGTTCATCTCCATTTTATAACAATTCAGGCTAACAAAATTGTGTCTCTCTCCAAGGGGCAGTTCCTTTTTATCCCCCAACTAGAGATTCAAAGTACAGGTACAAGAGACCAAGAATTGGGCCTTTAAATAAAATTGTATAGTGATTTAGTTCAGGAACATATTGTTGTACCATTGAGAAATTGTTGAGTATTTCTTGGGCAGCCACTATTGAAAAAAATACAGGTTCGGAAATATCCAGCTGGTGCCCAAAGACCCTGATTCAGCAATGAGCGCTGCAAGCCCCTCAGCTCTGCCAGAGCTGTTTGCTTCTTGTGGCTTGAGCTTTTTACGTTTCCCACCCGCTGTCCTGAACGAAAGAGCAGATGCATAATCATTTGGGGGCAATTCTTCCTGCTAAGTGTAGAATGGAGCTTGTCCTGGGTTCCCTCTTCTGGACTTAACTATACAGTCAAAGAGGAAATTAAGAGGACCATGGAATTCAGAAAAGCAGGGAGGTGGGACACCAAGAATGGGTAGGTGGGGCAAAGGGAACGAATTCATGATGGAACAATCATGTTGCGTGCACACCTTCCAAACCTTGTCAGATCCTGCTTCTGAACTTCTTCTACAACACAAGAACTACTTTCTGGACAAAGCAGACCCTTCCTTAGGCTACAAGATACAGTGGTGCTGTGAACATTGATTTCATTCACTGAAATCCTAAACCCTCAGGTGACGGTATCAGGGGTAGGGTCCTTTGGAAAGTGATAAGCTCAAGAGGGTGCATCCCTCAGGAAGGGAGTAGTGCCCTTATAAAAGAGGGACGGCCTGTGCTGGCTTGACCCTCCCAACTTGTGTGGGCAGGTGAAGGCACCATCCCTGAGCCACAGTGTGGGCCCTCACCGCACACCAAGTCTGCTGCATCTTGACCTTCCCAGCCTCCACAACTGTGAAAACTAAATTTTTGTTGTTTATAAGCTACCTAGTTTATTGTGTTTTATTATAGCAGCGGAAAGAACAGACAAATGGGAATCTAAGACAACAAAGCTTAATTATTCCAAGACTTTTCAGGGGTCCCTAGAGGATCACAAAAACAAGAAAAGAAGTCATTACCAGAACGGCACACCTAGAATAGCTATCACTTTAAAGAAATAACTACTTTTGTTTTTCTTGTTATACTTCCAGATAAAAGGGAATTGAGGGGGGCTTGAAATGGGAGCTACTCTCCTGTGAATTTCCACAAGCCCAGTGGTTACAGCCAAGTAAAAAAGCTTTCAAATATATCTTAAGGTATACAAGGCTTGGAATGAGAGATCCTGATTGCAAACAAAGTATGTCTACCTATTATACAACAGACGAACAGATCGTATCATGAGGAGTCTCTTGGATTCACATGAAGTTCTGTATGCAGTGAAATCACAGCTGGCTCAAGTACATAGCAAGAATTAGATCTGAGAGAAGCCTATGGGGGTCCACAACCCATGATCTCATGTCTGTAAGATTGAATTTAAAGGAAATCTATTAAATACCAACCTGCCTCTCCCTGCCCCTCTTGATCTCATCTTAATACTCTCCCACAATTATAAATGAGCTTGTAGATACTGTCGGAAGAAAGTCAATGTGTGGTGAAAGTAAGAGAGGAGAAAATTAACAGGGGTTCATCTTCTCCCCACCCATCCTGATCTTTCTTTCTAATTCTACTGTCCTATACAACTCCATTCTGCTTTGGATTCTTCTTCCCCATCTATGCCCAGCTCAAGCATTTTACCTTGCAAGTCCTCCATTAACTAATGATACCTTCTGTGAGCATTTAATCTGGCACCAAAAGGAATTTGCTGAAGCCAGAGAGAAATCAGGAGACGGAGTTATAGCTTGGGCAAATGTTTCCCGGTATAATGAGTATAATGAGTAGTCCAGCGTTATTAATTTAGTTGATGCATCAATCTGGCGAACAGTAGTCAGGACTGGAACAGTTCTTTTTCAACAAAGCTTTGGGCTAACTATAAGTTGCAAATGGTGACAGGCTTTGCAAATCATGGCTGCAGCCACAAATCAAAGCACAATCTTCATGTGTGCACAGAGTGGAAAGGACTGGTGGCCACACATCCATCTTTTCAGGCACCCAGCATGCTCTGTGATCACCCATAAGTGATCAAGGATGAAGGATGGATGTATAATTCTGTTTGCAGTTCACTATGCTTCCCCTCTTTCGGCTTTACCACCTAATGTCATTACAAAACACTGGCATGCAGGGGTCCTTTGCGTAGCCTCCTCCTCTTAGTAAACATTCCCAGTCAAATTTGTTGCGTGAATACAGTTCTTCAACTTGCCTTGAAAGCATCTTTAAAGCATTCCTGATAAAAGGCTACCATGGATGAGATGAGCAATTAGCACAGGAAAGGTAGAATTGTACATTAGACCCCATCAGTCTACAACCTCTATGTTGTATTCCATTACTTTGATGTTCCTGGTGTTTATTCGCTAGTAAGAAACAAAAAGAAGTACTTTTTCATCCCATTATCTGCCTCAGAAAATAATTGCCTCAAGAATTAGCAGTACATGGAATGTTTCTCCTTCTGCATCATCCAGATCCCCTACCGATCAACTTCTGAAATAAAGGATTAAGTGTCACATCTACTGATAATGCCCCTGGCAGTAGTTGTCAGCTCAGCCCCCGTTTTGAGGCTTGTCTCCCCTGAAGAGAGTCATTTGCCCAAAGTCCTGCTTCCTTCTTGGGGTAAACAGTGCTGAATTACTGGTCATAGGGGGGCATAAAGACCTGTTTTTTGTTTTTGGTTTTTGGGTTTTGTAGTTTTTGTTTTTGTGTTTGCCCTGACTCTGGATAGTCCAGAAGGGTCAGTCTGCCTTAAGAATTCCCCTCAGGGTTAGCTGGAGTTTCCATTAAAACTAAATCACTTTGTACTTCCCCCTCCACCCAGTGCTGCTCCATCCTCTCCTCCCTTCCCTTTTATGGTGTCAATCTCAACAAACTCCCCCATAAGCCCCCTGCACACCAACCGCAGTGTCAGAGTCCCCCTCCCAGGAAAACTGACTTTGCTCTTCTTTCCTTTCCAGCATGTAAAAGAGTTGGCTTAGAAAAGGAAAGTAAGGTGTATTTTCAAACACTAAAGTGACTTAGACAACAGGAAGATAAGTCTTTGCCCATTAGCTCCAGAGGAGAGAACGGGGACCAAAGAACAAAGATATCGAAAAGCACAAATTGCCTTAGCACAAGAAATGCACGTGCTACACTTATAGGCTTTTGTGTTTTTGTTTTTCAGACAGGGTCTTGCCATTTTTGTCCAGATTGGACCTGAATTTTTGGACTCAAGTGATTCTTCCACCTTAGCCTGCCGAGTAGCTGAGACTATGGGCACGAATCATTGTGCTTGGTTCACAATTATGGCCTTTTAAAATGGAATGGGCCTCAAAAGATAGCAAGCTCTTTGTCATTGCGAGCATTCAAATGGAAGCAGAATTGTTACCTGACATGGGTGCTCTGGAAAGCTTCGTCTCACCTTTGAGACCTACTTCAAATGCTAGCTCTTTGATGTACATCACTTTTCCTAACTCCCTACTGCAGCTCCAGTTGGTTCTACCTCCCTGTGCTTTCATGGCACATTGTTCACGCCTCTGTCACAACGCTAAGAACACAGTAACACACATGCTTGCCTCCTCCCACTAGAAATGTGTTTCTCCAGAGCAGGATCCCCAGGTGGCATATGAAAAAGGTGTCTTTCTTGTTGTATCAGTATTACAAAGAAGTTTCCTTTAGTGGGTGGGAAATTAACTCAAATGACATTGATGGTCTCATCCAATCCAAATATCTATGCTGATGGTGGGTGTCCACCTTATGGAAGAAACGTATGCTTGAAAAGTTACCCATAAATTGCATTTTCACAAAGCATGAAAGAACCCCTGCTGTAACCAGCCATGAGGGCAAAAATGCCACCAGGATGTATTTACTCCCTTGGCACCAAACTCCTTGAAAGTCATCTATACTCACCTCTTCTTGTCCCCCTTTTCCCAATGGCTCTTAAACTAACTCCAGTCAGTCTTTTGGCCCCCCTCCACCACTGACACCCCTCGTGTTAAAAGCAGAGCTGACCCTGATCCTGCCAACCCCGTTGTCAGTATGTAGTCATCCCGTCTACTAGCAGCATTTGACCTTTACAGCATCACTGCAAGAGCCTGCTGAATGGTCTCCCGGCCTCTGTCCCAACCCTCCAGTCTATGCTCCAAAAGAAACAGGATGTTCCTTTCGAAACTTAGATCACAAGATGTTATTCTTTTCCCTAAACCCTCAGTGGCTTCCCTATTTACTGAAAAGAAACAGCCAGCGCCCTTGATTAGGACCTCCCCTTCTCCGCAGACCCCTGTCCTCACGCTCCCTCTTCCTCTCTGTGCTCCCCGCTCTCTGCCCTCAGCTGAGCACATCTGCACACTCCTGCTCTAGTCACTTTGTCAGCCTGAAACATTCCTCTCCAGCTCTCCCGATGACCATAGGGTTAACACATGCACCTCTTTGGGGTCTGGGGAAATCTCCCATCTTCTCAACCAAGTCCTCTCAGTGCTGATCACCCGATGGAGCACTGAAGCCTGTTGTCCTCTGTCATGGACAGGCCTGATCCTCCTCTCTGACTCCACTTTCTCTTTTTGCTCTACTCTTTATCAGCATCTAACAGTCTACATGATTACTTATTTGATATATTTATTATGAACTTCCCAACTGGAATGGGAACATCATTTGGTCACTGCCAGGGCCACGCACCTAGAAGGGGGCCTGCCCCTGAGTGCACTCTCAGCAAATTCTTGCTGAATTTAGTGAACGGGGTGATTGATGAGCAAGCACATCATTCGCAAGTCTAGCTTGTCTTTGCAAACTATCCAACTGCAACTATATTTTTAAGTCTTATTAAAATCATGGTACTTTATTACATCACAGGGATTATGTAAGAACAATAGTGTAGTTTCAGATTAAAATAAATCTGATTTTCCTTTGCTATTATATGAATAAATAAAATTCTCCTCTGTTCTTAATTTAATTCTTGAGGGAAATCTGTCTCATCAAAGTGTAGAACTGCTAGGCTTTCATAGAAGACAAGTGTAGAAACCATGGGGCAAGAGGCCAGGGTTACTCTGGCAGCCTGGATATTCCTTCTTTATTCCTTCTGCATTTAGTACAAAGTAGAAACAATACAAGGACAATATCTCTTTCTTCTTCCAAAATAAAGGGAAGAATTTTTCTCTACCCTTCTAACCCAAAAGATCAGTTCCTTCAATAACTAGAAATCCTCATACCACACCACCAATTTCTCAGGTGATTAAGGCTGGGGTTAGCACTTAGGATGGGTGTGAATCACGTCAGTTTTGTGAGCAATGTCCTGCAAGATAGGAAACTGCTCTGATGTTCTCCAGCCTCGCCATTAATCAGAAATATCATGACTAAAACACATGATGGAAGCTTACTGACGGAGAATCATGATCTTTCCCTTCCGTTAAATGGCAGACTTTTCTTTAAATCCCTGTATGCAAAAGATAACATTGGGTGTTCAAAGTCCATAAACATAAATTCAAGCAGCGTGCATGGTTTGAGAGCTGCTCTGGATAACTAAACAAAGCCCACAGAAGCCGGCAGTTTTATTCGTATTTGTTCTTTCAGAATATAATTTTGCTCTCTCCTTAAATTTTGCTCTATTCTCCTCCCTGACCATGTCTCCTTCTGGGATGTGTTTCAATCCCCCAATTTAAACCACAGCTAGAAAACAAAGTAAGGGTATTCACTTTTTGACTGTCTGCAAGCTTCTTCATATTCTAGGTCTCAGAGAAAATTTTATAGCAAGAAAAAAATGTATAAGCAAGAGGAAAGGGAATAAGAGGAAGAGAAAAATGCAGATTCCCCCTCACTTGAAGGCCCAACGGAATTATAAAATTAAAGGGAGCAAAGGACTAGAGAATACTAAGAACATCTCTAGAATTTGCTTGTACTCCTCTTTAAGGCATCAGGACTGCCAAAATCTTAACAAGGCTGTTTCATTTTGTCTTAAATTAAAATTCCTTTCCGTTCCTTTTTCATAGCCTACTCCAATATGTAGATCAGAACAACTCTCAGATGGACTGACTTATATTTTTATTACGAGGTTCCTGTCTATAAAAGAGCAAGCTGACAAGTTCAGCCACAACTGAATAAATGTACTTTCAAACAAATGAAAGGGAATGTGGTAGGCAAACAGGAAAAGTTCTTAGCAATTAAAATGTACAGAGAAGATTCGTGTAAACATTAAGCCAACAGTATTAATCAGGTAGGAGAGTTATCAATAATTGAACTTTAGTAATAATTTTAAACAAGTTATTTTTATTAAATTCATTTTATTAATACTTTTGTTAAAAAACTATTTATTAAAAAGTCTATAAAATCAAGGTATTCAACACCAATAGATCTAGGCATTTATAGGATAAAAGGAAAGATATCATAAAACTAAACCTAATAACTAAGGGGAAACATCTGTTTTTATTAAGTATGAAATACTAAATCCCAAGCTGCCTGGTGCCGTGAATATCTATTGAACTTGAGCTGTAGGGTACAGTCTACAGAAGAATTGTGATTTTTATTATAGAGCAGGGTTAAATATAAGCCAGTGATGGAGCTTGGCATTCCAGAACCATTTCTAAAAGTAAAGATGTTGACATTTGTCTCAAATTAACATTTCCATCCTCATACACATTTGATTGGAGCACCACATTCCTATAGCAAGGTGATTAGAGAAGAGGGGAGACTCAAGAGTGGAAGGGTAGAAGGCATTTTATATTTGGTTGAACTTTGAGGGTTAGTACCGCATTAGTTGCCACAAATAAGAAAAGCAGCAGTTCTAGACACGGTGACTATGTTTATCCACATGGGTCTCTTCAAGGGATCCCTGGAAGACAGAGAATGCTTTGTCCTCTTGTCCCTGCTTCACATGGAGGAAAGACAAAGCATGTCTGAATTTTGAACGTGGATCCGTCATGCTGGTTTAGGACAGTTTAACAAGCCATTGCTGCTGATGGCAAAACCCAGAAAGATGGTTTCTGAGAAGTTTTTTTTTTTTCACCAAACATTCAGTGTTCATTGTTCAGTTTCCCTAGGTCTGTGCTTACCTAGGAAAACTAATTGCTGATTCCCCACACACAGCAAAGTATGACTGCTCACAATCAAAGAGTCTTTGAATATATTCACATCTCTCAAACCGATTTGAGCCTTTCAAAGGGCTCTAGCAGTGAAAACAAAATTGCATACAGGAAGATTTAAAACCATGTATCTGCAATAAC
The DNA here is from genome assembly GCA_004027875.1 of Aplodontia rufa. NCBI lineage: Eukaryota > Metazoa > Chordata > Mammalia > Rodentia > Aplodontiidae > Aplodontia > Aplodontia rufa. The sequence goes on from PVKS010000475.1 coordinate 125,646, forward strand.
TGGTTAGTACCTCTATCTCAGCCTCGGCCAGTTGTAGGACCTTGAACTTTAGCTCCCAGTCTCTGCCTTCTCATCTTTAAACCAGGACTGGCCAAGTACTGCCCTCACCAATACCTTCTAAAGCTGGCTGGGAGTAGCCATGACCACATACAGAAAGAGCTTCTTTCCAAAAGACTCAACTGCTTCCGGGTGTCCAGATTTTTATTCCATTTTCTACCAGATGAGGAACCCTACAAACTACTTTGGGCATTTATTGACACACTGCCTAAACCCTTGAGGCTGGGCCTTGCTCCCTAGATCTACGGATGCCAGCAGATGTGTGACACCATCTCCTCTTTCCTGTCCTATCCAGTGAGATGTCAAATACATTATTCCTACCAACATGTTTGTGTTGTCTTATCTACTTCTCTATCAAACCCCTGACTGCCCACATCAGCACTATTTTTTTTCTTTTTTAAAAAAGAAGGACAGTAAGAGAGAGAGAGAGAGAGACGGAGAGAATCAATTTTTATTGAGTTTTTCACATGGCTTTTGTTGCTCTGACACTTAATTGTGTATGTGGGTGCTGGGGTTTGAACCTGTGGACTTGTGCATGCTGGGCAAGTGCCATAACCACCGAGCCACTGCTCCAGCCCCCACATCAGTACTATTTAATCTTAAATAGGACACTCAGACCATGCTGAACTCCACCCTGAGGCAGGCAATCCCATGGCAGTCTTGGTCCAGTCTTCTCTGGCTTTCCAATTCTCTCCAGGCCCACTGTTCAGATCCTAGTTTGCTTGACTTTGAATGGAATGAAAACAATGTCTATTATTTGATTAGCTGCATCCAAGTTTGAGAAATTTTTCCAATTTGCTTTATGCTTAAAATTGCTCTCAATTTTCCAGAATCATTCACCTCTGACCCTTTACAGTTGTTAGCTATTAGCACGGAAAAGGAATCTTGAATATCCCTGGGCATTTCTAGTCGCTTATCCTTCATTATCTTTCTTTGTAACTCTGGTGGGAATGAGCCTACTAAGTGTCATGGAGAATACACCCACAGAATCCAGCTCCTAACCTGGTACAGGGAGAACCACACTAAAACCACATTTCACGTCACACAATTTTATGCACAGCCTTAGAAAACAGTCTATCCACTTCCCTGTCCATACAAAAAAATACTTGATTTAGCACAAACGGAATGCCAGAGACTCAGTTTCCAACATATTGAGGATTATTCTCTCTGGTCCAGCCTGTCCACTCTGGTTTAACCTTGCAGCCTCTCTGGAAACCAGCGTGTCACGCCGTAAGCAGCTCTGCAGCCCAGGACAAGACTTCCTTTTTTGCCTCCTTTTCCAATAGTTTGTCTCCACAAATTGCAACCCCGTTGGAACATCCTAACTGGCCCACACCTCTAGACCAGCCAGGGAATCTATTCTCCCCTTTAGGAGCTCAATTAGCTGAAATGCTGTCAATATCTCAACTTGATCCTGCAGAAGGGCCACACGGGGATAAGAGGCAGCAATCACACTAGAAAAAGACAAAAGCTGGCAAGATCTTTCCCAGAAATAAAAATTTGACAAGTAAAAGTATGGTCACTTACCATACTTGAAATGTGTTTCCTTGTTTTTTAAACCACACTCAGGGGTGTCCAGCATTTGCAAAGTTTATTCCATTGTACCTGAATTATTTTCCTCTGACAGAGCTGCAAGCTGGGAAAGAGGTATTTGAAAGGAAATGCCAACAGCTATTCCAAACAGAAAGAAATGTAGGCTGCTGTTTCTGCCCATCCTCATCAGACTCTGCAGTACAGACAGCCACTGTTCTAATCAGACACAGGTACTCATTGCTGCTGATCTGGGTCCCTCACAGGGGGACCTATAGATGAGTGAGCCTTATATACAGTCTCATCACCTCCGGCCCTGGAAGTCAAGCAACTCACCGAAAGCCATCAGACACACATCAACTGGCATGGAAGGCTGATCTGCGCTAGCTAAACAAAAGGGGAGCATTCTTATGGCTCAACAATGACATTTTGAGTTAATTTGGTACTGCTGAAAGGCACCAATATGTTCGCCTTTTATAAGTACAGCTGAAACTGTTAAATAACACTAGCCTAAGATCTCCAAGAACAGACATCATCCAAAGTGGCATGAGAAGCCACTAGTTCAACTCAGACCTGGACCACCATTAACACAATTTAGGAGAATGTGAAGTGGAATGAGATTAATTCCCAAGCCTTCAAAGAAAATCCCACAATTTTCTTTGGTTACATAGTCCAGTGAGTCTAGCAATCTAGACTTTTACAAATGCATCCCCATGCCCATCCCAATTCCATTATGCAATAGATTAAGCCCTTTACTGTCTATGCTCTCTTTGGTGAAAGGCACAGAACAGGCCCTCAAAAACTTTATCAACCTGAATCAAACTGATATCAAGATGGATGATGGTATGTCATTGCCTTATGCCCAAAGATTGCTGTTAAACTCACTCTTAGCCTGTTTTTCCTGGGCCTAAAAAAACCCTTCTTTTTCTTTTTCTTTTTTTTGCTTCTCAGGACTTTTTAATTTTTATTCTGGGGGCTGGAGTGGTGCTTTGGCAGTTATGATGCTTGCCTGGCATGCGCAAGTACACGGGTTCAAACCCCAGCACCACATTATGCACCTCAGGAACCCCCATCACAATGATGCTCATATCCTCGCTTTATTGTGAAGCACGGAGTGATCACAATTGTCTAGCAAAAGGCCAATCCCTGCGTACTGTAGCACAGGGATCATTTCCTGAGCTCCTTGAGCTTCACTCCCTAGCATCCATGCACTGCACACGGGCACTGCTAACTAGTGACAGCCTTGGTACATGCTGTTTCCCTGTAGCATTCTCCTTCTGGACATGTGTACAGTTAGTCTTTATAATCTCATCACTGGCTAATTAATCACATATTCATTAAATGCCTATTGATGCTATAAGAGATAGAAATGGAGTATAAGTCGTTATCCTTATCCTTAGGTGAGCTGATAGAAAGATAAGATCAAAACATGCAAAATAATTGATGATGTTCCTAATTTAAATGATAATGAGGTTTAAGATGTGTGTCATAGGAAGGATGAGAAAAGAGGACAGAATGTCTGGACAGCTATATTTTTAATCTTCTTTTTACTTACCCCTCTTTGCCAGTGCCCCCACCACTTCTGTGCAGTGAGCGAACTTCTGCCAGACTGTGATTAGAAACACAAGCGACGCGGGGCCCAAACTCAGCCTTCAATTTGCCCTCAGGTGGACCAAGAGCCTCTGATACCGACTGCCTCAGGCAGCAGGGTAGGGGCCAACAGACACACCATACAGCATCATATCCAAATCATACCCACAGTCTAAACGAATTATATAGAAATCTTCTCCCTTGATCTACCCAACCTTTCATTTTCATCTCAGCAGATTAGATTAGTATGACAGGACTTGTCCTTTATGAAGTCAGGCTCCTGAGTTGAAAGACCTTCTTCTCTTCAAATGATTGCAAATTGGTTTTGCTAAGATTTCTTTTCAGCGTTCCTCAGAAAAAATAGGGGAATGATAATTTTGAGTCTCTTCTCCTGCCTCCCTGCGTGCAGCTTCTTGACGCCGACCTTTTTCCTCCCATAGTTTCCAATCATGTACACCGTTCAGCAGATCAATCAATTATTTAAGTGATCTTTGCATAAAGATGACCTGCTGCAAATTTATGTTCAAGAACTCACAAAAGGAGCCTAATGCCAGATTTTCTTTCTTCAGTTCGATGTTTAGTTCATGCCTTCCAGGAACATAGATGACTGCCTACATGCTATTAGTTCTCAAACTGCTTCTGTGTCTATAAAAGAAATATAGTGATTTTTTTTCTTACTGACTAATCCAGTGTATATTTTAAGAACTGCTTTTCTTCTTGTCCTCATGAAATTGAATGAATATATAACAACAATGACATTCCTGCGTAGTACCACAGTAACACAATTTCTCAACTTTTGCCCAGGGTTGGGGGGCGAGGTGGGGAAGACACAATCTAAACCGGAGGTACTTCCAGGTGCAAACGGGGTGGAGCACAATGTCCTTGTCTATATGTTAATACTTATATTGGTTACATATATAATAATTTTCAACAAAATGACCCAAAATCACAGGTTTGATTTGCAATTTATGCTTCACACAAGGAGGAAGAATTAGCTTGGAACATAAGGAAACATCTTTTTATTCATATTTCTGAATTTCACAATGGTGCAAAGATGATCAAAATTATCTAGACAAAAGTTCCCAAAAGAGGGTGATGTAGCTCGGTAGCAGAGTGCTTTCCTTGCATGCAGGAAGCCCTTGGTTAGATCCCCAGTGCCACAAAGTTCTCAAAAGGCCTTCCACCAAGGAATTTCATCATATCCATAACCCAGTTGCAGTAAGTTCTTAATTGAAGATTTGGTCACAAAGGGTAAGTTCATCTCTCCTTAGTACTCTCAACTTCTTAATTCTTTCCTTCTGTGAGACAGAATAACTCCCAGATTCCTCTCTCTGTTCCTTCATATAAAGGCAAAGATTCTTTTGCTTTGGACACAATAAAACTCTTCAGATAACTTGTGTTAGTCAGCTTTTCATCTCTGTGACCAAAATGCCTGGCAAGAACAGCTTAGAGAAGGAACAGTTCATTTGGGGCTCCCGGTTTCAGAGGTTCAGTCCATGTTCTGCTGACTGCATTGCTCTGGACTTGAAGAGGTGGGGTGGCAGGGGGCGGCAGAAGAAAGCTCATGAAAACCAGGAAACACAGACAAAGCACCCTCCAGAAACCAGGGACAAGAAAGATACAATCCCCAAGCTACACCCAACTGTCTACAGTTATTCTGGAGTTGTCCATTCAAATTTTAATCCCTCAAATGGATTAATCCACGGATGAGGCTGAAGCTTTTATAATCCCATCATTTCACTCCCTAACCTTCCTACTTTGGGGATCATGCTTTCAAAATATACTCTTTTGGGGGGACATTTCTAGATTCAAACCGTAACAGACCTAATTGGCCTTCTCTAGTAAAAACATACACTAAGAAGATCTGCACTTGGCTCTGTGAACGCCTTCTAGAATCAGAGTCAGGTAAGCCTCGCTCTTTGGGATGATAGGGAATTGCGACCATTGTGCCCAATTCCTGCTGTAGATTAGTCTCCCTTGCTCACAGTCTCTGCTGTTCTTTGCATGGCATAAGCACTGCTAATCAAAGGCTAGTTCCCTGGCTAACCCAGCCTCTTTAAGCTGCCCAGTGCCTGCAGCCTGGATTGACCAGAGAATGAGCCCAGACCCTGGCTTTCTCTCAGCATCAGAACCAAGACCAATAAACACTGGCAGGTCTTTTCTTATGACATGAAACTGAGTGGGGATCATGACAAGCCAAGGCCATGAGCTCTGTGAAATAACAGGGAGCAGAAGCTATGTGATGGCAGGGGAAAACTGAAGCAGAGAGGGGACTAGAACAGCCACATGGGACAAGCAGAGGTACTTTAAATGCAGACCATATGTCCTTGGGAGACCCTATAGGCTGCCCTGGAATGGGCCTCAGATTCCAACTCCCTCCACATATGTCCTCATAATAAATTGCTGACACTTGGTTTTCGTTTGGTTTGCTGTTGTTTTGCATCACCTTAGTTGGTGTTTACTCCTGTTAAAGAGATTAATTCAAAATTTTAAAAAAGCTCCCATTAGCTAATATTTTCTTACTTTATAATAGCATCCTTGGATTTTATTCTACAGCTTTCCATTTCCATGAGGCAAATATCTGCCTAGATGACTTTCACCTTGCTCAACTTTCATCGCAGCAGAGCTGTGGTAAGAGTCAGGCTGAGCCTCTGGGCCTGAGACCACTGGAGCAGAAACGGTGGCTGGACAGAGTCTCCTCAGTAGCATCAGGTCATTCGCACGAGAACTTCCCACCTCCACCCAAGGCTCTTTCCTTATTCCCCATTCTGTTTTCATCCACTGGCTGGTTGCAATATTCATCCAAGTGTGGCTCTTTTGTCACACAGATCTGAAGACGGATGGCAAGATCACCGCATTCATACCCAGAGCCTTGTGCGCACGCCCCCAAGTCCTCAGGCACAGCCCTGAAGGTGCAGAAGCATGCACGGGAAGCCTTCCTCCATCTGTTCTGTTATCTATCCAGCCACGGGCCTTCCGTATGTGACATATGGCTCACATAGCACTGGGCACAGTGAGTAGGTACAGTTTTCTTGGAAATAAACTCAAATCATATACTTGAAGATTTACAGTTGACTTGGAGAGAAGGACTGTTTGCTTCAACAAGCTAAGTAACTGATAAGAAGCTCGGTAACCAACAAAACCACAGCCCTTTCACAGGTATTGCCAGGGTTAATCAGAAGTTGCTTACAAACAAAACAGGCCCCCCAAAATAAAGGTAAGGCATGTGGATGGTATCAGATACCCCAGAAAAGGCAAGTACAATGAGAAACGAGGAGCAGTCCCATGGGATGCCACAGGACGTGGCTGCTGCTTCCCTGAAGCCAGTGGGTCATATGCAAACCTCTTTCAGGCCGCCCCACAACAGGTTATTCATGCAACATCAGGCAAATGTTCATCTATTCAGAAAGTGAGCTGTTTATTTCATGTGAACTTCTGTTTTTTTTTTTATTTTTTATTTATTTATTTTTTTTTCTAACTGAACAGGACTATTGCTTTCTAAAATTTAAGCTACATCCCATTCTCCAGAGCTGTAAGAGATTTCTCCCATCCTGCCCTGCTTTTACAATTACATTGTCAATATGTCCTCAGTGGAGCGCATTTCAGCCCAGTCTTTAGCTTTCTTTGTTGCCCATAAAGCTGGTATTCACTTTATTCAAATCATCTCACCAACAGGATGGGAGAACTGGCCGTGACTATCAGAGTTAGAACTCTGTTTCTTCTGAATCGTTAGGCAATTCATACAGACCTATCTGTCCATGATCACTTTAAGAGAATTGAATGTTCGCTGATGTTCATCAAATTTGATTCACTCAGAGAGTATCAGAAAATAACCAGATAAAATATTAAGCTTATCCTCTGTCATGACAGAAGAGTTGCCAAAAAAGCTACTTTCTGAAATATTTAATAGATTTCACTGCAATCCGTTTTGAGGAGGTTACAGAGTTATTTGTTAGCATTGAGATTTAAAAGTCAAATATTAATTGATCCCTTGAGATTAGCATCTTAACACAAGCCAAGACTCCTCCCATTTTAATCACACAGAAGTGGATATACGCAGCATTCTACTGAGAATGACTTAAAGATATTCTGTGATGCAACTGGAATTATAGCTCAGTGGCCCTGGTTCAACCCCTGCCTAGCATAATGGGGGGAAAATCTATGCTGGACTCTGTCTGGCAAGAATAGGCAACACTGACCAAAGAGGTCCTTCCAAGCTTTCACTTCCTGTGTTTAACTCCCAAGGGCTTCAACGTTCTCAGTGATTTGGATAGTGGCCACCACTTCACAATGGCCCCTAAGTTAAACCCTGAAATTTAGATTTACTACATTTTTTTAAAAAAGCAATTTACTAAGAAGCCATAGTGATAAAGCAGTAAGTACCAAAAAATAAAGAAATATATTGATGCAGTGGAGAAATAAAAAACAAAACTAGATTTAGAATCAAGAATTTGAATTTAAATTCAAATACTTTTTAGCTCTGCGATCTTAGACGTGTTACTTAACTTATTCAAGCCGCATCTTTTTCTAGAAAATAAAAGTGCTAATTCTTAATTTAGAGTTGTAAAGAGGATTAAATGAGACTAAGATGCTTGGTACACTTCCTGACACACAGTAAATTCACTTAGCAGTAAACTAAGTATGAATCTATCAGTTTCAGACTGCGGCCAAGGATATAAGCAAGAGAACAAAACAAAACAGTTTTATTTCATATAGCCTTGCAAACTGGTTCAGTTGCTAAATTGCTCATCACTCATATTGACCTCATCATCTAAGTAATAGTCATATCTGATCAAGCACAACTTTCAAGTTTGACTGCACTTTCAATAAAACCCAGACCAGCATGGGCCCCTGAGCTTTTCTTTTCTGAATATGTAAGAACTCTCCACCTTCTCCTGTTCTCCATGGGTCCCACTGACTCTTCCCATGACTTTCAGTCATGCCCTCATCTGAATGATTGTGTGATTTGGGGCCCAAGAGACACACTTTTGCCTCTCTCTTGCTTCTTATTGTTCGGACATCTAAAGATAATACTCGTTCTACTCTTCCATAAAGGCCACCTTCTTCAGCCATTGTTATGGATCCCACCTGGTCCCAGATGGGATAGCTTTCATCAGATACACTTGACAGGTGCCATTTTGATGGCTCCTTACCATCAGGCTACCTTACTTTATCAAACACAGTTCCTTCTCACTATCTTAAAGAAAACCATCCCTTTCTTCCCATGTGACAATCAAGAGATTTTCTTTAGTCTTGCCACAGTCTGAGTTCTTTCCCCAGTTTGAGAAATAACATCAGGTGCTGACCTATTCACACACTGGTTCACTCTGAGCATAAAGAAAGTTTAAAACAACCAACGTCTCATTTTTCATTCATTTCTCCTGCTTAGGCCACGAGCTCCAGCCACTTCCCATGGTCCTCTTTGATGCCTCATCAAGTAAGGTACATGCATTGAAATAGCCATCTGTTAGGAGACTGGGGGGGTGGGAATATAGGGGAATCATCTCATAAGGAGATCTCTGACCTCCACGAGATGTCCATTTAACACAGGGTTTCTTCTGGGGGAAACATAGAATCATGGGGAACTCAAAGGGGGCATCCATGACATGGAAAATATGGATAACTATGCAAATATACATTTGTTCTTGATTGTTTGACAATGATTCCCCCTCAATTGTAACTCCATATTCACCTAATAAAAAGAAAATTTCAAAAAAAGAAATAACCAGGGGCTGGAGTGGTGGCTCAGTGGTTACGGTGCTTGCCTGGCATGCTCAAGCACACGGGTTCGATTCCCAGCACCCACATACACAACTAAGTGTCAGAGCAACTAAAGTCATGTGAAAAACTCAATAAAAATTGATTCTCTCTGTCTCTGTCTCACACTCTGTGTCCTCCTCTATTTAAAAAAAAAAATAACCACCTAATCAAAATTTTACAGTTTAAAATTCTGTAAGCACACACAATGTAATGCAAAACAATTCCTACTAACAAAGAAGCAGCATTTAAGTCAAGCCTGCATAGAGCAAACACGTGGACTAAAAGTAAACAGAGAGAAGGCAGAAATAAAAGGTGAGATTCTAAATACCTGAATCATGTAGACACGTTCTGTCACAGGCAGGATACCATCCTCGTAATGAATTTATTTTACAAATCAACCAATCTCTAAGTAACTTCACAGATACACAAAATCACCACATTTCCAATGCTATTCCTTCCCAACAAAGCCATTCCCTACTCTATGACAAATGTGTTTCATTAGGAAAGTTTCAACCTCCATTCTTATGATCTTTTTTTTTGGGGGGGTGGATTTCTTATATTGATAGTTTACTTTTCTCTAATTCATTTTTTGACATTCTTTTTTTATTAGTTGAATATGGACTTACAATAGGGGGAAATCGTTATCAAACAATCAAGAACGAATGTATATTCACATAGTTAGCCTAAAATAATACTGTAAGGACCATTCTCTGGAAAGGCCCAGTGATAGCAGTGATCGTGATCCTGGGTGAGGTTCACACTCGAACACTAGCATAGCAGAACTGCTGAACAGTCTTAGTTCAGTGCAAGTGTTGGTTCAGAGGGATGGTTAGTACTGCAGAGGTGACCATTCTTTTCAGGTTCCTGCCCAGTGATTCACAGGTGCATAAATAGCAAGTCCCTTCCAATCCTGCCAGGTAGAAACTTTGAGAGTCTATGAAGCGAGACAGTATTTCTCTACTTAAAGATCAGATTTTCCAGGGCTGGAGCGGTAGCTCAATGGTTACAGCGCTTGCCCAGCATGCGCAAGTACATGGGTTGAAACCCCAGCACCCACATACACAACTAAGTGTCAGAGCAATGAAAGCCATGTGAAAAACTCAATAAAAATTGATTCTCTCTGTCTCTATCACTGTCCTTCTTTCTAAAAAAAAAAAATCAGATTTTCCTTAAATTTTTCTCAAATTCAATTTTTACATTGCCTAAAATAGTTACAGTTGTGAATTCTGCATGTACACACCTGCACAATATTGGGTGTGCATGTGCAAAAATGGCAGAAGAGAGTCATCACAGAAGGAGGTTCAGACGCAGCAGCACATCTGTTTACACACATGAGGTAGATTAGGGTGCAATGGGACTTTACGTGGTTTAATTAAAGAAGCTGTTGTCTGCTTCTTCATTAAGGTGAACACAGAGTAACCCTTGAAGCAGAAGTGTGTCTTCCCCGAAGCAATGGGAACAAATGCCCCTTACTGGGGGAGAAGACTAAGGCATTTGGAGCATAATACAAGCATTCTTTAGGTATGGACAACGCACTGACATCTGGAGAAGAGGTGGGGAAAAGTAATATGGAGTCAAGGACTCTGTTGACAAAAGACAAATTCATACCCCAAACCCCATTCAAAACTACTAGAAACTTTTCTGTAAAATTATACAGTTCAGACAGCAAATAGCAAAGGAAAATGGTAGAACTTTAGGAGATGCTGGAGAATCTGAGAGTGAATGAATCCGGTTCAACATAAGGGAACAGAGGTTCACGGAGGAGAACCAGTATCAGCCCAGCATACGGCTGAATCTGGATGACCTTCTAAATAGAGATACCCCAGTATAACAGGGCTCGAGTGGTGGCTCAGCAGACAAGGTGCTTGCCTTTCATGCACAAGGACACAGGTTCAAACCCCAGTACCACTTACATGACGAAGTGTCAGAGCAATGAAAGCCAAATGAGATACCCCAGTACAACGGTCTTTCTTAGGAACAGGAGATGAGCAAACGAAGTGATTTAAAACATTGGAAGTCCAAAGCATACCAGAAAAATAAATAGGGGGCTTTAATCCATTTTTATTGTTATTTTAGTGAAATACATTAGGCTGGGTGTTTTAAAGAAAAGAGGTATATTCAATTTTGGAAGCAGAAAGTCCAACAGCATGGTATCTGCTCCAGTGAGGATTTCTTTGTGTATGGCATTACAATGGCAGAGTATGCGTGCGAGACAGAAGTGACATGGGCAAGCAGCAAGCCAGAGCATGGGGAGGAGCCAGACTTACTCTTATATAATAACCCTCTTGTAAGAATTAATTTCAGGTCCCAAAAGAACAGCATCCTTCGTGACCTCACCAACTCCCACTAGGTGCCACCTCTTAAAGTTCTCACCACCTCTCAACATTGCCACGCTGGGAACCAAGCTTCTATCATGAGAACATTCAGGGACAAAGCACATCCAAATCATAGCCCAAGATGCACTAGTACACTGCTCAGATTGTCTAGTTCTCTCTCCACTTGAGGTACAGAATCGTGCTAACCCATACCCTGGGACTCCTGGTGGATGAGATTAGTGGGTGAAATTGTTTTTCCTGCTAATATGGGCAGCAGGAAATCTTATTACTAAACTGAAATATAGAAGATGTGATGCTTCTTTTTACCCCAAGCTGATGACTGATACAAATAGGTTAAAAAATCAGTTACAGAGAAGAGAAAGATGAAAACACTTTGGGTCCAATTTAAACAATTTTGCTTGTCAGCTTTTATTTTAAACAGCATGAAAAAATAGAAGTGCATTGTAAAGAAATATGAAGTCTAGATGGTTAATAAGGTTCATTTTCCCATACTCAGAAACCAAGGTGGTTGCAATCCAACTTTACCAGACAAATCTCATCCCTGGGATGGAATACAGATAGGAATATTGTGAATGGGAATAGTGGACTAGATCAGGCTTTCAGTCTGATCTCACAGACTATACTTGGGGTACAGGGTCTTAGCAGAAGGAACCAATACCACTGGGTTACTAATCTTGCAAAGTCAAATGTAATGGCAAATACCATTTCAAAAAAACAGTACCTTAATACATACAATGCTTTGGTAAGGTCATTTTATCAAGTACTATTGGGGGCATATTTTATAAATAGTCTTATGCATTTGATTCTAAAAACATAGCATGCTTTTGATCTCTCCTGAGCACACATTATACAAAAGGCCCTGTCCTAGGCACAGAGAACACAAGATGCAATGGGAAAGTATCAATCGAGTTCACAGTTCTCATGCCTTATGTACACAAGGGACAATAACACAAAGCTCAACATAATTATCACAAACAGATGTTACAGGGCTTAGTAAGTAGAAGGATCACACATGATCAGGAATCAGGAGATAAGACAGCGATGGTGGTGGTGATTACCAGTGTTATGGGGTGGATACAAGGTGTCCCCCAAAAGCCCACGTGTGAGACAATGCAAGAATATTCATAGGTGAAATGATTAAATTGCGAGAGTTGTGATCCAATTGGTGGGTTAATCCACTGATATGAATTAACTGGGTTGTAACTATAGACAGGTTGGGTGTGGCTGAAAGAGGTGGAGATTATTTTTTTGTTCCTGGTGAGTGAAGCACTCTCTCTGATTCCTGGGACTGTCCTGTCCTGAGCTGCTTTCCTCTGCCACACCCTTCTGCCATGATATTCTGCATCAATTGGGTCCAGATCTATGCAGTCAGTCAATTATAGATGGACTCCCTGAAACCATGATCCAAAATAAACATTTCCTTCTCTAGTCATTCTAGTTAGGTATACTGGTCACAGAGACACAAAAGCCGACTAAAACACCAAGAACACAAGGTGACGGACCAAATTCTAATGGTGGGGAGAATTTAGATCAAAATGAAGGATTGGTTCTGAGGACAGTGAAGTTTCAGTGAGGTTGTCCTCTTGGCAATATTTATCAAGCGCCTAACAAATACCAGACACTAAGCAAGAGACCAATGAGGAAGACAGGAGCTTCCACCTAAGCTCTAAAGATGGGATGGAGTTGCAAAAGGTAAACAGGGAAGTGATGGAACAGGTCAGAGCCATAGTGCGTTGTAGTCTGAGGGTTAGGAGCAGAAGGGCACCTTAGACAAGTTCTTTAGCCTCTCTAGCTAGGTTTCTCTTTCTGTAAAATGGGTTAGTAAAGTACCTACCACACAGGTAAATGACATGATGAAATAGTGCCAGGTACCCAGTAAGTGCTCAGTAAACAGACTGTGAGGCATATGTTTGTTTGTACTTCTCGTATATATTGCATTTCACAAACAGAGCTTCTTAGAAGTAGAATTATGGAAGAATCAGCCAAGGATATTAACTTTCCAGAAGTCATTAATATATTTTATGCATTGTTTTCCGAGAATGTCATACATCTTCACACTCTTATAAGTGGTATATAAAAGTGCTTATCTCACCATTAATATATTCTTTAAAATTTTTGCTAAATTGGTAGGTAAAAATGATATGTCATCATTGTTTTAATTTCCACATCTTTGATTAGAATGAGGCTAACCATTTTTTCATATTCTTAAGTCATGTATACTTTCATAATGACATTCCTGTTTCACAAATGGGGAAAGTGGGAATTCTTCCTGTAAAACTGAGTATTAACAAGTCAGGAAATGTGGAGTCCTTGAAATTACTGAGCAGTAAAACAAATTAATGTAATCTTATATTTTCGTATACATGTGCTATTTCATTCCTACCAAATTCTAGTGCTAGAACAGAAATTAACTAGCTTAGTATAAATGAAAGTTTGTGGGGTTTTTAGAGAAGGAATCAATATGGATTAGATCAACAAAATAAACACAAGAATTTAAGACACAATGACAAATATAGGAAACAAGAGGAAGAAATGAAAGACATTGAGAGTTTTAAAATGTTGCTCAAAGCCAGGCAAAGAATGGGAAGACATGAGTCCCCAAATTCTGTCAAAATTAGCCTATTTATGCTTCAGGGCTTAAGTATGGCTTCAGCTATACTGCTATGCTACAAATGAGCAATGATGTGGGCAGCAGTGGGGAAATAACAAATCAGGGAGGGCAAGGACACGCTAATGGGAGTCCCAGAGGTGCGGGGCACTCAAATTCCAGTTAATCCTGAGCGCTTCTCCATTAACCTAAAGGCCATGTCTCTGTCCTGACCTAGAGACAAAAAAGAAGAGTGTGAGTAAGAATAGCATCTGAATACGGAGGCTTCATCCTAAGTCACCTCTGTGATGCCCCCTTTTGGTGCTAAGAACAGAAGGGCAACAGAGAGAAAGGGAGAACAGAAGTGCACTGGAGCCAGGGGCTCCCCGGCTTCCTGAGAACTCTTCTTCTCTTTAAGAGGGCCGATCACCTGGCCAAATGCCCACCCACATCCTGACCACTCAATACTTTCCAACCTCCTCTCGACCTCTCTTTTTCCACGTCAATTGCTATCCACCTCACCTGTGCCAGGTATCTGAGGTGACATCTAGATGGGCAAAGGAAGGGAGGTGGGGGAAGAGTGAAAGGAGGTCACTGCCCACACCACACTAAAGGACTCCACAATACCTCAATACCTCTCCACAGAACAGGAACCCAGGAGGAGGCAGACCCGGAATAACGGCTGGAAGACCCACGATGGCTGAGATGAAAGGCCCCTACACAAGAAAATGCCACATCATTTGCTCCTTTCCATCACTGGCACCCAGAAAGCATTGGTGATTTCTCCTCCAAAGTCTTGGGCTTTGTTAACCTTTCTCCTTTGTTTCCATTCCCTAACGAACACTGATTTCAGAACGTACCTCACATATTTTAGGTGTTGTGTACTTGCGTATGCCCCATATATCAAATGGTGCCCCCTGTTCCTGGGCAGCCTTACCAGTTTGAATCCAAATATAAGTTTTAAGACTGATACAGTCAAATATCTTTCCTGAATATTTTAACAACTTCTGTGGCTTACTTATCCTCAATCACTTCCTCAATCTCTCTCTCAGTTCCTGTGTCTGCCCTGGTAATTCAGCCCAACCCAATTAAATTCTGAAGTCAAGTCTGAGGTTCTACAGGAAGGGGGAAATCCACCTGTTTCATCCATTCTGGAAGCTTGTTATACAGGCCTACCCAAGTAGGCCAGGGAAAAGCCACAATGCAGACAGAGAGGCTTTCACCACGGATGCGGCTCTTCCACACTCCTGCTCTCTCCACTTCCCCATTGTCCTCCTATTTTTTAATATTAGAGATATGTTTTCATTTTTATCTCATTTATGCAATTCATCTCTATATCAAGCAGAATAGTTTCTCCCACTTGGAAAACTCAGCAACTCTCAGCTTCTACACATGGTGAATTTTCTAAGTTGTTTCTTCTAAAGAATGTTACTTTCCCTGAAAGGTATTGTAGAGAATACAAATTTCTTCACTCATTTAATATGATGATACAAATTATATAAAATTAGAGAAGTTACAGTCTATGGCTTCTCTTGACATGGGTAATATTCAAAATATTTAAGAAGTGGCAAGGCACCTTCAATAGCTAACTAGAACTGATGCTGGCCTTGGAGGTGAAACAGGCTCTTGGGGCCCCCACCCTCTCAGCCATCAGCCCTGAAGGTGCTGATGCGTGGAACTTGGAGGGAGGAATGAGGGAAACACAGTATTCAGAGCTGCTGCCAATTGCCAACTGGTATAGAAGTATAGTCATTCCTTGGTACGCTTTGGGGGAGTGTTTCCAGGACCCCCAGCAGATACCAAAATCTGAGAATGTACTGGCCCTTTATATAAAATGGCATCATATTTTCATTCTCCAGTGGCTTTAAATCAGCTCTAGATGACTTATAATACCTAATGCAATGTAAATGTCATGTAAATAATACCTACATTGTGTTGCATAAGGAGTAATAAAAAGAAATCTGTACATGTTTATTATAGATATAATTAAAACAGAACATTTTAATCCACAGTTAGTTGAATCTACCAAGGTGGACCTTGAGGATACAGAGGGCTGACTATGATTCTGGATTTTAACATCAACACAACCACAAAAGTGCTTACCAGTCGTAGTTGAGTCTGGTGGCTCATCAAGGATGATCTTACTTGATGCCACTTTATTTGGCTAAAAATATTACTCCATCTGTCCCCAGTCTTCACTGTTGTAAAATCACCTGAAACCTAATATTTTAAGTACTCCTGCCTTTAAATTGATTATTCACTTTTTGATTTTTGTATTTTGACCCAAGACCAGCGCTCTGAGATTTCACCAAATATTTTTCTTTAATTTTATGGATAAGTTAATTCTATTTGAAGTTACTCAAAATTGACTATGACCTTTGCAAGTTACAGATCCAATACATCCTATAAACAGTCTTCTTTGCTTATAGAATCCAACTCAACTTACCATGCCACCCAGCTTTGGAATATTCTTCATTCCTTTCTAATTCTATGGGCATTACTAAATCCCAAGATTTTTGTTTGATGTCTGTTCTGTCTTTGTTCTTTTTGCTAAAGTACTGAAGAACTGTGCTCTAAAAAAGAAATATGTGAGGCACTTCTATAATTTTAAATTCTCTAGTAGACACATGAAAATAAATAAAAAGAAATAGGTGAATTTAAATAATAATGTTATATTTTATTTAACTCAATATATCCAAAATATTATTTTCATGTGTAATGAATATGCAAATTTTTAATTTGAATATGCAAATTTTAATAGAATAATTTACTGTCTTTTGTTCACACCAAATCTTCAGTACTGGGGTGTGGTTTGCACGTATAACACATCTCAGTTCAAACTAGCCACATTTCATGTGCTCAGTTGCCACAAGTGACCCGTGGCTACCATACGGTACAGTGCAAATGGATCCGGAACCCATGCCCAGCCCCTTGCAGCTCTACTGCTTTGTAGCCACTTGATCTTGAGTAAAAAAAACTCTCTGTGCCTCAGTTTCCACATCTGTCCAAGGGTGTTAATGGTAGAATACCCATCATCAGATTATTATGAGAATTCAATGAGAAGGCTCAATTTATGGAATACAATATGATCTCAATAAACAGTAGCAATTATTATCATCATTATTTTATTTGCTATTTCATTTCACTATATGACTATTTTTTCAACTTTTTATTCAACATCTAAAAGAGAAGGTATCACCATATCAAGAAATTATCTCTCCAGGAACTCATTTCCCAGCCACTGCTTTTCCTTGGTTGGAGAAATAATGACCTAGAACAAGGCTATCTCCTTAACTGATTAGATGATGCCAATCCCACCCTAGGTAGACCAAAGGTCACCCAAAAGTTAAGTCAGGGAAGTATAGCCCAAGGACGGGGACAGTGAGAAGTATAACTTTTTATTTACCTAAATCCTTACTTATGACAGAGCTATTTTTTTTAAAACAAGTTGCCTTGTTTATATAAGCAACTCCTATCTTTAGCCTCAATTCTGGACAGTATTTCATGAAGGTTGAGTCAGAGAAAAGTGCTTACCATGATTTACCCTCACAAATATTATAGAATGTCATTATGTGACCTTTAAGCAGGTACTGTGTCCAACCCCAGTCACAGTTTCATTTCAATCATAAGGAACAGCAGATACATTTCCCAAAATTCCTTTAAAAGCAACAGCATAGATGTGGAAGAACTGGGAACACTAGTGACTAGAGAACTGGCCATTAAGGGGTGAATGTGGAATGGTAAACAGGGAATTAAAGAACGCAGTTCTATTAAGGGTCAAGTTGGTAACAGAGAACAAGGGATTATAAATGAGGTGGCAGGAGAATTCATAGAGAAGAGAGTCAAAAGTCAAGAGTAAGAAATAATCTAAGAACAAAAATGTTTGCAGACCTAGGTTGTATGATATTATTTGTTGAGAAAAATAGATTCTTTTCAGGGCTAATAAAGATGCTGTAAGGGCAGGTTTTGCCAGGAAATATGAGAGGTGTTTGCATAAGTAAGACACATAGTTTATGAAACTTGACAAAAGAAGAAGGAGAAGGAGAAGGAGGAGGAGGAGAAGGAGGAGAAGGAGGAGGAGGAGGAGGAGGAGGAGGAGGAGGAGGAGGAGGAGGAGGTGGTGGTGGAGGAGGTGGCGGCGGCGGCGGCAGCAAAAACTATGGAAATAATTTTTCACACCTGGTATGAAACTATTTTACATTTCCTAAGAAGGATATTTTCTGATCACAGATGTGGCCAAGCTCTATAGCTTGTTTCCATCTCTAGACAGACCTGGTGTCACTCAACAAGACTCTTGGGAAATTCTGGTAAAGATTCTTACCTACTACTATCTTATTCAGCACTTTAATCAACAACTTGGAGAAGAATATTTTGACTAATTTACAAAATACAAACCTGACAAGATGAGTAAAATAATGTAGGTGTCAGAGGGCAGAAACAAACTTCAAAAATATATGAGTAGCCTAAAAAGTTGACATCAGCTTATCAAATGAGTCTCAATTTGTTAGATTTTCAACAAACTGCATGAAGAGAACATGGGAAAGGCTTGGCTTACTTTGGATTTTAGATCATTGTAAATTTGAGAAACCAGGCTGTCGATACAGGTAATAATGTCTTAAATTGCTTTAATAGGACAGCATAACAAACAAGGAAGGTGGTAAGTTTACTGCATTTTATAAACAGAACACACTGATAAATCGATCACTGACACTCTGATCAAGTTTACAGCCTGAGATATCTACAATCATCTGAGCAAAAATTAGCTGAAAATATTTGAGCTGTACCTGAAGGTGGGCAGTCACATGAAAACACCATTGAAAATAATTTTAGAGAGTAGAAAAGGGCCCCCAAAGAGCAGTTATAGCAAGTAGATTTCGAGTCAGTATAAGAAAAACCTCTCAAAATCTGAATGGAATGAATTTCTTACGAGGTAAGCCCCCTGCCACAATAAACGCTCTAAGTGAAAAAACCACCAGACCTCCTCTCAAGAATCCTGCTGTGGTTTGAATGTGAGGTATCCTCCAAAAGCTCATGCGTGACACTGTGGGAAGGCTGGGGTAAAATGACTATGATATAGAAGCCTTAACCCAATCAGTGAGTTAATCCCCTGACAGGGGTTAACTGGAAACTGTAGGCTGGTAGGGTGTGGCTGGAGGATGTGCCTTTGGGGTGCATATTTTGAATCTGGTGGTGGAGTTGCTCTCTCTGCTTCCCAGAGCCATGCCTTAACTCACTTCCCTCTGCCACACTCTTCCACCATTACGTTCAGCCTCACCTCCAGCCCCAAGGAATGGAGCCCACTACCTATGGACTAAGACCTCTGAAACCATGAGCCCCCAAATAAATAAAGTTTCCCCCCTAAAATTATTCTTGTTGGTTTTTTTTGTTTGTTTTGTTTTTTGTTTTTTGTCACAAAAAGCTGACCGAACAGATCACTTCAGTGTGGGAAATGTTGAACTAATGGATATTTAAGTTTCCTTCTATGACTCCATTAATATGGCATCTACTTAGCACAATATAAATGAATGGAATCATTCCATTTGACACCGCAACATAAATGGGAGGTAACTACATATACAGAGGATATGTATTGTTACTAGAGATAAACCTTAGCTCTTCGGAGTCTGTAGATCAATTATGTCAACACAGTTATGTGCTGGACTTCAAGCTAGTGACTTTGAACATAAAACAGAATCAGAATATATTCAAGATGATGTCATAGGTTTCATTTTCTCCATAACTGGAAAGCGTAGGTCATTCAGCAGGCCTATCCAGGGATGGAAACAGACTACAGAGGAAAGGTTAATAGTTTCCAGTTCCCCTGTCTATGTTGGTTACACAGGACAGGAAAGAAACAGATGCACACTCATGCACACACACATGCACACACACACGTGCACACACACACGCCTGCACACACACACACGTGCACACACACACGCCTGCACACACACTCATGGTAACAGCCAGAACCACGCTTCTGTGCCTATCATTTCCAATCAGCTTGTAAGCAAACCTTCCCCTTCTGAAACCAGGTGATCTTTGGCATTGAGGTGAAGAAGTCTTATACTTTTTGCTTCTATCAAGAGATAAATTTGTCAGAATGAAAGCTACCACTTTCGTCCTTGGGCTGAGGTTACAATAAAAAAATACAAGGCATTCTAGATTATCTCTTGTCTCTTCTGATTTTCAAATCTATGATTCAAAGGGTTCCTTTTTCACAATAACATAATGAGACTCATTTTTGCAGATGTTGAGGAAAAAATTCTCACTACATGATTGTTCTGCTTCGTACAGCAGACTTGAGCTTTTGCTCTGATGAATCAAATTTTGGGAGGCTCTTTGCTCTATACCTGAGATGCCCACATATTTGTATCTCTCCCTCATACTCCCTTGCCTCCCCTTCACTCTCCACTAAAGGTCAAAGCCTTCAGGCCAGGGACCCTGAAGATAGAGATATGGAGAGAGCACATCCTCTAGTCTCCGGAGATGGGGGAAAATGGATCAGAACCTTCATAGGGTGGCCAGGCACTGTGTGAGCACCTTGAGCGCCCATTCTCAGAGAATGTCCATTATTTGACTTAAGGCTCCCAAGAAACAAAACTTTTCAAAGGCCAAGTAGGAAATTTTATTTTATTTTATTTAGAGTGAGAGAGGGAGAGAGAGAGAAAGAGAGAAAATTAACTTTATTTAGTTTTTTAAATCTGGTTTTCATTGCTCTGACACTTAGTTGTGTACATAGTGCTGATGTTTGAACCTAGGTCCTTGTGCATGCCAGGCAAGTGCGATACCACCGAGTCACCGCTCTAGCCCTAAATAGGAAATTTTAAATACTCTGTCAATGTAAAAGAAAATCCATTACAATTTGTATAATCAATGTCAAATTTCAATAATATAAACATTAAACAATTTTAAAGTATCCTAAAATAGCTAAAGCTTCATTTCACTGAATGCCTTTATTGAAAATAGATTCAAGTCTCTTTCCCCATCCCAATCATTAGGGGTGGGATACTGGAAAGACAAAAGATTCAGACACCAGGGATGAAGAAGAGATGTTAGTAATTCCATATACAACACCTACTTCCGCTTTATAGGCAACAGAATTTCCTATATAATGAGTTACAGGATTACTAACAGAAAGAGGATTACTAACAGAAATAGAGCTTTGGAAAACCACAGACAGACAGTCGGTGAAACGCAGCCCTTTGTTCCAAACAATCAGCAAGTTAGGTGGGTGTGAACAGCTTTTATCTATTTTGACAGCTAAACACAAACAAAATAAACCCATAGAAACAAGGTCACCATGGTCTAGGAATAAGAATCCAGAGCACATGGACAAAGGGACCTGACTGAGGTCTGTGACCACCGAGAGAAACTGATAAGGGTCTCTAAGCTCCTCCATGGGACTGAAATATATCTGGTCATCATGAACCAAAGGATCAGAAGGAAGGAACGAAATGAGCTTGTTAAAATAAGCAAGACGACGCTAGCAGCAAGGGTCCACAATCTCCCTGCTAGCCAGATTGGGAGTATATTAGCTCAGAAAGTGGTGGTGACTGATCCTGGGCTTCATGCGTTCAGAATTTGCACCTCTTAGGTCAGAGGAAGGCAGGGATGAATGTGTACCTAATGTAGAACACATCTTTTGTGTCATAGCTAGCTATGTAGGTGTCTGTCTCCCTGCCAATTAGGAAGCTCTCTGAAGGCAGGAAAGGGCTGGAATAGTGACTAAATTATGGCAAGTGCTCAATAAACATTTGCTGTGTGGATGCACTGGCTCCCGTCCACGTTCCTCCCATTAACAGGTAGAGTCTACCTCTCTCCTTGAAATGAGCTGGCCTCATAACTCATTCTGGCCAAGGTGATGTAACAGAACCATCACTGTGCTAGTTCCCAGTTTAGTCCTGGAGCAGCTTGCACTTCTCTGCCTTCCCTCATAGAAACCTGCTGAGAGTTGAGGATGAGCCTGGGTTATGCTGCAGGAGAAGGAGAGGCTGTGTGAGGGCCCAGCTGCCCAGCTGAGATTATCCGGGACCAGCCTGTGACCAGCCTGCACTCCAACATGAGCGAACCTGACTAGCACAAGCAGAGTAGCCTTCCCGACCCACAGCTGACCACGGATGCATGAGGGACGTCAACTGATCCAGAACCGTCCAGAAGAACTGTTACTTGACCCTAGCCTCTCGAGAAATGAGAAGAGGCCGCTGATTTAAGTCACTATGCTTTAAACAGTTCCTCACACAATAACAGCAAATCGAAGCACCCACTAAGTGCTGTTTGTCAGCTCTTCATTACTGATCTTGTTTTTCAATGTTTATGATTTTTTTTAAAGAGAGAAGGAAGGACAGTGAGAGAGAGGGACAGACAGACAGAATCAATTTTTATTTAGTTTTTCATGTGGCTTTCATTGCTCTGACACTTAGGTGTGTACGTGGGTGCTGGGATTTGAACCCGTGTACTTGCGCATGCCTGGCAAGCACTGTAACCACCAAGCCACCGCTCCAGCCCTGTTTATGATCTTTTTAGCTTCTAATAATTTAATTCAAAAGAAAAAGCAAAAAGAATCCTTGTCATCAGTTCAGTAAATCTCACGTGCCTTTCTTTTTCCTCCCCTCATCTGCAACTATTACTTAAAATCTTCATCTTGTCCTCAGTGTTCCCATTTAAATCAGGCTGTGGCTAGTTCCCCAGCATCCATTCTTGCTGTAATCTTATCTGCATAATACGTCAGGGTTATCGCCATAAAACACACGAGTGATCATGCCATTCACATCCTCAAAGAGCTTGAACCTCTCCCATGGTGCCCGTTATAAAGTGTGAACTACTCATATTGCCCCTCGCATTTTTGTGCAAACACCTCTTTCCATTTGTGTGTCACATCACAACTCCCACTCACCTTATGTCTCAACCACACTGCTCTGCCTCCACCATGCACCAAACTTGTTTTCTATACTTCCTCTTCAAATTTTGTCCAACTCTTTGTCCTTGCAATCTTTCAATTGAAATCCTGCTCAAAACCACCCAGTCCAAGCAGCTGCATGCTAATCTCTCAATATATGTAATAAAAAGGATGTAAGATCACCAGTAATAATATTGTTTAAGCATGGGTAAACTTTGTGTTAAGCATCTATTTGCATTCCTTTTTTTTTTTTTTAGAGAGAGAGAGAGAGGGACAGAGAGAGAGAGGGAAAGAGAAAGAATCAATTTTATTTAGTTTTTCCTGTGGCTTTCATTGCTCTGACACTTCGTTGTGTACATGGTGCTGGGATTTGAACCCGTGTCCTTGCGCATGCCAGGCAACTGTCATAACCTCTGAGCCACCGCTCCAGCCCTCTAGTTACATTATTTTTTAATCTTCACATCAATCCTGTGACAAAATTATTAGTACTACTTTCCACATGTTATAAACAAGCAAACCAAGACCCAAAAGATTAATCAATCCAAGGTGAAATATCTAGTGAGAGGCAGAGCGTACATGTAAATCCAGAGCAACAGGACCTAATGCATATTATGCCATGTCATGTTTTCATTTGAACTCACCATATCTATTGTAATAAATTAAACTGAAGCACAAAGTAGTTAAGTGACTTGCCAAGGTGACAGTCACCAGCAGAACGATATCATGAAACAAAATATTTTGAACCTCTCCAACTCATTAAAACATTTTTGCTTCCTAACATGATCACTGACTGGTTTCTCTAGCAAAGCTTGAGAGTTTTGCCTGCGTCCATCTATTTTTCAGTAAGAATCCTAAACTAAACTAAGCAGGTACTTTTTATTTTCTCCCACGTGGTAATCATCCACAGGTATTCAGCCAGAGATCCAAAACTAGAGGGAGAAATTAAAACTATGTCAAATTAAAACAAGTTGGGGCTTAATTTGATTCAAAGTGTCAGAAAAAAAATCGACTCATTAATCCTGTTACTATACAATGGAACAGAATTTCCCAACTCACCAACCGCGTTCCATTCTGTTGGGACCATGTATGTTGCGCTGATGCTGTAAACATGGAAATCTCATTCTGTTGGACTGCATGGGTTTATTTTTCAAAGTGGAACACATGACTGACCCTTTCCCTGCTTTTCAAGAACTGTACTCCTTCTGACTCACACAGAAGGTCAACCAGGACAGTCCCTAGTCGTGGTGGACATACTTCCACACTGAGGACCTGCACGTGACCTGTGTGGCTCAGTCTCTAAAATCTGGGGCAAATACAGGCCTAGTGAACCAGGAATGAACCAGATTTGCCCACAAGCCTTAGGACTGGAGCAAAAAAAATAAATAAATAAATAAAAAGAGAAACACCTTGGTTGAATGCAGACCCAGGTGAGGCATGTAAGCTTGGAAACAGCTCTTTTACTGACTCAAAGGGGAATAAAGGAAAACGGACACAGCTTGTTTAGCTGCTGGGCCTGCTGTCCGTTCCCTTTCTGTGGCAACGCAGGCTGCGCAGCAGGTAGGGGCCTTGGCCGAGAGCAGCAGCGCTGCAGAAGTCTATTCAAGAGTGCTTAGTGCTCCCAGTTTGAGACTCTCCACAATAGAGAGACAACAAATGCAGACTTCAAAGCAGAAAAGAAAATGTGTAGAGGGATCCACCTCATCCGAGGAGGCTTTGACAGATACTTCTTACCCTGTGTTTATCTTCTACCTCCTAAAACTTGTCCAAGAAGTATGTTTAAAAAAAAAAATTTTTTTTTTTTGTTAAGATGTGAAAACAGACTAAGAGATTACTGGATGAAATGCAAAAATCATTTTGCATTTTAACTTAGGCCAGGAACAGTATCCGCTGAACATTATTTGAAAAGCTTTCTTGAGTTTATAAGGAGCCCCTGTATGAAGGAAAATGAACTTCAGCTGAATTCCTGAGCTCTTCAGTCGTTCATTGCTTATCGCACATGTATCATCAAGAAAGGTGAAGATCTGGGGCTGGAGCAGTGGCTCAGCAGTTACAGAGGTTGCCTGGCATGTGCAAAGATGCAGGGTTCAAACCCCAGTACCATGTACACAACTAAGTGTTGGAGCAACGAAAGCCACATGAAAAACTAAATGGAATTGATTCTTTCTCTCCCTCTCTCGCTGTCCCTCTCTCTCTTAAAGAAGAAAAAAAGAGAAAGGTGAATATTTTGTTTTGTACAATCTAGGAGAGAGGAAAGAAATAGATAAGGTGAGTCTTTGCTGCTACAAATATGCTTAAAAAGAAAAGAAATGAAATTCTAGGACTGTACGTCTATTTGCCAGAAACATCTGCATTATATTAAATGACCTTTCCTCAAAGGCTGACCTAAGTGAGCCACTGCTGGTCTCCCAGGTCCCTCTGCATGCGATGTTACAGCTCATTAGCACTTCCGCCAAAGGGCAGGCAGTACCAGGGAAATCAAACACAAGTAATAGCCAATTCAGCTAGACAAAGATCTCATAGATCATGTTTGAAATCCTGAAAAGGTGTAGTGACATACAACCTAAGGCATTCATAGAGATGTATTGGGAAGGAGGAGGGGAGGGGAGGGATAAATGTCATGGGGGGGGGACTTTAGAGGGTAAATCTAATTCTCAGAATATATATATATATAGTTTCATTAGAAGCATGTTTGATTGTTCGACAAATAAATTTCTTAAAAAGAGATCTGATGGGAAATTAAGGCTCATAAGTTTTGTAAATTATATAAGAATTTCATATATCCTCTTACTCTAATTTAGGCCTATAACTAAGACTACTAACTCCAAAGCATATAACAGATTATCAACAAGTCTGAAGATACGGTTTAGGCTAAGGAGATGTTGGAACTCTTTAAAACAGTCCAACATATGGTACTCTCGCATCTAAGTACTACAAACTAAAGGACACTGGAAGAGCTTCAGAAGCAAAGTCTCTCTTTGACTTTCTCCTGATACGTGTTCTTTTCCGAGGCTGGCCATAGGAACAGAATTCCTCTCCCCTGCACCCTGTTCCATCATAAAGAAATAGTACTCTAACCTTCCTCTGCCTTTCGGTATAACAGCTGGCCAAGAAGAAGTTCTCTGACCTACTTTTCAGCTAGTAAATCTAAGACCCTTATTCCACAGGGGTGCTGCCTATACCCAGGAGGAAGGAATGCTAGGCAAAGAAGCCGAAAAGAATATGGACAGACAGGCTTTCTTGGGTTTCACCATTCAGTCGATTACATTAGAACACTTTTTTTTTGGGGGGGGGGTACCAGGGGTTTAACCCAGGGGCACTTAACCATTGAGTTATATCCCCAGTCTTTTTATATTCCTTATTAAGAAAGAGGGGCAGTAAGAGAGAGAGAAAGAGAGAAATGATTTTTATTTAGTTTTTCATGTGGCTTTCATTGCTCCAAGACCTTGTTGTGTCCTTGGTGCTGGTGTTTGAACTCGCGTACTCACGCATGCCAGACAAGTGCTATAACCGCCAGGCCACTGCTCCAGCCCCTTATATTCTATTTTGAGACAGGGTTTTATTAAGTTACAAGGGCCTCGCTAAGTTGCTGAGGCTGCCTTGGAACTGGCAATCCTCCTGTCTCAGCCTCCCAAGTCGCTGGGATTACAGGCAGGTGCTGCTACTCCTGGCTTTGAACATCTTTTAATTCACCCACATTTCAACACAGTATCCCTTCTTCATCAAATGTAAGTATAAAGATGGTTTTCACTGGGTCTTGTTCTGAAGGCTGCTGTGTCACAGAAAACACTGATGAAGTATGTGTGCTATGCTTCTCTCTTGGTGACTGTATTTTGATACAAAGGTGTTGGCCTTGACTACCATGATCAGTGGGGAAAGGTGTCACACCTTTCCACACCTAGAGAAGCACTCTTCATGGAACACACATTTATAAGAATAAAGTTCTCAACTTCTTTTGCCTCTCTGATTAGATGAGTCAGTCCCCAATCCATGAATGTATCACATTCCAAAAATCGATTCTTAGTCACTTAAAAATCCAAATTTACTTAGAAATCCCATTGATCCAATATAATAAAGAATAATCACAACCTCACTCCAGCATGCAAATTCCAACTTGAATATGCCAGAAAAAATATTCTGGTAGTCCCAAGCCTCTCAGGGCTATAGGCCAATGAAGCCCCCTTTGGAATAAGCATCCTGACGTCTCAGAGCCAAGAGTGGGGAGAGAAGGAATAAAATACCAGGTTCTATGCAGGTTGCTTCCGTGGCAACTGCTGCGAGGTGCAGGTAGAAGGGGTAACAGATTTACTATTTCTTCTAAAGTCAGGCAGGTAACAGAGGAAGGGAAATGATGTACGAAGAAGTTTTCTGCTTTTTCCTAAGAAAAGGGGCCACAATTAGGAGACAAAGCTGAACTCTTAAACATTACAGAGGCCACAAGTTCAACAGTGTCTTAAGTTTTCATCAAATACAACCATTAAAATAAAAAAAAACATTTCTCTCATTTCTGCTGATTATAACCATAATTTATTAATTATAGAAAATGCAATCTAAAACTAGAAAGAAATATCTTATCAATATACTCAATTCTTACCAAATTTTTGCTAGAAGGATGCAGTTTTTGCACATGCGGAAGTTTGGGGGGTCATCTGCTCTAAAACCTTAGTTTTAAAAATAAGGTCATCAAGGGAAGGAAAAATTAAGTGATTTCCAGTCACTTAGACCCAGAAGTAACCTGGTTCCCACTGGGGACAATATTTCATGTGTCTTCTCAATAAACTTTGATTTTCCTTCTTTTAAGAATCTTTAATCTCTCTATTAATGCTGCCCATGAGAATTCAACCCTACTCAGATCCAGAGAGTCTGTTTTCCTCCTGAAGGACGGGATTAAAAGCTTCAGTCAATGCATCTCCTTTTGTACTCGAAGGACTCTGCTGGAGCCACCTGTGTGGCCACAGAGACCACTTCCCTTTACTTCAAAGGAAGCTATCCCTGTCCCTGAGCACCAGGCCTTCAGCAGACTCTATCACCAAGCAAGTGGAAGACGAAGCCAGCAAGAGAGCAGTAAACCTACTGCAATTGCCGAGCTCACTTAATTTGCTGACCATCTGATTAATAGTGTATCTCCACATTTCAAGTCAGCCTCAGCTAAATCTCTGGAGTTTCTTGCCAAAGGCATCTTTAAAAGTCCAATTCTTTTTTCCTATAGACACTTAAAAACCCTCATTAGACAAGAGAGAATGTTTTTAAAATAGTCAAATAGTGTTTTATCCATAGCCTTGAGTGTTGGAGGTTATAAACTCTTATATTCAACAACAGTCTCTATAGGACTCATGCCAGAGTACCAGAATGACATGAAAAACCACTGACAACAGAGCAATAATAGTATGCCATTAGCAGTCCAGATCTTAAGCGGCAATAACTGAAAAAGATGTTACCATTAAACTAAGTAAATTTGCCTTCCATATGCCCTCAGAAAGGTTTCAAAGCTGGTCGAAGCTTAAAGTAGCTGAATGAGAAGAAAGGGCGACACAACTCAAGGTGCCCAGTTGCTTCGCATCCCTTGGGTCATAAATATTTTGGTGGCAAGTACCTTAGTGTTAGACTTGGGTGTCAGTCCAAGATTTTGTTTTAAGTGGCTCTGAATATTTGGAGAAATTGTCTAACCATATTAGATATGATAATTGTGTCCTGTTGTGAGAATTAGATTACTCAGGGTTATGCATCAGAATTTGGCAAAGTGATGAGTACAAGGAAGTACTCAAGAGTGTTAACTACTATTTTTTAAATCTGATTAAATATGATGTCTTTCGAAGTTCCCCAACACCACTGCTATCAACTGAAATTAACTTCATGTTACTATCATCCAAGGAAAATTGGGAAAAGGGTTTTGATGGTAGGCAGGAGAGACTGTAAGTAGGAGGAATAATCCTTTGCTTCTCTGTTGTCCTCTTTCCCTTTCCAGAGCACAGAGCATCTGCAATGCATTTATGTGCAATGCAAAAGCGCCCCAGGACACACATGAGCACAGAGATGAGGTAGACCAGAAGTAAAACTTCATGTTGATTAGCTTGGCATGGGTTTATAGCACAAAGGCATCATCATCATTCTCTCCGTGTAGCCCGATTCTTGGTCTCAGCTGAGGACTGTTCTTCCTTTGAGACGCTGGCATGGATTTCTCAGTTCAGGTCTTCCCCACAACTGGGGGATTCAAAGTATTGTCTAGTCGAGGCCTGAATCTATGCTCAATGCCTCTGGTCCTGCCCCCTGTTCATCACAGGCATGGTTCCTCTGTAGTCAACCTTTCTGATCTCCAGCCTGCAGGGTCCTAGATCCCTCTCACAGTACAGTTGCAGGGACTCACTCACCTCCTTAGCAGCATCCTCATCTTTAACCACTGCCCTTTGACCTCCTGAGTCCTCTAAGCTGTTTCTGTCCTGGCCCCTCAGATCTCTGAATCCAGGTTATCCCTAGTCTTTCCAATCTGAGTCTTCTCTCTCTGAACTCATAATCTCTGCTTTCCATGAACTGATACGTTTAATAAAACCAAACATACGAAAAGATCTTAGTATTTTTTAAACACTGTTCCCTAAACATAAATCCACCTGACCATATATACACAAAAGAAACACCAAGAGGCCCCCCAGGGGCTGGTCATTATATTTTCCATAACTGTTAGGATAATTACATTATGTATAGTCACTGCCCATGAATCCTCTGTGGAAAATCATTTCTTTCTGTTGTTTTAGAATGGGTAGGGTCATAGTCCATTGGCTCTGGGCAGTTAGGAACTTTATAAAACACAAAGTAGAAACTTCAGACCTAGAGAAGATGCTTACTCATGTTCAAGATGTCAAAATGAAATTAGAAAATGTTACTAAAACTCAAGCCATGGCTAAAAGAAGGAGCTGATGTGGACAGTTTGGTCTAGGTGAGGTTGAAATGAGGACTAAAAGTATGAGTACAGGCATGAGAGGCAGAACCGCACCAGGAGCTGGTGTCCTAGTGGTAGTAACAAGGCTGGCACCATGCTCTGGAGACAACTCCAGTTGCGGAAGGACACAGGGACATGAGCCTGTGCCCAGCATCAGGCTTAGGAGAAGACCACTCAGAGGAGCCCTCCAGGTAGCCCTGACTTGCTTAGGCACAGGTCACAATAGAGAAAGAGAAATGACAGTGCAGGGAGAATAAGGGGAATCTGTCCATGACAACAGTGTTAATGTTTCATCTCTGTGAAAGGCTCACAGAATTGTAAATGAGAAAAACAGCCACAGACGCACCACGGATGGTACATTGCGTTCTGTTTTTATTAGGGAGACTATAGCTTTCTTATAATCTTTTGAGTTAACCTAAGAATACCATCCTCTGTTAGCTTTTTCATTTTTCCATACTCTTATAAGGTAAGAATTTTTAATTGAAATTTAAAGATAACTGAAGTTCAGAGAGACTGAGGAGGTAGATGTCGGGCTGGGACTGAACTATGTCCTCTTCCGTTAGCCTCAACCACTGATAGCAATCCTCACTTCCTGAAGGGCAGCTGGTGGCCTAAACTCATGAAGGTCGGGTCCTCGCATGAGCCAGCACTGGCATTTTCAAAGTTTGGGCATGTCCTGGAAACTAGAGGGGTGGGCTTTTCAGATGTCTATTTTCACCCCCCACCCCCACCCCACACACAAAGGGAGAAGATCCCTGGGGAAGCACTGACCTTATAAAGGATTCAAACAAATCCAATCCACTGACAGAGCTAAAGCCATAAGATGGGCGGAGAGGGTTAGAAGTCACCACGGCAACCATCACTTCCACCTCTCCAGAACCTGGCCTGTGGATCCTCAGGGAGTAAGGAAGGAGGAGAACTAAGGAAAAACTGAGGGAACTTTCTGATTAAAACTTTTATTCAGTCATGACCATCCAGCTTTGGTAACGACATAACACATAGTCAGGGAGAAGAGTTTTCCTTCCAGACTTCAGCGTCATGAGGACTCTGGTACATTTGAGGGAGGTGATCAGTGGGGAACTGTGGTCTCAGCCAGAGTGGAGAACAGGATCCCGTGGAGGCCATGATGCAAGGCGATTGTCATGGTGCTCACCGGTAGCACCTACTCCCTTGAGGACAACAGGAAAAAGCAGGGGTACCACAGAAAACCCAGGACACACACCGAAAGTGGTGATCATCACATCGCAGTTTGTGAACCTGTGGAATACATCCTGAGACCTCTCCAAAGCACATCAGGGAATGACAACTTTGTGGGGAATGTGGCCTGAAATGAGTAAGCGAGGGCAGGAATCGATATGATGCGTATACAAACTGTGGGAAACACTGTGGAAATCAGTGTTACCCGTTGTATTCCTAAATGTGTTTGTGATGTTTGCAATTGAGACAAATCCCCAAAACAACCTGAATATGGTAGATAGTCACGCAACTCTTAAATCCTTAGTCCTTAAGAAAATTTCAAAATGTGCTTATCCTCCTACCAAAAATGCACTCAGCACTTTCCCTCCTTTCTAACACAGTTAACTGAGCACCGATGACCAGGACAATGTGAATGTGTTCTTCTCACTCTTCTTAGGACTACGCTTCCTCATCTGAATCCACCCCTCACCAGCAACCTGGCCTCAGCACAGCAACACAAGATGGCTAAGCCTCTTCTGGCCTTGGCTCTTCCAGCCACTTTCTCCCTGGCTTGGCCCCTTCTCCGACAGGGTTCCAACAGGGACTCACCACAGCCTGTGTCTCAGCATCTGAGTGCAGCCAGTCAGTTCTCTTCACAATCAGACTCAGAGAGGAGAAGCAGGAAGGGGGACGCTTTTAATTCCTTTGTAATCTATGCCTTCAACTCCTTTCTGAAAGCTGGGAACAGTGAGAGGAACGTAAAAGTGAGCGGTTTGCACATGTCTATATTCTTGAGAAAGGACTCTTTCCATTTCTACTGCAGCGCGTCCATCTCGGTACATCTGTACGGGAACTTTTCTGCTATATGAAATGCTCAACTAGGATGAGCTATCACAGAACACACTATCATCCCTCAGCTGAATGCACTATTGTGACACCCTATCCCCTCCCACAAACACAAAATCTCCAAGAGGCCACAAAGATTTGATGGCATCCAGGAAAACACAGTATTTTTACTTTAATACAATTCCAGAAAGAAAGAAAACCTTTTACAATTGCCTGATAGGGGGATCAGTTTTCTCGCAAAGTTTTTCTAAATAATTGAGTAATCAGAAGAAATGAGGCAAAAAAAAAAAAAAGTTAGCTACAGCATGGGAAGTTATAATCCAGGAAAATGCAGGCAAGGGCTCTCCACTCGCCAAGCCTCAGAATGCACAATGCCCCTTTCTGTTCAACCATGACAATCTAATTCAGGTTTTGTCCTCCCAGGAGGTGATCCAGGAGTCCAGATGGACATCAAGCTACCTTGTTTTCCTGGGCAGCGAAGCCAGACTGCACTGTAGGTGTGCGCTAAAATTCAGCTCCATTTCTCTACTGCTAGCTAGCCTGGCCAGGAGAGGAGCTGCCACATGCCCAGAGCCAGCTCCTGGGTGGCTGGTGGAGGCCAAAAGCCCTAGGATTCCTTGGGCTACTCTGATGTCTCAGAGCTTAAAGGAGCAATCAGAGTCCAGCTCTGCTCACTCAATGGAATTCAAAATGTCTGGAGTATAAAATTGTGACATGATCGGAATAACAACAACAATAAGAAATAGCGGGAACACGTGCACTTAGGAAAAATAAATTGTGTCCATCTACAATGAGCCACAAAGAAAAACATCTAAGAACATTCATAGGATAAGTTGTTACTGATGTAACAAAATGGAAAAGCTATCACATCGGGATATCTAAATTTCAGAAGGCAAGGTAGATCTTGGAAGGTGGTGATTATCATCAAAACATGGGTTAGTGAATGGGATGCCATAAAGCTAAAAAGGTTTTGCACTGCCAAGGAAATAATCAAAATTGTCAAAAGGTTTCCTACAGAATTGGAGAGAATCATGGGCTGTGATTCCTCTGACAGGGGCCTCATATCCAGAATCTACAAAATCCTCAAAAATCTCAACTTCAAAAACACAAACAACCCAATCAATAAATGGGCCAAAGAGCTAAACAGAAACTTCTCAACAGAGGACATTGATCAAGCCAATGAATACATGAGAAAGTGCTCTAAATCACTAATAATCAGGGAAATACAAATGAAAACTACATTAAGATATCACCTCATGCCAGTCAGATTGGCAAAAATGAAAAAAATAAACAGTAATAGATGCTGGAGGGGCTGTCGGGAGATAGGGACACTAGCACACTGTTGGTGGAACTGCAGACTGGTACAGGCCCTCTGGAAAGCAGTGTGGAGAATCCTCAAAAACTAGGGATGAGCCCACCATATGATCCTGTTATTCCTCTCCTGGGTATTTTTCCAGGGGATTTAGAATCAGCACATTACAGTGACACAGTGAAATCGATGTTGATAGCAGCTCAATTTATGATAGCTAAATTATGGAAAGAAACCAGATGCCCCTCACTGGATGAATGGATCCAAAAACTGTGGTACATATATACCATGGAGTTCTACTCAGCAATTAGAAACAATGATATTGCAGCCTTTGAAGGTGAATGGATGGCTATGGAAGAAATTATGCTGAATGAAATCAGCATAACCCAGAGAATCAAGGGTGAATGTCTTCACTCATCTATGGAGGCTGGAGCTAGACCCTGGCCATTGAGAAAGCAGGACAATTCTCGTGTTTTAAATCCGGAAAAGGTATAGTGATATACTACCTAAGGCATTCATAGAGATGTATTGGGAAGGAGGTGGGGGGGAGGGATAAGGGTGAGTAATTGTGGGGGGGGCTCTTGGGCATAAATCTAATTTTCAGAATTTATATATACATTATATTGTTTCATTAGAAGCATGTTTGATTGTTCAACAAATAAATTTCTTATTAAAATAAAAAAGCGCATATTCACATGCAAAAAATAGAAAAAAAGACAAAAGACTTAAGAGACATATATTATAAAGACTTAATAGATATATATACTATAACATTTAGTAATATAACATTAAAGTAATTATTTCCAGATATAAACTTCAAGAAATCATCATAATGCCATTCAATTAATAATTTTATGAAAATGTGTAACACCCATTGATATAGCTCTATAATAAATGAGTATTACAGTAAGATGGCTTTTAAAAATTATAAAGCGATCTAAAATGAATTTGCACCCTTACTTATTTGCTTTTTTTCTTTTAATAAAAGGTAGTATACAAAAATCTATACATTGACAGACTATAGTTTATATATGCTCCATCAAAGGCATAATCTATTGGTTCCAATAAATAATCTACTTTTTAAAAAATGGCTTAGATCTTCTCTAGAGAAGGAAGCCAGGTTGCTAGCGTGGCAAAAAAAAAAAAAAAAGGTTTTACCCTTGGAAGAACTAAAATTGACTTCACTATGCACTTCTTAATCACTGTTTACTCCCCATAAAATGGGCATAAGAATAATATACAATTATATTGTAAGAATTCAATGAGATAATGCTTATGAAGTACTTTACTATGTATGATGGACAGTAAGAATCCAATAAATGTTGGCCATTAATGGAATGTCTAATTCTGATATTTGCAAAGGAAGACCAATGGAAATGTAGATAGTTCTTGGAAAACCATATATACCTTAAATGCTGTAAAATATGTCCATCCTAAAATCCTCACCAACTATAGACCCTAAAGTGGAAGCCCAGGCCCTAGACTCTGGGCCTTTTCCCCATTCTTAGGCTCTTAATTTCACTTTGTGAGTGGAGAGAAGAGGGCCAAAGGGGAACCAAAGTGTAATCCCAGGGCACAGGAATGATCAACTATAGCTGGGCTTACAAATCACCAGACAAGCTCTTCCTTAATTCAAAAAAGCTTTTAAGACCGTTTGAAATTAAAATGTCCATTACCCTTGAAAGCAGGCAATTAGTAAAGCAAATATTAAGTCACCTTATAAAAGAATAAGAAAAAAAGAACAACTCATTTTAAAACCCTTTCTGGGACAAACAGGTTTTCTGCAGCACATCTAGTCTCTTCCAACTGGCCAAACACTCCCATCCGTCACCCCACCACTTGATTTGCCATTTCCCTGCAGGCATGGGGACATGAATTGAAAGACCTTCAAGTCCATCCAGTTCAAGCTTCTCATTTGAACAGTTGGGCAACTGAGACCTGAAGAAATTAAGGTATTTTTCTAAGAACTCAAATTTGGAGGCAAAACTTGTACAAGATTCTGGTTTTCCTAATTATCTACCATACCTGACTTGTTCCTTCTCTCCTTCAGGATTTTATTATGGGGCTGGTGCGGTGGCTCAGCAGGACAGCACTTGCCTGGCATGATTGAGGACCCAGGTTTGAATCCCAGCACCACATAGAACAATTAAATGTCAGCAAAACAAAAACCAGATGAAAATATGAATAAAATTGGTTCTTTCTTAAAGATATTATTTGACATGGAATATGATTCCACCACTTCTATCTATTTAGACTGTCAGCCTCTTAAAGGAGGATAAAGCATTCACATATTTCTCACTTGTAACAATGAATAAGTGATTAAAAATATAGTCTGCTCGGACTGCTACAGCAAAATACCACTGACTGGGTAGCTTATAAACAATAGAGATTTATTTCTATAGGCTGAGAAGTCCAAGATTCCAGTACTGGCAGAATTGGAGTCTGAGTGCCCATTTCCTGGCCCAGAGATGGTGCCTTCCTCACAGGTTAGACAGCGGGCATCTCTCAGGGTTGTTTTATAAGGGTTCCATTCTTAGAGGCAGACCTAATCACCTCTTGTATTAGGCAGCTTTTTGTCACTGTGACCAAAATATCTGAGAACAGCAACTTGGAGGAGGAAAAATTCATTTTGGGCTCACAATTTCCATGGTCAGCTAGCTCTATTACTCAGAGTCTAAAGTAGGGCAGAGCATCATGGCGGAAGGGCAAGGTAGAGGTAAGCAGTCCACCTCATGGTGGCCAGGAGGAGAAACCAAGGAGACAAGATATAATCCCCAAAGGCAGGCCCCCAGTGACCCACTTCCTCCAGCCATGCTACAGCAAAATACCACAGACTGGGTAGCTTATAAATAATAGAGATTTATTTCTGGGAAGTCCAAGTTAACTGCCTACAATTATCACCCAGTTAGTCCATTTCAGACTAGGATGGATTGATTAGGTTACTGCTCTCATTATCTAATCATTTCACCTCTGTTACTACATTAACACAGGAGCTTTGGGGGGATACCTTACATCTAAACCATAACACCTCCCAAACATGTCACCTCTGAATACCATTACCTAGGGTGATAAAATTTCAACATATGAGTTCAGGGGAGACACAAACATTCAGACCAGAGCAAATACTATTAATTGCAATTTTCCTAAATTGATGGTACAAGTAGAGAACCCCATGCCCATTTGGACAGAGATTGGTTTCTATTGTTTCACTCAAGTTAGATGTAATTGTGTTAACGATTCCATAAAGTATCTATTCGTTCTCAGAATATGAGTAAGACCTGTCTGGCCATTTTCATCAGCCCAATTTCAAGCAAGTAGGTGAAAACTACATATTTTGAGTAATGTAATAATTAATTGGTCCCTTATTTTCATATAGAATTAAAAGCTATTAAATGAACAAACTGTAGGTAGAGCTTCATAAACCACAAAACAGAGGTATGTTCTTATTCAATGGGTATAAAACTCTACGAACAGACTTACCATGATTTTCATCCTTAGGAATCTCATAAAATCAGTGCCTACCTTGACTAGCTCAGCTGTTCTTCTGCATGGAAACAAACAGGACAGATGCTCTCCTATGACCTTGTCTGTGCTCCCTCACTCTCTGTCATTTTATTACAAAGAGATTCTAGCCATAATAAGCTCTTTACTTTAATCCCATGTTCTGCCTCTAACCCCTTACTGATTCTAATTTGTAGGAAGCTTCCTGACCTACTCAATCACACCCATCCCTTCTTTTAAGTTCTGATTGTGTTTTGTAAGATATGGGGCGAATCTCAATTCTTGATTTCCAACAATGTACTGGGTTACAGGGATGCCACTGGTCCTCAGACCACATATAAATGTCAAAATGCTAGAATGGGGGCTGGAGCAGGAGCTGGAGCAGTGGCTCAGCAGTTACAGAGCTTGCCCAGCATGCGTAAGGATGCAGGTTCAAACCCCAGCACCACATACAAAACTAAGTGTTGGAGCACTGAAAACCAGATGAAAAACTAAATAAAATTGATTCTCTCTCTCTGTACCCCATAGGAACCATTTCTGACTAGGACTAGCCATTCCCCTTCCTCCTTAACTTTGATACTGAAATGCTTAAAAGAGCTCTATGAGTTTATTTAGAATTAACATATGACTTTAGTGTTACAAAAACAAGCGAATGCTGTCATTCAATCATTCATTCACTGGAGGAAAAAGGTGTTCATTTTTCAGTGCATCATAGCAGTTCTAAGGACACAAAATGAATAGCACACAATCTTCTTTTGGAGTTAGATGTGCCAGTCTCATGGTTCACTAGCTCATTGACCTTGAGGAAACCATCTAATCTGTTTGTGTTAGCTTTTTCTTCTGTAAAATGAGGGTAACAACATCTATCTCATAGGGGTGTGGGAATATAAAATACAACTGTGTTCATGGACTCTCAACTCCAGAATATACTACAAAAATGCTTGGTGTGCTTCTTAGAATTTGTCCAAGCTCCTTTCTTATACTGTAAACTCCCTGAGGATGAGAAGTGTTATCATCTGTGTTCTTTCCACCAAAATTAAGTTTGTCACACGCATTTTCACTCTGTAGAATTTAAGTTCTTTTCCATGTCTGTTCACTTATATTTCTATCCTTGGAGAAGAGCCCATCCTACAGCATTCTCGCAGGACATCAGGACAAATCCTCCTGAAACTCTCTATTCAGAATGGTTTATCAATCCAATGTTAAAGATCTCCTAGAATTTAACAAGCTACTTCATTTCCTGAGGCCACTTTCTTCCATTGATCTCAGAACACTTTCCATAATCACTGGTGCTCAATAAATATTCACTGAATGACTGATTAATATTAGGGTTTAACATTTGTTAAATTTAAGAAAATATTGACAAGATGGGGTGCTGAGGCTAGAATCTATGGTCTTTCTTCCTTTCAGGGACAGTTTCACTGCCCACATTCAGGACAACCACCAATCACATCGCCTGGACATGGTTCTAAGATTTTCATGCTACACCTTGGAGGCACTTATGATTCATATACCTGTTCCTTAAGCCACTATGGAAAGCAGTGTGGAGAATCCTCAAAAAATTAAGGATGGAACCACCTTACAACCCAGCTATCCCACTCCTGGGGATTTTCCCAATAGAGTTAGAATCAGCGTATTATAGTGATGTGGCTTCCTCAATGTTTATAGCAGCTCAATTTACTATAGCTAGACTATGGAACCAACCCAGATGCCCCTCACTCGACCAGTGGATACAAAAACTTTGGCACATATATACAATGGAATACTACTCAGCCATTAGAGAAGACAATATTATGGCTTTTGATATCAAATGGATGGAGATGGAAAGAATTATGCTAAGTGAAGTATCCCAATCTCAGAGACTCAAGGGCCGAATGGTTTCTCTCATCTGTGGATGCTAGAACATATGGGGAATCAGTAGGGTAGATGGCTAACCTAACAATACTTCAAATTGTATGATTCTCAGAGTAATAGGGGGATGGCTCCCTAGGATACTTGGAGGCGTAGGGAGGGGGATGGGGAGAGGGGAGGGTGTATGAAGAACTCATAGGAGACTGGAGTGTGGGAATAGGGGGGAACCATCCTAGAAGCTGATGTCATTCCTTCACGAGATACTCATTTAACACAAGAGTTATTCTGGGGGAAACTGCAAGAGGTGAAACCCAAGGTGGTCATCCATGTTTTGGCATTACCTCTGGATAACAAAGTATATATACATTGATTACTGTTGGTTTGATAATGTTTCCCCCTCAATTGTATCTCTATATACTTCTAATAAAAAAAAAATCGTGACACTGATGTAATTGACATTCATTAGCCCTTCCCATGCCAGGCTCCCACACAGGGCCAAAGGCGAAATAAGACCAAACACATTCTGCCTCTGAGGGTGGCAGAGGCTGGGTGACATGTTGGAGAAAGGCAGAGAGGAAGTTCAGGTTGTCATTGCTGTTCCCTGCGCCCACTTTGCTCTCATATTACACTGAGATCACACTTCTAGGGACTGTAAATCCAGCACCAAATCCACTTAGGCTGGGGCACCGCCACTCTGAGGATGAGTCCAAACGCTCTCAGATCACAGGACACTTGAAAGATTGCTAAGCCCTGACCTCAAGGCGGGCCCTCAAGGCCTCTCCTGCCCATTGCCTTCTTCTCCAGGTGCCATTCCTGCTGCAGACACCACCAAAAAGATGAACAAGAAGGTTATATTTAAACTTCCAAGAGGCGCTGCTGGGCCATTATGGGTCTATTTAAAATCCTCCGGGCAGCTGCAGTACATAATAACCAATCAGCAGGAGGGAGGGAAGAGAGGGAGAAGAAGGGAAGGAGGAGAGGAGGTGGTGAGGAGCATCCTGGATTGTTTCAGTGAAAAACTGACTATCAGAAGATGGCAGGGGGTGGGGGCAAGTTAAAGATGTCACCCAGGGCGAGAGCGAGGGAGAGGGGATGCGTTAGGAGAAGTACTAAGCAGGGATAGGGAGGGAACTTAGGATCCTAATGTGGAAATCTGCCAAACCTAAAACCTTGCTGACTGCCTGGAAGATGTCACAGCTCCTCCACTACTCTGTTTCTCCCAGGGGGCCCTACTGAAAAACAGGAACCTCATTCATTCAGCTTTGATGAAAGATCAGCACTGGAATAGGAAGAGCTCTGATAATAGGAACTCAGAGCACCTTCTTCACACTCAACCAATGTCTGCCAATTCAGTCCCTCATTCAGCATCCAGCAATTCACACAGCGTGAGATCTAGGTCATGTTCCCCCCTAGAACATGACCTAGAGACCACAGCCATAGAAGCAGATGACTTACCTGCAGCTGGGCTGTTTCGACCTTGAGGACCCACCCTGGTTTCTGCGATCTTTACTAGATTTGGCAATAAATCTTTTTAGCCTCTAATTGCCTCAGCCCATCAAAGCATTATGTACACTGTGGAATATTCACAATGTTGACTCAGCCATTCAGCATAGTCATATTAATTTTCATATCCCAGTCCCATTATCATCAACAGTATTTGTTAACCTTAGTTTCACTCAATAGTACGCAAGCTCCTGACCATTTTATCACTCTTTGTTAAGGTTGCTGCAAAGTTATGAACATTTCTCTTGATTTTTCTTCATGTAAAACTTTTTTTTAGTCATTAACCACTATTTAAATTTCCAAACTATCCTTCTGTCTACTTCTTGGGGCTTCTGTATAGTATTAACATTTCTGAAGTCACAAGTACAGTAATTATTAATGAAATGAGCATTGTGCTCCTGTGCAGCACATTATTTAAGTAAAAAAGAAATAAATAAAATAAAACCGCAATTACTCATTACCTGATTAATTTTGCTTCTATGGATGACAATACCAGATGTCACAGGTTAAAACTTTTAACATGAACACAAGATCTGGATGGCCACAATAATCCAATAAACAAAATAAATGTCAAAAATTCACTTTCTATTACATAAACATTTTAATCACCATGCCATATTCTGATGTGAGTATGTAAACATGTGATGTAAGATGCAAGGCCTGTACATTATTGACCTAAAAACAAAAATTAACAGTAGATACAAATTAGGAAAATTCCACAGGACTTTTATGTTCTTTTTCTTTTGCTTTTGGTTGAATGCCTAAAAAATGAGAGGTATTTAAAACTGTCCCTATCAAAGGAACCATAAGCAAACAATACACACAATTTATAAGCCAAACTCTGACATATTAACACATATATATATTAATTGTAAACATGGATCTAGAATTGTTTGATATAATAAGAACAAGAAATGTTCATTAAGCATGTTATGCAGAATATATTGTGCAAATATTAGCAACATAAATTGAGTGCATTAAACTAAACACTCTGTCATGGTTTCAGATCACTATCTGTGACTCCATATAAAAAATCGATAGACTGGGGATATGGCTCAGTGGTAGAAAGCCTGCCTGGCATGCATGAGGCCCTGGACTGAACACCCGGCACCACACACTGTTGTTGTAAGTCTGGGTGAGCAGACAGGGGACCTCACCTCAGTTCACCTATCCCTCCATTTGTTTGGTCCTAGCCATTCACACCCCCACCAGATGCTTACTAAGTCCCCACTTTGTGCTGGGTGCTCAGGATACAAAATAAGTAAATAAATAAATAAGGTATATAATCCTGCCCTGAAGGAGTCTGAGGTCCAGCCAAATAAATAAGAGTGTAAACAAAGAATAATCCTTTACTAAATGAAACATGAAGACAGATACAAAAAGAAAAAAAAAAAAACCAGACTGCTTCTGTTTGAAAGTGCCCACCAGAATAACAAGAAATTCAGAAAAACAGCATAAAACTTAAGAAGTGGCTGTTAAGTGTTCTTCAAAAGTTTAGCTGCACCTATAAACCAACTAAGTGAACATTTACAGTAACATTTTATCTTACATATGCAGAGAATTTTTTAATTATTGCAAAAGTGGGAGAGGTAGATATTCTTATACACTATTGATAACTACACATGCTAATTTAAAATTTCTGCAGATCACCATGATCTAAGTTCAGTTCTACAAATTCATGCTAAAGAAAGAATTAAGAATAGACAAAAAGATTCATTTACAAGAATGCACATCATTATGCTGTTTGTAATATCCCTCAATGTAAAAATAATATAAGGGACTGGAGCGGTGGCTCAGCAGTTATGGCACTTGCCTGGCACATGCAAGGACACGGGTTTGTACCCCAGCACCACGTACACAATGAAGTGTTAGAGCAACAAAAGCCACATGAAAAACTAAATAAAATAGATTCCCTCCCTCTCTTTCTTTAAACAATACTTAAAAATTGAAAAATAAAAATAATGTAAAATACTGAACAATATGGAATCGACTAAATTGCAGAATTCTGTGCTGCATTAGAAATGATCTAGAAAATTGCTTTTTGATGGAAAAGGTTAATCCTTATCTATTGAAAAATAGGAAAGAATCAATACAAAATAATATGTGCTGAATGTGTTCATTTCTATTTTATGTAACACAATGAGAGATGTTACAAAGCTAACAGTATATGGTAAGATGATGTCTGGATTAATTGTTTCCCCTTGTCTTGTAATTTTTCTCCAATGGACATGCATTGCTTTCATAACAAGAATGATTAAAGTTACATACTACTTTATTTTTTTTATTTTATTTTTGAGCAACCTTACAAGATTTTAACAAAATAATATAAAATGTGTATATATTCTGGATATTGCATTTATCCCCAGGAGTGCCCCCCAATTACCCTCCCTTTACATACTACTTTAAAAGAAAATTAAGTGTATGACATGTGCCAGCCACTGAGCTTGGCTCTGTGAATGCGGCATCTCTAGTATTCACAGCCCTGCCAAGGACTCCTGAGAGGAAGTGATTCGCCATGTCCAACGAGTTACTAGAGGAGCAGAGATCTGACAACATACATGTTCCCAAACTACTTCCTCTGTCCATATCAGGCTTACTCATAACACGTATTCCCTAGCTTTAGAATTGTTTAAAATCTATTTTATTAAGGTGTTAATAATTCTTCCAGGCTGGAGCGGTGGCTCGGTGGTTGCAGCGCTTGCCCAGCATGCGCAAGTACACGGGTTTAAACCCAGCAACACGGTACACAACTAAGTGTCAGAGCAGCAAAAGCCATGGGAAAATCTCAATAAAAATTGATTCTCTCTGTCTCTCTCTCTCTGTCTTTCTCTCTTTAAAGAAAAAAATTCTTCCACCTGAACCAAACCAAAACATTTTTTAAACCAATGTAAAAACTATAATAAATTTCAGGAAATTATGAAAAGCCACAAAAATCCTTTTAAAAGAAATATTTTACTTTATATCTGAACACAGCAAAATACCATAAGCTCTGTAGTGAGAGGGCAAGGAGTGAGGACAACAGAGAGTCATAAACGAAGACACAGGCATGTGGAAAGGGCAGTTCACAAGGGCTCACCCTCAGCCAGGTTTAAACAGATGCAGAGAGCCCGCCTGATGAACATCGGCTTTTCTGCCAGGGGACCTATAGTTCTGTGTGTCTCCTGCAGCCATCTGATACCCCCAGCTTCTATGTAAAGTACAATTCATAGAATTATATTGTCCTCCATATGAATTTTCATCCACTAAATGCTTTGTTCATTATTTGCTATTCCCATCTTTCTCTGAACCTGCCAAATGATGTCTTTTGCTGGAAAATGCATTCCTGGGCGGTCAGATATAAACCTGTCAAAGTTTGCCTCTTCTTTCTTATCTCACCTGTGTCTTGTGATTTCTGCAGATGTCTTTTCTTTTTTGTTAGTGAGATATTATTTTTAGATAAGAAATCTTTTCAAAGTTGCTTTAATTTCTCTGAGGCCTGGCACTGGGCATTACTATGATTTTCACTCTCTGCTCCTTTCAACATCCCAGGAACTGCAGGGCTCTGTTAGTGATTTTTTAAAATTGTTATTCCAAAATAAGTTTCATTTTCCTACATCTTATGCCTTTGGTGTATCATGGGTTCATAATTTAGGGTTCATCACAATCTATGTCCACTCTTTGTACTCCTTCTTCCTACATGCCTCCAACAGGAACCCAAAAACAAAGCAAGAACTCATTCTTGAACATTATGGCTCTTCCATATTTGGTAAACCTGGTCCCTCCACCCACACCACCCTCCTCTGTGCCCTTGCCCTTGCCCATGGAAATCCATAGAATTCAAGCACCATCTCCTCTAGTGTGCTTTCTATGGTCAAACTAATTAAAACTTCCCCCTGAATTCATACATAACACTTAGTTTTACAGCTCCCGCAGTGCTTCTAATAGAGATTTATATTATATATACTCGGTTATGTCTTATCTCCTCCAATAAATTTTAAACTCCATGAAGTTTAAAATGCATCTGGTAACAATAATGCCCATAATACATACTTAATAAAGATTTTTAAATGAATGAGCAAATGACTCCAACCAGGTTTCACTAAGATCCTAGTCATGAGAGGTGGGAGTAAGGTGAACAGCCCTATCTCCACCCCTATATGTCTCTGTGCTGACCCAGAGTTCACGGACTGGCACTGGGTTACTCCCCCGTCACCCTGTTTTATTTATGCACACACATGCGCGTGCGTGCACACACACAAGTCT
This sequence comes from Aplodontia rufa, assembly GCA_004027875.1. Lineage (NCBI taxonomy): Eukaryota > Metazoa > Chordata > Mammalia > Rodentia > Aplodontiidae > Aplodontia > Aplodontia rufa. Next base: position 169,764 of record PVKS010000475.1, read on the forward strand.
TGCTGCTTTACCATCAATTTTAATCTATTCTGGCCTGGATTTAATATCTCTGTATATTATTTATAAGTCAATTTCTTTCATCTTTTTACTTAGTGCTTTATCTTGGACAGAACTTTGTCATATCAATATTGTTATCTCTCTCTTACAATTAAGAAACTGAAGCCCAGAAATGTTCAGGGAAACACTAACAGTCAAAGACAAGGCCAGGATACTCAGCCTCTTGCCCATAGATGAATCTATCTCATAACGTTCCTGCAGGAAACCAGGGTTCCCAGAGTTATCTTCATAACTCAAACCAGGTTGGACCTAGAAAAACCTGAAAGGTCAAGAGTGCAAAGATTTATCACAAAATGCAAGTGGTATTGCTTTTCCCCCTGGAGTGTAATGTTCTTCAATGGTAACTACAGCACAGAGAAAGAAAGATGTTTGAATTCCCATAGTGAGGTCTTTGCTTTTCTAAGTAATTATGCAGGCTATTAACATTTATGTTAATTAAAAGTCTATACTTAGTTCAAATATTTTTTAAATTTTTAAAGAAAAATTTTTTTAAAGAGAGAGGGACAGTGAAGCAGATGAAAGAGAGAAAGAGAGAATCAATTTTATTCAGTTTTTCAAGAGGTTTTCTTTGCTCCAATACTTTGTTGTGTACATGGTGGTACTGGGGTTTGAACTTGCATCCTCATACATGCCAGGCAAGCACTGAAACTGCTGAGCCACCCCCAGCTATAGTTCAAACTTTTTTAATTTACAAAAATTATAAAAATGTGTGTTACACAACATAATATTTTGATACATATATACACATTGTGGATTGTATAAATCAAGGCAATGAATATATGTATTACGTCACATAATCATTTCATTGTGTGTTATAGTTTGGATGTGAAGTGTCCCCTAAAAGCTCACATGTAAAACAATGCAAGAATGCTAGGAGGTGGAATGATTGGGTTATGAGAGCCTTAACCCAGTCAGCAAATTAATCCCCTGATAACTGAAGGCAGGTAGGGTGCAACTGGAGGAGGTCGGTCTCTGGGGGCATGCATTTGAGGTCTATATTTTGTATCTGGAGAGTGGAGTCTTTCTCTCCTTCCTGGCTGCAATGCCCTGAGCCACTTCTCCCCACCACACATGTCCACCATGATGTTCCGCCTCACCTCGAACCCCAAGGAATGGAGTCAGCTGTATTTGGACTGAGACTTTTGAAACCATGAGCCCCTCAATAAACTCTTCCTCCTCTAAAATTGCTCTTGTTAGGTCTTTTAATCACAGAAGTGAAAAAGCTGACTAAAACATTGTATGTGCTAAGAACATTTAAAAACCCAACTTCATAGAAATTTTCAAGCACAGAGCACAATATTAGTAACTATAGTCATGTTGTACAGTAGATCTCCTGAACTTGTTTTCCCAGTCTAAATGAAATTTTTTAGACTAACATATTCCCAACCTCTTCACTTCAAGCACCTGGCAACCACCATTCTACTCTCTGCGTCTGTGAGTTCCATTGTTTCAGATTCCACATACAAATGAGAGCATGATGTGCACGTCTTTCTGCACCTGGCTTATTTCACTTAGCATGGTGTTCTCTAGGCTCACCCATGTTTCTACAAATGATTGGATTTCTTTCCTTTTTTTAAGTCTGAATAGTAGTCAATTACAAACATATACCACACTTTCCTTATCCCTTCCTTTACGGATGGGCAGTTAGATTGCTTCCATATCTTGGCTGTTGTGATGTTGCAATGAACATGGGAGTACAGATGCCTCTTTGACATACCAGTTACATTTTCTTTGTCCCCAGAGAAGGATTGCTAGATCACAACACAATTCAATTTTTAGGATTTACTTTTTCTTTCTTGATTTTACTAAAAAAGTATTAGCATAATTCCTGTACTAATTCCCATTCCCAAGAACAACATGGAAGATTTACCTTTCCTACACATCCTCAACAACATTTCTCTTTTGTCTTTTGATAACAGCCATCCTAGCAGGTGTTAGGAGATGTAGTTTGAATTTGCATTTCCCTAAAGCATGGCAGGATTGAGCATTTCTCCTCTATCTGTTGACCATTTGTATGTATTCATTTAGAAATGTCATTTTAGGTTCATTTTTAAAATAAGGTTGTTTTCTTGATGTTGAGTGGCTTCAATTTCTTATATATTTTGAATATTAACTTCTTACCAGATTATGATTTGCAAATATTTTCTCATTGGACAGGTGGTCTCTTCTTTCTGCTGACTGGATTGCTTCCTTTGCTGAATCATTTCAGTTTGATACAATTCCACTTATCTCCTTGGGCTTTTGTTGTTTGTGTTTTGGAGTCATATTTTACAATTAAGTCTTTGTCCAAAACCCATGTTAGAAAGTTGTTCCCCTGTGGTTTTTTCCTAGTATTTTTATGATTTTTGATCTTACATGTAAATATTTAATCCATTTGGTTTGATTTTTGTAAAAATGGAACAAAATAGGGTTAAAAATATTCACTTCAAATTCTAATGGGAGAAATACTGCCTGCCACTTAAATGTGCAGAAAGCACCTGGTAAATTGCACCTTATCCAAAATGTGGGATCATCACCACATTACTGTTTGTTTTTGTGCAAACCCTACCAGATTGTTTAATCTTCTTGACTTTCTGGCTTGAAACTTTGCTTGGTATTAATGAACACGATGTAAGTTCCTTACATTTCTGGGACTGTTTTATGAAAAAAGGAAGTTGGATAAGAAGATTTCTGTGGTGTCCTTCTGCCATCGGCTGTATGAGTGTGAGTGACCACTGCCATTCCTTCAGTGGAACATCTCAGGGCAGAAAGTGGTCACTGTGTGGACATCAGCGTGAGTCCTTCACACCACTCCATATGAGAGATCTTAGAAAAATTCTAGTGGCTTTTGTGAAGCTCTCTTGTTCACTTTTCACTTCATTTGATGCCCTTCTCCTCCTCACCTCCCCTCATCTCTTTGACCATAGTCACCTTGCCTCCCCTCTCCAGTACCAGCAAGTAAGCTTTGCTAGCAAGGCTAGAATCTCACCACAGCAAAATTTGCCTCAATTTCAATCAGCAACAGAGATGGGGAAAGTGTCCAAATTAAGCTGCTTGATTACGGAAATTAATCTTGTCATTTAGCATCCCTGTTCTGCAGAACAGGGCCTTTGATTAGCCTCCTTGTTTCAGAATATTACAAGCAGACGTTTATTAAGCAGAGAGCAAATTTTTTTTTGTAGTCAGGCAAGTCAGAGGGAAAGTAAAGGTACTAAGAAGCTTTTGAAAGAAGGGAACCAAGTCATGGACCCTCAGCCTGCTTCTGAGCCCATGCTGCCCCAGAGAAACCAACCACCCAGCCTACAGAATGCTCCTTCACTGGGAGGTGTAAGTAGCAGAAAGATAATGCATAATCTGCTGTTCTTATAGTAATGAATTGAGCCCCCTGACCTAGAGATAAGTGATGAATATGGATATCATTCTGCCCTACAAAGTTAAGTGCAAGTGTGTAGAGAGCCTGCTGTGTTTACAGAGCCATACACTGGTAGCTCTGAACGATGCTAGTGTAAAGATTTAGGAAGGTTATATGAGCGTGCTTTTATGGGGAGGGAGGGGTGTTGTCAGAGATCATTCTTTCTTCTTTCTTCCATTAATGTATACCAGCACTTTAAACTTTGGAGGGGTGCTATCTGGTAGGGGGAAATTTGCTTCCAAATCCATATTCTAAATCTCAGAGCTTCTGGCACCACTCTGAGTTTAGTAACAAGGAGTTAGAGATGACCTGCTCCCCATTCATACAAATGCCCGACCACCTACACACCTACAGAGGAAGCCTAGCTAGGAACAACAGAGCAATTCAGTGTTGAAACCCCATTACTTCACCAGAAAGGTTCAACTTGCCTGAGGGGTTCCAGAGCCCGAGAGAGCAGAGCTCTGATGATCATCAACCCGTAGACAAACAGTGCAAGGAGACAACCAGCCATTAACACAAACCAAACAAATAAAGCAGGAATAGGATTTCTCAGTTTTGACACTACTGAACAATCTAATTCTCTGATTCAGGGCAGAAGCGGGGGCTGTCTTGTGCACTATAAGATATTTAGCAACTTCCAGGGCTTATACATTATAGGTATCAGCAACACCCCACCCCAAGTTGGGATAACCCAAAATGTCACCAGATACTGCAGAATGTCTCCTGGGGTCAAAGTCAACCCCTATTGAGAACCATGGCTCTTAAAAAGTCTCAGAAAAACCAGTTTCTTAGCTTCCCAAATCAGCTCACCATGGCCTTTAATTCTTCAAGAGACAAGCAGGGTATGAAAGAAAGATCATGAAATTTAGAGGCTAAAAGGTCAATGATCAAGTTCTAGCCATGATGGACTGTGTGTGGCCATGACTATCACTTAGTCTCTGAGCATTAATGTCCTGATTTGTAAAATGAGGAGAATAATAATTAATAATAATAATAATAATCTGGTTAGAAGATTTTTATGAAAATTGAGAGACAATGCATTCCTGGACTAGTTATATGGGAGATGTTAAAAAATAGAGTAGGATTTCCTAAAATCCTAATCTAAGATAAGGAACCATTTGTCAATGATAAAGAACTTATAGAGTGAAATATTAGCCCAGAGATGGTCACCATGATGGGCTATTTTAAAAAGGCTTGAAAAGAGAGAGAAATCAGCAAAGCCCACCAAAGGCTGAGGTCTTCCAAAAGCAGGTATAAGTTATGAAGTAGGAGAACTAAATGAACATGGAATGTATGAATAAACCTATCTAAAGTGGTTCCTTAGCCTGCCTTGGGGCCCGTGCCCTACTATCTAATCTTCATCCAGCACTCAGTACTTTTATAAACATAAAGCCCTTCAATCCTTTACTATACACTTAGAATAGAACCTAGGCATCTCTTTTTTTCTTTTCTTTTTTTTTTTTAGAGAGAGAAGGATAGTGAGAAAGAGAGAATCAACTTTATTTAGTTTTTCATGTGACCTTCATTGCTCTGACACTCCATTGTGTGCGTGGTGCTGGGGTTCAAACTCGCATACTCGCGCATGCCAGGTAAGCACTGTAACCTCCGAGCCACCACTCCAGCCCCTCTTTTCTTTTTTTTTTTTTAAAGAGAGAGTGACAGTGAGAGAGAGTGAGAGAGAGAAAGAGAGAGAGAGAGAGAGAGAGAAAGAGAGAATCAATTTTATTTAGTTTCTCATGAGGCTTTCATTCCTCCAGCACCTCGCTGTGTACATGGTGCTGGGGTTTGAACCCGCATCCTTGCACATGCAAGGCAAGTGCTGTAACTGCTGAGCCACCCCTCCAGCCCCGGACCCAGGCATCTTAACGTGAACTGTGGGGCACAGCCCGCCTCTCCAACCTCATCTCCCACCTCCTCTCCTGTCTCTACTCCAGCCAGGAGATCATCTCACTCCTTCTTGAACTGCCAAACCCTTTCCTGCTTCTGGGATTCTCTATCTGCTATTCTCAAAACCTAGAAAGCTCCTCATTTCTTTCCACCCTTCAAGCCATTACTCGATACCATCTATTCTGAGAGACCTACCCTACCATCCAGTTTAAATGAAGTTCTTCCTTCCTAACCTCCATTATTCTTTTTTTTTTTTTTAAAGAGAGGGACAGAGAGAGAGAGAGAGAGAGAAATAATTTTTATTTAGTTTTTCATGTGGCTTTTGCTGCTCTGACACTTCGTTGTGTTCGAGGTGCTGGGTCTTGAACCCGCATCTTGGCACATGCCAGGCAAGTGCCATAACCACGGAGCCACCATTCCAGCCCCACCTCCATTATTCTTAATCGTCTTAATCTACTTATTTTCTTTATAGTATTTAATTCTGTCTCAAATCATATTTTTTGTGTACCCTGGTTCTATCTGTCTCCCTCACTAAAAAGTATCATAAAAGCAGGAATCCTGTCCTGCCTGCTCAGGCACCCCAAGGTCTATCCTCTAATGGACACCAAGCAAATGTTTGAATAAATGTGATTGATTGAATGAATACATGATCATTCTAAAGGGTTTTATTATTGGTGAAAGAAGCCTGCAGATTTTTCCAGCAGACAGAGAAGCTCAATCTCTCCTTGTCTGAGAAGTAAAATAATCCCCATTACTACTCTTATCTTCAACTACACCTATTTCAACTTTGAACATTTTCCATGAGCAAAATTTTGCTATGGTGTTTTGCATTCAATAAAGGAAGAATAGTAAAGAAAAAAAATCCAACAAATAGACAATATAAATAAAATGAAGAATTCACGTTTTCTTTTTTCACACAGCAGTGAGATTCATTGGTTTATACGTCTGTATTCCACTCTATAAGCAAACTGAAGGCAAATTCTGTTATTCTGTGTCCTTCTCAGTAGTTTTTATACTTCCAGTACACAGTCGGCACTCAGAAATGTTGATTTCTCCAGCTGTCAGATGAATCAGAGGAGTAAGAAATAATGCTCTTTGTTTCTGTCAACATACACCAATCCTGGGTCAGCTCTCATATGGAAGACCGCAGAAAGTCTGTTCTTACCTCCCTCCCAACACACCCCATGCCTTATCACAGCAGCTGCCCTAAAATTCTGACTCTGTGAACTGAAACAAAGTACCAGTGAGCATTAAAACACTAACTATATGTCACATGGAGGAGGATTAATTTATGGTATCTAGTAGTGAGATTCATTTGTCTGATACTTAGCCATTTCCACCTATGGTAAATTTCCAAAAATAAAGGTCTGAGTTCATTGAAATGGACACTGGACATAAATAAATGTATGTGCAGGGGAGAATAAGCAAAATGCCAAAAGAGAGTTGGCCAGTAGAAAAACCAAACTCTGTTTATTTCCATCGTGCAAGGACAGGCTCTGCTTACAAATGACCTAGTATTGTAAACACTATTACCCCAAGAACATCAACAGCATTATGTACAGTATCATGTGCCTATGGGCTACAACAGGTATTTTCCTTCATAGAGTAGAACTTTCGGAACTTATATAGAAGCCACAGGATCTGGTAACTAACACGCTACACTGACTGAAGCACAGAGTGAGGGAGTGAAATTAAGTCTTCTGGCTGGGAATTGGGCACAGAGATCACCTTTTAACAGATATAAGGAATGAAGATGACATCAGGGAAAATACACGAAAGTGGAGTGAGAATTCTAAACCTGGGTTTTATGAATGGATCTTAAGGGATCCACAAGTCCTCTGAAACTGCATTCAGAATTTGGTAAGTGGATTCTTTTGTGAGAAAAAGGGACTTTAGCTTTCTTTAGATTGTCAAATACCTCCATGATCCATGGCCACAGTTTTATTCTCATCTCAAATGAAAAAAGTACATATGTCCTATGACTCTTAAGGTATAATTGTGTTCACAGACCCAGGGTTAGATTTTTCAGTTACTTGAGCAACTCAACCTCAATAAAAATCAATTCAACAAATATTTACAAAGTTCCAAACTATGTACATAGTACCACTTCCACTTCTAGGTGTATGCACAACAGAGGAAACTGTAAGAAAATGGTAGGATGCTTTTCTTGTACGTGAGAACAAAACTCTTAGCAAAATGTTGACTGAAATAATTTAGGGAATCAAACATTTGGACTGACTTTTATTTGCTATTATGTGAGCATCTCCCTGACCTCTGTTTTCATCTATACATATCACTTGTTTTAATTTTTCCTCTTCTTGTCTTGTACTACACCTATTTCAACTGTGAATATTTTCCATGAGCAAAATTCTACTGTGACTACGGTGCTTTGCAATCAATAAAAGGAGAAAAGTAAAAAATGCAACAAATAGAGATTATAAATTAAATAAATAAATAATTCAGGGTTTTTTTTTTTTACTCTATTAAATCTGAGGCAGCTGTAAGAGATTAGATCATTATGTCTCTCAAAAAAGGAAAAGAGGGAAACAATTAAGGTAATGAACAGGAAGATCAGATGTGTTGATCAGGGTGTCCATGATAGACACAAGACATTTAAAACCATGAAACCACCTGCAAATGGAACAGAAAGATAATGGGCTTGCCCTTAAAGTAACAAGTGTAGATATAAGTCACGGCATCTCACTGCCTCACGAAGCACAGCTAACTGATACCCAGACTGCTACAATGAGATAAGTAACCGGGAAGTTTGGGGAAATTTTATCTAAAGCTGTAAACCAAGAAAAGTAATGATCAAGCAAGAATGCTATTTAGAGTCATCCATTTAATACTGAATAGCAGAATTATGGAATAAGAGAAGAAAAAGAGTGGGGCAAGAATGAGAACCAGATGGCAAAGGAAGCACGTGAGAGTGGTTAAAATCCCCATCACTACCCTTCTGGGACTGTAGGTGCCAGGAACTGGAAACAGGACTAGAATGGAATGTTTGGTAGCAGCAATAACAGCAGCAGCAGCAGCAAATTCAAACAATAGCTAATATTAATGAGCACTTAAGACATGCCGGTGCTTTGCAAATATTCTGACGGCCACTCTACAAGGTTCTGTTGCATATGAGGAAGCTGAAGGTCAGAAAGAGGAAGACACTTCTGAAGATCATTTATATAGGACTGAGACTCAAGCCTGCCTAACTCCTAAGTGCTGATTCATTCAATCAGATGTAGAGTAAAAGGAGGGAACAATTTAGAATGCATGTCTTTTTTGAAGTAAGTACATTCACATCAATAGATATGTTCGGTCTCACAAAATAGATAACAAAATTACCCGTCTCAAGAAGCTTTCTTTATACTCCTCACCTTGCTTTAATTAAGCTGTACAGCACTGCCCTTGGGGAAAGGTGAAACCCACGAGACTCGGTGTGCAAGCCTCTGTGCACGTGCATTGTCACGCACCACCAGTTGAGTCTTCAGATCAACAAGGGCAGTGGTCAGAGGTAAAAGTAATAAAGCTGTCCCCAAATGGCTCTTTCTGGAGGAAACAGGAAAGTTATCTTAGACAATAACTGATATGGAAGGAAAAGGAAACAGCATATATTTAGAGCTAGGATCAAATGCTTGGTTTTCAAGAGAACCTGGACAGTGTGTGGATTTAGGAACTTCATGTCTTATGAATGTATTTCAAGCGATGCCAATGCATTTCCTCATAAGCAAATTCTTCATTGTACCCTAATTCTCAGCGGGAAAGACTGTAAAGAGAGAAAAGAGCCAGGTCAGATTTTTCCATTAGGGTTGGCTGTGATGACCAGCAAAGGAGAGAATCACTGAATGCACATGTTTTTTTTAATGCGATGCTTACTTCATATGTTCTGGGATTTGCGACAATTTTCACTGAGTTACTGTGCTTTCCATTACTATGACGAAATACCTGAGATAATCAACTTAAAAGAGTAAAGGTTTATTTGGGCTCACAATATTGGCGATTTCAGTGTACAGTTTTAGGCCCATCAAGAGTCAGGACATCGTGGTGGGAGCACCAGACAGATGAAGTCTTTCACCTTGTGACCACTAGGAAGTATAGGGAGTAATGGGAAGAGGCTGAGAGGTAACAATTCCTCCTTCAAGGACTGGGGATGTAGCTCAGTGGCAGAGTGCTTGCCTAGCATGGGCAAGGCCCTGGGTTCAATCCCCAGTATCAAAACAAACAAATAAAAACAAAACTAAACAAAAAACAAAGCCCCCTTCAAGGGCACACCGCTGATAATCTAGATTCCACCAACTAGGCCCTGCCTCTTATAACTTCCACCACCTCCCAAGAGCACCATGAGGTGGGGACCAAGCTGTTAACCCATAGGCCTTTGGGGGACATTTCAAATCCAAGAAGACACCCAAAGAATTTCAGTAAATAAGCAGAATCTCCTTTAAGTTACCAAACCTCTTCCTAAAATTATGTATTCTCACAAGGAAGTTTCCTTAACCTCTTTTTTCTTCAATAATCAAGTTCTCTGAAGCCTTGCGGCACAGGGCAATAGAAGTTCCAGTGATAACAGAAATGTTCTAGATCTGTGCTGTTCAATACGACAGCCAATGGTCACATGCGTCTACTGAGCATTTCCTGACTTGTGCAACTGAAAATTTAGTTTTTGACTTTAATTGAAATAGAAATATCAACATGTGGCTGGTGGTAATGGCACAGGTCACTGTAGCAGCCCCAGAGAACTGAGTGAGGCCGGGAACTTTTTTCTAGTTTTTCTTGTCTAGGAATGCTATTTTCAACTTCTTCCTCAACTCTCATCTCTTTGATTTTTAAAAATCATTCTTTAAATATCAACCTTGTTTTCCTGGATTTTGTTTACGCTGTACTTTTATCTTAGGTTAAAACACAAAATTGCCCTTTTATAGGTCAAAAAAGTACAATATCAGCAATCTCCCATGGTTCCAATTTATACAGTATATCTTAGGTTTCTTTGATATGACCTGTAAACGGAACCATGTTAAACATATAGCAACCATCTGTGGCTGAAGAATGAAAGAACAGGTGACCAAATATTGGTTGAATAAATGAGTGACAGCCAGGTAGGCAGCAAATGTTCAAGCACTACTTCCCTCAGAAGAATGCATTATATTAGTATTAAGATTAAACCACAAAGGCAACAAACACTCAAATTAAAAAAAAAAAACAGGAATATATGACTCAACACTGAGTTTGATAAAGGCCCCCTTAAAATATTATAAAAACAGAACCATAAAAAATTGCTAAAACAAACAATAATAAATCAATTAAAAAAACATACAGAGGGGCTAGAGCGGTGGCTCAGCAGTAGTGCTTGCCTGCCATGTGCAAGGACCCAGGTTCAAACCCCAGCACCACGTATACAACTAAAGATCAGAAAAACTAAAGCCAGATGAAAAAATAAATAAAACTGATCCCCCCCCCTCACACACACACACACACACTCTCTTTCTCTCTCTTTAAAAAAAAATATAGAAACTTCTGACACCATAACAGCACAACAATCACTGAGTACTTAGGGATTCACAAATTTCTTAAGCAGAACATGATTAAAAATAATTAAGGTTGGGTTGCTTATTGAGAAGGGAAATGGGGTCATTACAGAAGGAGCATTTGGGGACATGTAGACAGAGGGGGAAACTGGAAGACACTGCAGAAAACGTGTATTCACATTCCAATAAATATCCTTTGAGAATATTCCTGTATAATATGAGCACAGAAAAAGTTGAAAAGATAAATAAATAAAGGACTACCAGTTTTTAAATTCTAAGAAAATAAACTCATACTGCAGACAGTCACGCCTGGAGGTGTTCAAGAAAGCCTGTTACGCCTATTTTTGAAGTGAAAAAGGTAGAGTTAAAATACTCAAGTATTTTCTTCCTACCATTCTAAAAATTGTGCCCATAGACTATAGTGTTTTTGGTTTTTGTTTTTTTTTTCCTTCTGGTACTTGTATTCATGAGTTTCATTTGACGTCAATCCTTACAAAATAATCTTTCCTTTAAAAGAATACAAGTAGGTGATATTGCAAGTGTAATCAACCGCCCGGGCCAGGAGACCCAACACCCGTGCACATGCAGACACCCTGCAGCGCTCTGTGTAGGAAACGAAGCCCTAGTCCCTCTGTCAGCAGTGCACACACTTGAGAAGTGTTTGCAGAGTGGAGAAGAGTCTGCAGTGATTCATCCATGATCTTTCCTCTGGTCCCCATTTGTGACAAACAGCACAAATGTTCAAGTCAACTGAAGGATGAGAGCATCATATGTGGCTAGAGAGGAGATGACAATGCCCCCAGAGGGGCAGATCCTGCACCCCCAGGTTCAACTAGCCAAGAAAAAAAAACAAAGCACAAAGACCTGACATTCACAATACTATGGGATTTAACAACGCTATAAAACGGAGCCCCCAAAAGTGATGTTTATGGAAATGAAAGCTGATGAACAGCAAAACTAACTTTTTTCCTGCATCCTACCAGAAAAGGCAAAGAAAATTCAAAGTTCAGCGTTTCTCCCAGTGTTTTGGACTAGGTTCCTATTTCCACCACCCTGTCTTCTAAGAGGCCAGAACAAAAGGTTACAGTGAGGTTGCAATAAGGTCTCCGTTTGGATAGGATGCCAACAGGCTTTTTGGGAGCCCATGCTATATGAAGCATGGAGATTCCGCTCCGGGAAGGAGTGAGCCGCAGAACCTGGTTTCCATAGCACTGCCATGGAAACAGCTCTCTGTGACTCTGTGCCTCCAGGCCCTCCTAAGCGGAGGCTTCTCTCCTCTTTCTCTCCAACACCCACCTCCACGTCACAATGCCCCCAGCCCCTCACAGATGGTCAGTCTATGTTGAGAAAATGGGACCTCACCAGGCATTAACCCGGTTATCTTAGTGTACATTAATGTCCTTGACATGAGAAAAAATAAAACACGATTCTTCCTGTTTTATTGGGAGGTGGCAGGTAAATTAGGGGAAAGTAAAGACCTAAAGTACTAAAACCCTATACAAAATTGCAGAAATAAAAGAATCTTGCAAGTAGCATATTGTAGCGATGGGTCTGCTAATCTCATTCACTGGGTTCTTTCTCTTCTGTTGTCTACCTAGAATGCCAGCACCTAAATATGAAAGATTAAATTAACTATTAGAGGATCCAGGAGGCTCTCCCCTAATCTTCTCCACTGCTAGTCATTTGAGGCCTAGGTGGGATTTTTTTTTTCCTCCCCATTTCTATCCTTCGGTCACGATTGTGAAAGCAGAATAAATGTTGGGAGATGGTCTTCTAAAATCAGGTAGCAAATTCCTACAGAAGGAAGCATGGGCTCTTTAATAACGTTTGAATCCCTTGTGCCTTTTTCTCTGATTGCTCCAAGGGAGTGTGTGACAGTCAGCCAGAGGTGCACTGGTCTGGAATCTGGCTCTGCAGCGTGCGCTCTAGCCGAGCTGGAGCAAAGCCTTCTGACCGGGAGCAAGCGAAAGGTCAGGAAGCCTGTTAGGCAGCAGATGCTCAGGAACTTGACAGGGCATATCAGAAAGCTCCGGGCCCAGCAGCACAGCCTCCACACCAGCCAGGGGACTGCAGCTGGGACCCTGGGAATCCCATCCCTGTATTCGGTTCTTTCCCTGCCTGACAAAATGAATCTGGACCATCGACCCTAGCACATGTGTAATGCACAAATGCACAAAAGCATTACACCCAAGAGCAACCTGAGACACAGCTGCTGGTAAAATTATTGAGAGGGAACATAATAAAGAAGAGATGTCAGCGAGGCACCTCTAATCCCAGCAGCTCGGGAGGCTGAGAGGCAGAAGGATCACAAGTTCAAAGCTAGCCTTAGCAACTGGGCAATACCCTGTCTCAAATAAAGAATAAAAAGATCTGGGGATGTGGCTCATTGGTTTAGCAACCCCAGATTCAATCACCAATACCAAAAAAGAGGAGATTCCAAAATTTGCTGATTAGAAAAAGTGATTTTTTTTAACCTCTTGAGAATAACCCAATGATGAGTAGACACATGGGAGGGACACACACACACACACACACACACACACATACACACAAAGAGAATTAAATTCACATATCAGACCGTGGGTTTCCAGCAGTTCAGGAATGATTCTTCTGGGGCACACCACTAAAATGCTCTGTCTTTATTTCTTTACCTGAGAATTTTCTCCCTACCTTACTGAATACTACGGACAGGAAAGGTGAAGCTTGGATCAGTCAGCATTAGACAAAGCGGAGTAAAATAAGACAGGAGTTCTAAATTATTCATTTTTATTTGTGTATCGTAGCGGCAATTGTTCAATTATTACAGTTTTTTTGTTTCTCCTAGCTGTTGAAATTGTAAAAAGAGGACTGAATAATTCAGTATGACTCAAGAAATCATAAATGGAATTCTGTCTGGGCAGCGAATGCCCACAAAATAGGCTCATTTTGTTGTTATTCTTAACGTTCCTATGATGCATTGGTTTATAATTTAATTAACAGCCTACCACGGCTCTAATGAATATAACGCATTTCAATGTTCTGAACTTGAATGGGGCTGGATGGTCTCACTCCTTTCATCATTTGCCAAAGGGCAGGAAGGAGCAAGGGACTCAGCGGGCAAGAATAGGGGGCAGGGTAGAATCAAAGGCCACTGCAGGCAGACGTCAGAGCCCACACACGCCAGAGGTGCATTCCTGGCTACTAATTCATGCCCTGGCTGTCTGAGCACTTGGGAAATGCTCTGCACACAATTCCATTTCATACCACTGCCAGCCTAGAGGCAGGCAAGGATTTATTTTATAAAGGGAATGTTATTTCAACATAGGAGTCACAGGTGAGTTGGGGAAACAAATTTCTCTTTATTCCTACAGACTGAGGAGCAAAATTCCAAACCAACCCTTACATAATTAAACCCATTTGTTTGTTATATGTGCATTATAGTGTCCAGGAATGCTGGAGGGAACCAACTCAGCCCCAGGTGAAGAGGGTAGAGCTATAAAGGATATTTGAGGAGCCTAAGACTGCCAGCCTGTGACTTTTCAACACAGACCCCATCCCAGGGACTGGTCCCAGCCTTTCTTTCACTCCTCCATCACACTGATGTTGTTGGCCTTTTGGGAGGATGGTTCATCCTGCAGGGCTCTGCCTGGCTCTACAGGCTGTTCAGCAGCCCTGGCCCTGCCCCTTACGGTCATCGCATCCTCTGAAGAATACATTCACATATTTCCAAACACGCCATGAGCATCTGATGGGCTGAACTGTGTCCTTTCGAAATTCATATGTTGAAACCTTAAGCCCCAGTACCTCCAAATGTGACTGTGTTTGGACTTGGGGCCTTTAAAGAGGTGATTCAATTCAAATAAGGCTGTCAGAGTAAGTCCTAATCTAATCTGACTGGTGTCCTGGTAAGAAGAAGTGTGGACATCCAAGGGGACACGGGCTGTGTTCACATAGAGGAAAGCCCACCTGAGGACAGAGTGAGAAGGTGGCCATCTGCATTTAGCACAACGTGTGGCCTACCTTAGGGAGCTCAGATAAATGCGGACTGAATTGATGGATAGATGAACTGGGACAAAGGAAAACTTGGTCACTAAATGCTATGCATGCTACCTTCTTACTATCCAAAAGGTGATCCTCTCTCTTTATCCCTGCTGCCCTGCTCTTGCCATCTCTTGGCTGGTTGGCTGTCAACTGCAGGGTGCAGAAGAGTGAAGGGTGATTTAGCAGGGTGAGTGAAGAATGTCTAGCAAAACAATCGTACCCTGCATGCAGCTCATGGGCACCTCAAATCCTTCATTTGTCTGGCAGTAACAATTAGGTGTCCCGTCTCCTGGCCCATAACCATCCTCCCTCCTTACCACTTCCAAGGAGAGCTTTCTGATTCTCCATCTGAAGCTCCACAGCCACACTCCCTCGCCTCGCATGTGTGGCCCTTTATAGCCTGCCCCAGCCTGTTTCTCCCTTTCCTTTCCGATCTCCTTCCACTACCTACCATCCAATGTTGCCCCATTTACCCAGAATTACTCAGGGTTCTTAAAATACACCCTGCTCTTCATCTCTGCACTTCTGCCTATGTTGTTGTTCCACTTTCCTTTAACGCTCTCTTATTGCTCCTCTTTCCCTTCCATCCTCTACCCTAAATTGCCTCCCAAATGGGAAAGAAAAATTCTCTGTTCCTTCAGGGACCGACTCAAATGCCATTTCTTACCCGGAGCTTCTCCAGCTCCTCAGGCAGTCATTTCCGTTCTCTGAAACCAAGCAATAGAGCAAAGGTGGGTCACAGGATGGAGGGCTCTGCTCCTTCCCCACACACACTTTCTAATGCACCCCACACTTGGAGAGTTCCTGTTCCAAAATTTGAACTGAGAAATACATCCCTCTGCTTTTAAGTGGCTGTTGTTAACATGTGAACATCTAAAAAATGCAGCCTATGTTAACAGGAACTTAATAATCAGTTGATTATTATCAGTAATTAATTATTGGCCAGCTGAAAGGGGACTGGAGCCAGGGAGGAAAGCAGAAAGGTGCTGCATAAAAAGAAGCAGGAGGGAACATCAAATGAACTTTTCTTCTCTTACCACTTGCCTGGGACCAGTCCTACCATGTAATAACTTCAATCTGTAGGTCATTTAGGAAAAATTTAGTACCAGGCATTATGAAATGCTCCTTTAGAGCCATATAGGATTGAATAAAGTATGGCAAGTATCTTGAAGAAGGTTACAATCTAGTAAACTGTTGAAGTACAAGAATTTCAAGCCTGCTATTTTATTCAGGTCCAGTTTTTTTCTACCAACCAAACTTAAAATGAAAAAAAATTTCCTTGGACTTTTTAAGACTTCAAACTATTAGTAAATTTCTCAATTACACAGAATAAACATGGGAGGCAATGAATCTATAAGGAGCTAGTCATGAATATTCTGAATTCCACACATGAAGCATCTGGACTCTAACATATACAAGATAACAAAGCAAATAAAAATCAGGAATGAGGGGCTGGAGCAATGGCTCAGTGGTTATAATGCTTGTGTGGCACGCCTGAGGACACGGGTTTAAACCCTAACACCATATACACAATGAAGTGTTGGAGCAACAGCAGGCACATGAAAAACTAAATAAAATTGATTCTTTCTCTCACTGTTCCCTTTCTTAAAAAAAAAAAAAAAAGATTACGAATGAGTTTGAAATCATTTTAATTTTCTCTATGTTCTGCTTTCTATACTGGAAGTATTTAAATGTTTTAGCACAGGAACTCTGAAGGGAATTTAGAGGTGCACAAAAAAGGGAGAAAACTCTATTAAAAATGAAGGAATCACATTTATAACATATTTGATTAAATATAACATAGCTACCCTTCCAATATATTTAGTCAAAAGTAACTGTATAATCTAACAGATTCCAAAAAACATCTGTAAGGTAGTTCTACCCTCTCAGTTAAGCAGTAGTCAAAGCTCTAAATTTAACAGGTGCTGGAATGTGGTTTTGGGAGTTAGAAATCAGCACGGGACATAGTTCACACAATATCTTGTTAGATACAGTTAGAACTGTATCTTGTTAGATACAGTTCTCCAATGAAGAAAAGTAATTTAAAAATGACAGAATCTGATTAAGGTTGATAGGATAAACATTCATGAAATAAAAGTATGAGCCAGTCCATATAAACTCAGAAATTTCAAAAATCGATATACATCTATATGCTCGTTTCTATCTATAGCATGGGGTATTACACAGACATGAGATGGGGGAATGGATGAAGTGGGGCAGATCCCGGGCTAGGATTCGGCTTGTTTTACTTTGTCAATACCCATGTATGCATGAATATGTAACAATGATTCCCTCCAATATGTATGACGATGTTGAACCAATTAAAAAAAAAGTATGAGCCAGTGTCCGTGTTACACACGTGGAATCCTAGCCACTTTGGAGGCTGAGGCAAGATGATAGAGAGTTCAAGGCTAACGAGACCCTGACTCAAGGACCAAAAAAAAAAGCAAATATGAGGTAATACTAAATATTTCTGCTTTTTGAGAAGGTTCTATGTGCCAAGTTGTTTATAACACCTCTGTTAAGTCTCGTAACTACCATACAAAGAAGCTATGATAAAGTCCTCTTATCTGCCAAGATAGGACAAATATAAAACTTTGGTTAAGGCAAGAAATATTTAATCCTTACACATTTTACACAGCTATGCACACATTTGCCAGTCTTCTGACATGGGAAAAAAGTCTTTTCTTTGATTGTTGATTTGGTCACTGGAGTTCCAATCTTTCTTACAAAAATGACACTTATAATATATAATCTATAATTCCTAGTTTCAATTCCTTAAAGATACTTTTAAGAGTTGAGGATGATTTCTTTTTTCGCATGGATAGTCAATTGTTTTAGGACCATTTATTGAATAGCCTTCTTTCTCCTTTGAATTACCCTAATATCTTCATTGAAAATTAACTGAATATGTAAATGTAGATCCATTTCTGAATGAATCCCACAGATCTACAGGCCTATCCTTAATCCAACACCGTGCTATCTTTAATTCTGAAGATTTATAGTAAGTTCTAAATAAAATTCTATTTCAAAATTATACTGACTATCCAAGGTCCTTTGTATTTCTATAAATTTTTTATAATGAAATCAATTTCTACCAAAAATAAAGAAAAGAAAAGAAGAGAATTTTACTGGGACTGAGGTAAATCTAAGGATAGAGGTGAAGATAATTGAAATCTTAAAATACCAGCTCTTTGGATCTATGAGCAAGTGCATCTTTATTTAAGTCTTAATTTTTCTCAGCAATGTTTTATATTATTCAGCGTAGAGGTTTTGCATATTTTTATATTTATCTATAAACATTTTGTAGTTTTGATGCTACTGTAAATAGTATTTTAGTTAAATTTCTTAAATTTATAATCACTCTGCTAGATATAAAAGTACAATAGATTTCATATTTTGATTTTGTATTTTGTAACTTTCCTAAATTCATGGAAGTTCTAGTAATTTTAGTACATTCTTTAGAATGTTCTACATAAAAGACCATATCATATGTGAATTAAGGTAGTTTGCTTTCCTTCTCATCAGTATGCTATTTTTTTCATACCTTATTTGATATGCTACAATCACTAGTGCAATGCTGAACAGAAGCTGTAATGACAGACATCTTTATCTTATTCTCAATCTCAGGGGTAAAGTATTCAGTCTTTCACTAGTAATTATGATGTCATGTTTTTTCCCCATAGGTATCTTATCAGGTTGAAGAAGTTCTCAACTATTTTTTAATTTATTGAAAGTTCTTATTATGAATATTGAATTTTTCAAATTGATTCCTTACATCTATTGAGATGATCATAATGTGGTTTTTTACTACTAATATAATATGGTGAATTACATTGACTAATATTTCAAATTTTAAACCAATATAGCATTACTTGGATCAAACACCTCTTGGATATGTCTTATATCCCATTTACATTTTGTTGGATTTCTATACACCAGCACTTCGTTGAAAGATTTTTCCTTCTCTACTCATAAGGAATAATAATAGATAGTTTTCTTATAATATGTTGCATTCTATTAGTACCAAGGAAATACTGATTGTGAGTTTTAAAATGCTCTCTTTTGTTCCGTTTTCTGGAAATTTTTTGTGTAGATTCTTTCTTCATACTTTTGTAAAATCCATCAGTGAAGCCATCTGAGCCTTCTCACCTTCAGTGAGAAGGTTTTTACCCAAGAGTCCAGTTTCCTTCATAAACGTAGAATTATTCAGGTGATCATTTCTGCTTGAGTGAGCTATAGTTATTTTGTGTTTTTCAAGGACTTTGTCCACTTAATTAAGTTGTCAAATTTATTATCATAGAGGTGGTTATATTATTCTGTTATTGATTTTAATTCATGTATGATCAATAGTGGTGTCCCTCTTTCAGGTCTGATACTGGTAATTTGTTTCTCTCTTGAATTCTTACTCAATCAGAATTTTATCAATTTTATTGATTTTTTTCAAAGATCCAGATTTGGGTTTCATTGGTTTTCTCCATCATTTGTCCATATCCCATTTCATTGATTTTCCCCTTTTCTTTCTTCTGTTTATTCTGGGTTTATATTACTCTTCTTTCTCTAGGATCTTAATGTAGAAACTTAGCTCATTGGGTACAGACCTTTCAATTTTTCAAATATAACCTCTTACTACTATAAATACCCTACTGCATCAGGTGTATTACATACATTTTTAATATGTTTCAAATTGTAATTCAATGCAAAATATTTCCTAATGGTCCGATTTCTTTTCTGACCCATGCATTTAGAAGTTCATTATTTAATTTCAAATTTTGAGGTATTTTTCAGATATGGTTCTGTTCAACGCTATGTGGTCACAGAAGGCAAGTTGCAAGCTTTCAATTATCATACATTTACAAGAAATGTTTCATAACCCAGAATATCATCTCTGTTTCATGCATTTGTCCCACGCTCTTATTGTGGAGGAAACGGGCCACCTCAGAAATCACCCTCACCTCCTGCTCCCGATAGGTTGAGGGAAGGTAAGGAAGGACTGAACTGGTGCAGGGAGCTGAGGGTGGGGGTGAGGCAGGTGTGAACGCTCTGCAAAGCACCTGCACCCTGCTGCTTGGCAGCAAGATGGCTAGTCTGTCATTGTGTCAACAGGAGCCTTGTGCAGTCTGCTCACAGCTGAGTCCTTTAGACTCTCACAATGCAAGTATTTGACAAAAGTAGAAGAACGTATTAAAAGTAAGGGATTATAACCCTGGGAAAGGCTCAAAATAAAAGCAAGATCAATGTAGTAAACTCTGTACCTTCCATTACCACTGAACTGCACCATTTTTGTGACTTGAAAATCATTGGCATACATACTCTTTCAGATAGGAAAACTCCAAGCATTGTAAAAACAGAAACAAAGGTAACTTATGCATGCTTCTACTTTCTTTTTAAGAGAGAGGGACAGTGAAAGAGAGAAAGAGAAAGAGAAAGAGAGAATGAATTTTATCTCTTTTTTCACGTGGCCTTCATCGCTCCGAGACTTCGTTGTGTACCTATGTGGTGCTGGGGTTTGAACTCGCGTACTTGCACATGCCTGATAGGGCTGCAACCGCTGAGCCACCGCTCCAGCCCTGCATGCTTCTACTTTGACAAATATGTTTGCTTCAACATGTCAGTTCTATGACTCTGCACAAACACCCAGAGGTGCCATTTCCTTAATTTCTTAATGAAAATGAGAGTCATAGAGAAACTACAGAAAATACTATGGAAGAAACAAATGATCTAATTTCTCTGGGACAAACTGAAGATTTCATTTTTCTTTAACATGCCTTATTAGAGGAAGAAGGCTGAAATGTATGTATATATTACATATATGGTTGTGTATGTATATGTATATGCACATATGTATATGTTATTATTAATTTTTATTTAAATATATTCCCCAGCTTAGAAATAAAGCCACAGGACAGCACCAGCATACAGATCAAAAGTCCTGTTCCTATTGAAGCAGACGTAAATCATAGGCAACATCTCTACCTGCATGTCCCTTCTTAAAGAATCACTTTTCTGCAAGAGAAGAGAAAATGAGACCTAGCAGGGTAGTATCAGCGTGTGCATCACGATTACCCACCCCAATATCACCCTTCATGACTATAGGGTGAAACATGAAGGTGAGTTGATTTTCTGCTTCTCTATCAAACCAAGCAAGTGAATTTGAAGTCACCCCACATGCCAATGAAAGAGCTGGAAGAATTCTGTGTGTACTCATTGCTGGTAATCCTCCCTTCCGGTCAGCAGCCCACACCCTCAGTGGCCACTGGAGATGCCAGCTCAAGACCAACACGCATGGAGACACAGGAGAGGACACTACAGCCGAAGGATGCGGAGAGTGAGGCCAAGGCAGTGCCAATGCAGAGCAACACTCAGTGAATGAGAGAGGGACTGCAAGGGACAGGAGAAAAGGAACACGCTAGCAACGGGAAGCCCTGAGACAGCCACCCACAATTCTCTCCAGACCCTCACCCAATCCAATGTGTCTGCCCCAGGTCAGGCTGCCTCCTTCATTAAACAATTTTAGTCTCTTTTCTTACTCAACCTTATAAGAGCCTGTTTGCTGACATATCCAGAAACAAAAATTAATCTGACAAGGCTCAAGAGAGACAAAGCAGCAAGCCTCAAATAAACACAGTAAGTACTCCACTGAGCATTAGTGTTCTAAGCCTTGCAGAGGCCTTTGTCTTTAGGAGAAAAGCCTTTGTGTATTTTCCAAAATATAAGCTTCGGTAGAGGTGTATTTTTTCCTGATGGTGGGGGTATATTGTTGGTGCTGTTTCTCTTGGTGCTGGTCAATAGAAGCAGAGAGGCAAACGTATATACAAATAAGTGGAGAAATAAAAATGAAGTCCATGAATGAAAATGGAGTCCATGAAAAGTTAGCATCTTTCCTAAGGCCACTGTGGTCCTTTTTTATACATGTGTATTCCTCTTTTTTTTTTTTAAGAGAGAGGGACAGTGAGAGAGAGAAAAAGAGAGAATCAAATTTTATTCAGTTTTTCATGTGGCTTTCGCTGCTCTGACACTTCAAACTTCATTGTGTACATGGTCTCGGGGTTTGAACCCATGTCCTCATGCATATTATGGAAGCACCATAACCACTGAGCCACCGCTCCAGCCCCTATGCATATTCATATTCTTATAAGAGTGTTATGATACATACTAATTATAGATTTTCTTTTATAAACAGGCACTCCTCCTGACCCCTCTCCCACCGTCCAAAACACACACACCACACTAGACAACAGCCTCTAGAGTGTATGCCCTGCTCCAGCTGCACCACTACTGGATAAAACCCTTCCCTGCCACATGTAACCTTCTGCTCTCCATCTCCCTGACTTACTGATCACTCTGTTTTTGGTGTCTGAACACAGATACTCAGCAAGTATCTGTCGACTATCTTTACAGCCTGCCTTTTTACACGTACTGATAGAAATGACATTTTCTAATCTCTTTAAATATTCTTTTCCTCTGTAATGTGATTTTTAATGGTTGCTTATCATCTCTATTTTAATTTAACCAGCACTTCATCACCGTACATGTAAAATGCTTCAAATTAGTCACTGTGATAAATAGCGTTATGATGATTATCTTTCACACAAATATTTTTGCATTGTCATAGGATCAATTTCCCTAAGTTGAAGAGCCGTAACAGGTATACATATTACCCAACTATCTTCCACAAAGGTCATTCCAATTTATATTTTTACCATGAATTAATGAGAGTGTCTATTTCCCCACACTCTCACCAACACTGATTAATTTAAATTCTTTAAAATATTGTCGCTACAGGGTTGGGCATGTGGCTCAGTGGTACAGTGCTTGTCCAGCATGCATGAGGCCCTGGGTTCAATCTCCAGCATGGCCAAAAGAATAAAATATTGTCACTCTGGTAGATAAAACATATCATGAAGAAGGGGAATAATGTGAAAATTACTTCATACACTCTGTTGCTAAAGTTATAGTTATGACTGTGCTTGTCATTGTAATTCATGAGAACGGTGCCTAGCACAGTGTTTGGCGTATGGTATGCTATTAAAAGTATTGTCCCTTGAACTGAAAGTAGATAGAAGATGTAGATCTACATGAATCCATGGGCACATCATTAATCTGAACTGGGAAGATGTCTGACCACTAAAACATCTCACAATTGCAATCAATCCTTTCAGAAAATCATAGGTACTCAAATATGAGAATTGCCAGGTTCTTAGTTGAGGGCTGGTCCTCACGGGGGAATCGCAGAACCTTTCTGAGGACACTCGCAAAGGGCCTTGGAACCTTCTTTCTCTGTGTCCCCTTAGCAGCCTGGTCTTACTGCTATTTTAATTTAGCTCTCCAGCTTTTCTCTGATTCCCAAGTCTGGTTCTCAGAGCTCATTGAGAATGTGTTCTGTCACAAGCTCAGGTGTGTTCTGATTGATTTTCCTGAGAAAACCCTGAGCCAAAGACAGTCCATCTTCGGGATTCTGCTTGTCTGTCCTATTTTCCATCCTGGTCTAAGACAGAGCTGCCACCTGATAGGTAACTTCCACCAAATGTTTGAGAGGTACAAACACGAGACTGATAGAAACAGCATCCTTAAGACTCAAGAGGCCTTCATGTCCCCCACTTCATTCCCATCCCCATCCACTTTACAGACAAAGACATGATGTCCCCAGAGAATAAGGAATAGTCTAGAGATAGCATCATGGATTGCTAATGGCCAAGTAGGTATCAGACCTTTCCTACCACCCCAGGATTCCTCCCTGATGGAAATCACAGAACGAAAAAAATAATAAAAATAAATAATAAAAAGGATGGTCATTCTAGAGATGTTTTCTGCATGCAGTCAGAAAACCTGCTCTCAGGGCTGGAGCGGTGGCTCAGCGGTTACGGCGCTTGCCTTGCATGCGTGAGTACGCAAGTTCGAACCCCAGCACCACATACGCAGTGAAGTTTCCGAGCAACAAAGGCAGCAGGGAAAAAACAAATTTGTTTCTCGTTTTCTCTCTCTCTCTCTCTCTCTCTCTCTCTCTCTCACTGACCCTCTCTCTTTAAAAAAAAAAAAAAACAACTTGCTCCAAATTGCTCTAACTCATGCCCACCGTATACAGACAGCTGCAAGAGGAAGGCTCAAGGTGAAAATGCAGCTGCCTACTTGCTAATTTCCAGAACTAGAAGAGACCATCCACAGGAAGCTCCATTAGCAGCCTTAGGTCAATCACTATTAAAAATCAAAATATCAGACTGGTACAGCCCCTCTGGAAAGCAGTATGGAGAATCCTTAAAAAACTAGGGATGACTCCACCATACGACCCTGCTATTCCACTCCTGGGTATCTTTCCAGGGGACTTAGAATCAGCACATTACAGTGACACAGCAATATCGATGTTCATAGCAGCACAATTTACTATTGCTAGGCTATGGAAACAACCCCG
>PVKS010000476.1:0-193928 GCA_004027875.1 Aplodontia rufa
AGATTTACCCCCAAGAGCGCCACCCCCAATTACCCACCCTTATCCCTCCCCTCCCCTTCCCAAAACATCTCTAAAAATGTATTAGGTTATATGACATTACACCTTATCCAGATTTAAAACATGATACTAGACCTCCTTTCTCAATGGCCAGGGTCTAGCTCCAGCCTCCACAGATGAGTGAAGACATTCGACCCTTGGTTCTCTGGGTTATGCTTATATTTCACTCAGCATAATCTCTTCCATAGCCATCCATTTACCTTCAAAGGCTGCAATATCACTGTTTCTAATTGCTGTGTAAAATTCCATGGTATATATGTACCAGAGTTTTTGGATCCATTTATCCAGTGAGGGACATCTGGGTTGTTTCCATAATTCAGCTACTGTAAATTGAGCTGCTATGAACATAGATATTGCTGTGTTGCTGTAATGTGCTGATTCTAAATCCCCTGGAAAAATACCCAGGAAAGGAATAGCAGGATCATACGGCGGGCTCATCCCTAGTTTGTTGAGGATTCTCCACACTGCAGAGGGGCTGTACTAGTCTGCAGTTCCACCAACAGTGTGCTAATAATGTTCCTATCTCTCCACATCCCCTCCAGCATCTATTATTGTTTATTTTCTTCATTTTTGCCTTTCTGACTGGCATGAGGTGATATCTTAATATAGTTTTCATTTGCATTTCTCTGATTACTAGTGATTTAGAGCACTTTCTCATGTATTCATTGGCTCGATACTGATGCACTCTTTACAAAAACATCTGAATGGATTTTCTGAATTCTTACAAGCCTTTTACGCAAGCCTGTATCAGTTCAGAGTGGTGAGCGTATTCTATTTAATATTTTACTTTGAAACGTTATACTGACTGATATTATTGCTGCTTTTTCCAAATTCAGTATTTGGACAGCCAAAGCTTTTTCACACCCTGCTCCTCTTAAAAAAAAAAAAAAAGACTCATTAGCTAAAATAGAGCCCTCCTTATATGAGGTGTATTTGAACATATCCCAACTATTAATTACTTTCTCTCACTGCATTTTCTCTTCCCACATCAAGATTCACTCCCAACAACCCACTCCATCCTGTTTTTATCTGCTACATTTTGCAACCACTGATTTAAAGATTTTCTTAAAGTTAAATACCAGAAAGTAAAATAAAATCTGGAAATGAGCTAAATATGTTCTGTATACTATTTGTGGGAACTCAGTCTGGGGCACATGTGGTTTTCTCCTTTGCCGTCTGATGAACCATGCTTCCAGAATATAACTTAAAAATATATATATTTTTAAAGAAATGGTGACCATAACCATCTGGTTTCTATAAAAAGAATAGTTAACCTGGTGGGAAATTCCACCAGCAGGTAAACTTCAAGAAGACAGGACTGCTGTCTTGTTGGAGCCCCTCCTAGAGGCATAACTGGAGCAGGCGGTTCAGAATTCTGGCCCTGGGTTCAGGCTGCTGGGGTCAAAGCTGAGCTCTGCCACACACCAGCTGTGCAACTTTGAGCAAGTCACTCTCCTCATCCCACCTTGCTTCCCTCACGGGGTTGCTGGGATGATCACACAGGCCTGGCACAAAGGGAACAACGGCAAGTGTTAGCTGTGAAATTCTCCTGCTCGGGTGTCCAGTAATACTTAATTGATATATTCATGAGATTAGATGAAATGTTTAGTAGTTATTTCATTTCAATCAACTATAGCAATTCTAAGTAGCAGCTTTTGATGGACCAACAAAGCTTGCAAGCCCCCTTCCCTGCTTACTGTGCCTCTCTTACACTAGCCCTTATCTACTACCACTGCGGTGCCGGCTGCCAAGCACTTCTCCATTTATCAGGGCAACTCACCAGCACTGGGAGAGTCACACGATGGCTTCAGGCCCAGTTCCTGGTCTGTGCGGGAATCAACAGTCAGCCTATTTTAACTTTCTCCTTTGGGTTGGCCTTTTTCTGTCCCTTGAGAACTTGGGCATGGCCTTTACGATACACACATCTTAATGCCATCTATAGACAGCTCTTTCCTAGATGATCCCAGCAGTGTGTGTGTGAGACTGTCCCAGCCCTCCCTGGAGTTCGGATTTGGGGGAAGACTTGGAGCCATAAGGTGATTTCAACCCAACTCACGACTTGCTGAACTAGAATGGTAGTCACAGGGAGCATCTGGCCCAGAGAATCGGGGGTTGCACTGGGCTTTTGTGGTGATATTTGAAATCAGAAAAAAGGATAATAAAATGAGTCAGAGATAAGGGGGACTAGGCAGGCACTCTAAGCTGAGGAAACAGCAAAAGCTAAGGCCCAAAGGCACTGTATTAGTCAGGTTTTTTTTTTATTTTTTTTTTTTTTTTGGTGGCTGTAACCAACATACCTGATAAGACCAACTTAGAGGAGGAAAGGCTTATTTTGGGTTCACGGTTTCAGAGGCTCAGAACCTGGTCAGATGGCTCCGCTGCTCTGGGCCTGAAGCAAAGCAGAAGAGCAGCAGTGGAGGAACACTGTTCAGCTCATGGAAGGATCAAGAAGCAGAGAGCGGAAGGAGAAGGGGCCACAGGGCCCATGCACCCTCCCAGGGCACACCCCACTTACCTACAGTTACCACCCAGTTAGTCCATTCAAACTAAGATGGACCAATTAGGTCATAGTTCTCAGAATCCAATAATTTCACCTCTGAATTTTCCTATATTAACACAGGAGGTTTTGGGGAGCACCTCATATTCAAACCATAATGGGTATGAGATAAGCATATGTTTTTTAGAACAGTACAATTTAAACACAGTAGAGGATTAAGGGTGAGGAGTGGTGGCAGGCAAGTAATGGCTATGGATACCCACAACAGAGCCACCATCCCTCACTGACCACAACTTGCTGGTGGGCTGGCACCAGAGGAGTGACACGGTCGGATGTGCCTTTTCATGACTTTCTCTGGCTGCAGTGTGGAAGACTGTTGATGGAGGAATCCTGGAGGAGGGAATCCAGGTAGGAGACCCTTCTCCAGAAACATGGCATCTGCTCCACTGCACCTCTCTGTGGTCCCTCTGAGATGTGCCTGAAACAGCCTAGAAGCTGCTCCAATGGGGCCTGCTCCCTGGGTGCGATGCTTTCCTTCCCAACACCCTCAAGTGGGTGCTGCCATCTATAGCTTACCTAGATGGGGCCTTGGAGGTAGTTTATAATTTGGCAAAGACTCCCTTTCCATCAAATGCAGCTTCCTTTCAACTTTCAGCTGTTTATTTTATAATCTGTGCACAAGTGAATCTACAGCAAAATGTTCGGCACACAGGTCATACACAAGAATTTGAACTATGTAAACATACAAAGTGAAAACATGCAATAGGGTTCTTCTCACCATTCCATAAGGCCATCAAAAAAGTGACCAGAGGGGCTGGAGTGGTGGCGGCCTCGGGGGTTGTGGTGCTTGATTGGCATAAGTGAGTATGTGAGTTCGAACCCCAGCACCATGTACACAACGAAGTCTCAGAGCAACGAAGGCACATGAAAAACTAAATAATAATTGTTTCTCTCTCTCTCACTGTCCCCCTCTTTTTAAAAAACAAACAAACAAACAAAAAAACCCCACAATGACCAGAGCATGAACAAGCTCTAAAATATCCCTGAAAGCGAACATTCTGAAACTAAATGCTCACCGTAAGCAGAGAAGACAAGTTCAAACACCAGTGAGATGTCTTAGATGGGGAAACAGAACTATTTAAAAACAAACTTGAATTGTTTTCAAAGTTTTGCACTAATACACAGTCTTTTTTTTTTAAATACAGTCTTTTGATAGTCACCATTTAGTAGATCAAAGAATCAAGAAGGAAAAATTATCCAAAGCTAGTTTTTAAAAACTTATTCAGTCTGATTCTACACTAGACAGAATGGGATGGGATGCACACATATCCTTCAAATACATTTATGGAGGGAAAACATTTACAATCTCATTTCCTTTCTTGTTTGTATCAAAGATTTTTGCATGCTTTAAAACCAAGTATTATCCACAAAGAAATTTTACCCTCAGTTCCCTGACTAAAAGTTGGAAGGGATATGTTACAGTGTAATCCTGAAGATGGACTAGTACTTGGTTTCACAGTAAGTGATAACATGAAAAAGAAATGTAAACAACATGGGGAGCTATTCAATCCACTGGGTTAATATAAAACCAGGCTTGAATTCTGTATCTAGTACAGTCCCAAGTGTGCCATAAATATTTACACAAACATAAAGACAAGTTCTGAACTATATCAAAATATTGAAAGAGGCTCCCTCTAGGTATACGGTTATGGAAGACTTGCTTTCTTCTACGTTTCTAAATTTTTTGCAGT
This sequence comes from Aplodontia rufa, assembly GCA_004027875.1. NCBI lineage: Eukaryota > Metazoa > Chordata > Mammalia > Rodentia > Aplodontiidae > Aplodontia > Aplodontia rufa. The sequence continues at coordinate 4,306 of PVKS010000476.1, forward strand.
ATTAGTTTATCACAAAGGTCCATCCCCTAGAAACACCTGCATTAGGTGGCTCGTGTACTTCTAAACGCAGAGCAGAAGGCAGGGGAGAGGAATGGAAGGCAGGTGGCTCTTACTCCCTTTGAGGTGGCAGGAGGACAGCAATAGGAGGACATCTACAGGGATGTGAGCTTCTAGCAGCTTCTAAGTGGAGCATGTTCGTTAGAATGTGGAAAGATAAATAAACATAACTGCTTCAGGTTAATTTAGAAGTATGGTTTTTCCTAGATTTCCCCTCTGAACCATGATATTAGAATATCCAAGGCTCCAGCCCTAAGGCCATTTGAGAATAAAACTTTCCACAAAATTACATTTAGAAGAGACAGAAAAGCCTGTACCTCTGATGACACATTCTGAAATTCCCAAACTTAGTCTGGATTTGTACTTGGAGAAATTGCATTTGCTCTCAGTTGCTTTGCTCCTTGATAAAGGAAGCTGCTGCAAAGGAGCTAGGAACCTGGATGAAGCGCCCTCACGGCGCCGTCCTTCCTGCTCTGTCTTCTGTTTGTCTTCCTGATCATTTCTTGGCTTAATTTCAATTTAAAGACTTTTTAAATTTGAACTGTCTCCCACCTCTTTCTGTCTTAATCTTAATTCCCATTTCAGGACTTTTCCCCCCTGTTTATTATGAAGGAAATAAATGTGCAGATGGGTATAAAATGAAGTGTCTCCACTTCCCATACCACCTCTAGAGACAGCAAGTTTCTTGTGTGTCCTTTCAGATACTTAGTGCATATCCGTGCAGCTCTTGTTTGAGCTAATGAGATCATGGTATGTATGCTGCTGGCATTTTTTTATCTTAATAAAAAGTGAACTTTTCATACATGCATATATGGAGATACTTTTTATTCTTTTAAGTATAAATCTCAGCTTTCCAAAAGTGAAGTGCAGTGAGGGTGAGAGCTGCACCAAGAGCCTGCACCTTGACACTCCTCCCTGTTCTGCTTAGGGGTGCTGTATAACCTAAGGGAAATCCCTGAAATCCCCCTGCTCTCTCACCTGGGAGGGATGGATTTGTTGGGAGAAGAAAACTCTGTGCTTGGAGACTGAGGCTGAAGTAGGCGACCTCTCCATGCCCTAATCCCTGGAACCTGTGATTATGCTACCTTAAATGGCAAAAGCGACTTTGCAGAGGTGATTAGTTAAAGCTCTTGAGATGGGAAGATTATCTGGGATTATCTAGGTGAGCCCAATTAACCATGAGGATCCTTTTAAGAGAGAGGCAGCAGGGTCCAAGTCAGAGAACAGGATGCGACCTCCAAAGCAGTGATCAGAATAATGTGGTCAATGAATCAAGGAATGCAGGTGGCCTCTAGAAGTGGGAATGGCAAGGAATGGATTCTCCTCTAAAGGCTCCAGAGGGACCTGCTGACCCATTTTAGACCTCTGATTTCCTGGACTGTAAGAGAATACATTAATGTTCCTTTAATACATTAGAGGAAATCTGTACAGCATCAAGAGGAACTAATGCAAGCTGTAGCCACATGAGTATAAATGCTTTAGAATCAAGCAAGGGAACACTCATCCATAGCAGAAGAGATGTAGAAGGTGACAAGGGAAACATCTAGGGAGAAGCAGGAAGCTCGGAGGAGTGTGGGGGAGGAGCAGGTCCTCCTGGAGAACAGGTCTGGGCTCTGGAGTCTGAGGTAGGCTGGCTTCCCTTCAGATGATCCATATAAACTGTTTCTGAATTTCATGCTGGCCAAGGGCCTGACTTGGGGATGAAGGTTCAACATAATAGACTAAAGGGACTGAGGGCTAAAGGGATGGGAACTGAAGAACCAAGAGTTTGGGAGCCAGGAAACCTGAATTTTCTCTGCAAAGTTTATGAGCTCCAATTTTGTTGACTGGCTTTAACAGCAAGGATCTGAGCAAGTCTGAAATAACAGCAGGGTGACCATTCTGGTTTGCACAGGACTGAAGGGTTATTTTGAAATTGGGTCCTAGACACACTGGGATGAATTGGTCATCCTATAGCTTATGGCATAAAGGGATCTCAGAGTAGGGCAGGGGTTACGGGGCCATGTATATAACCCAAATGCAAAAAGGTACAGGCATCTGACACATATTGCTCTGGGGAATAAACCATGACCCTCTGGTGCACAGTCACATACCCTAATTGGATACTATAAATCTCACAAGTCTGGTCTCATGGTCTCGTGTTCTAAATTCGCAGGAAACTCCTTGGAATCCACAACAGGATATCTGTTTGGGCCATCATGAAGCAGGCAGGGGCTGCTATTCTCAACTCTGCTGTGTGTGTCAGAAATAGATCAACTAAGAGCCTGTCTGCCTCAGGCTGGTTGCTCTGGGAGATACAGGAAAGTACACAATGCCAGTCTCTGCTTTGGGGAATGAGCCAGATTAAGCTTCTCCTCCTCCCCAGTCCTAGGCTCTGGGCCATTTGCTTAGTGGAGAGCCCAGTGAAGGCAGCCTTGTTCTCAAACTGAATCCTGGCCCATCCTCTTACTAGCCGCATTATCCTGAGCAAATGGTTTGGCTTTGCCAAGCCTGTTTGTTCACCTTGCAGATGAGGATGCTAACGTTATCTTTCATGCAGGGAAAAATGAGAGCACAGCTGTTTGATCTTAGCAGGGGCACCAGCATGGTTTCATTATTGCAGATTACTCCATCTTCTCCCCTTTCCCACCCTGAATCCTGAGAGATGAAGGAGTAGAAGGATTCTGATGTAGGGGTAAGAAGAGCTGACAGGCAGACTGTGAGACTAAGACAAGCTTGATATCACCTCTCACTTCCAGTAGGAACTGGCGAGTGTGCACAATGTAGGCCTCCAGGCTCCCTGATGAGCCCCTGTGGAGAATCTGGTACCCTAGGTCATTTACTTCCCATGCTTCCCTTCATTCTGGAAAGCTGTCTTATTCTCCCACAGAACACAACAGGCGGAGTCATCCCACTCAAATTAGATCAGGCCTCTCCAAACCCGGCCCTGGCTCCCAACTCACTCAGGGAAATAAAGTGCAAGGCCCCACCAAGCCTCCCACCCGTAACCCCACCTCCTCCTACTCTGCCCTCCCCTCTGGATGCTCTGGCAGCCTCATTCTTCCTCAGACTCCCCTTCACGGGCTTTGCATTACTGTTCCTTTTGCTTAAAATGTTCTTCCCTTTCAGTCATACTGCTCATCCTTCCCTTCAGGAGGGACTTTTGAAAATGCAAAGACCCAGGCTGGAGCAGTGGCTCAGCAGTTACGGTGCTTGCCCAGCATGTGCGAGTACACGGGTTCAAATCCCAAAACCCATGTACACAACTAAGTGCTGGAGCAATGAAAGCCATGTGAAAAACTCAATAAAAACTGATTCTCTCTGTCTCTCCCTCTCTCACTGTCCTTCTCTCTTAAAAAAAAAAAAAAAAAAAAAGAAAAAAGAAAATGCGAAGGCCCTTCCCCAGGAGCCTCCCTGGGCCACCTTCTCTGAAGCTGTCTTCTGCTCCCCCATGCCTCATTTCCCACTCTCCCACTTTCCTCCTTTTCTCTTTAGCACATCTAGCCTATCACTTGTTTGCCTATTCATCGCCTGACTCCTTGCGGATGGACGTCCCAAGCAGGAGGGATCTATGTCTGATCTGTTCACTGCAGTATCCAAAAAGCTGAGAACAGGGCCTGACACATCATGGGCTGTCAAAATGTGTTGAGTGAATGGAAGACTTGGGCATGTGTAAATGTCAACAGAGGAGGTAGGGGAGATAGAATGATGGACAGGTTGCAGTGACTGAAGACCAGAGATGATGAGAACCCAATCCTGGAGGTGCAAGGGAACTGATCCAAGCCAGGAAGGGACAGGTGTGAAGGAAGGCTTGGAAGTGTGAAATGTTGGGGTGGTCGACTTACTACCTTTCATTTTCTGTGGAGGAAGAAGTGAGAATACAGAGAGGAAGGAGAGAGGAATCAGTAATGTGCAGAGGCACAGAAAATCTGAAATTGTCATGGTGGAGAGCTGACCAGAGAAACTGCTGTGTAGCTCTGGGAGTTCAGGTGACAGTGGCTGTGGAATAAACATGGTATCCAAATGCTTCCTGGTGCTTTTCTCCAGCAGCATCAGTTCAACACAGGAAATGAGGGATTCATCCAGGGCTGAGGTTTTTATCAGGCAGCTCTAATGAAGAAAGAGGACAGCCAGAGAGTCAGGGCTGCTTGGCAAGATTGCACTGTAATGCTGAACCAGAGCATCAAAGCTGGATATTAAGGGAAGAGAAGAAAGGACAGGGCTGGGCGACAGGAAAAGAGAAGAGACAGGGATCCTAGAGGATCTCCTCTGGGAGAGACTGTGGTCAGAGCAGGTTGCAGAAATTAGAGTTTTGGGAAGAGGAACAGTTCTGAGCAATGAAAAAAATCCCAGGTGTGGGGCTGAAACAGTGGCTCTGCGGTTCAAGAGTTTGTCTGGCATGCACTAGGACCTGTGTTCAAACCCCAGCACCACATACACAACTAAGAGTCAGAGAAACAAAGGCCAGATGGAAGAATGAATAAAATTCTCTCTCTCTCTCTCTCTCTGTTCTTCTATACCTCTCTCTTAAAAAAAAAAAAAAAATCCCGGAGTGTGTGTGGAATAACAGGTTGTGCTAGAGTGAGGGTCTCCCTCCTAAGGCTCAGGTTCAAAGGGAAGACCCAAGGCACAGTTTTAAGAAATCGCTAAGTCCTTAAAAAATAAGGGAGGCTGGAGGTCAGGAGATGGCATGTCAGAAGAGATCAGTGGGTGACAAAAGCCTTAAGGGAACACGGTTGTACAAGGGGGTACAAGAGAAGTGGTCTGAAAGCTACAGGGAATAAAGGGGGACACCCCCACAATGCTGGTCTTTTCAACTTAGATATTCTCATGCATGCATAGGAGTATAGACCCTTCCACTGAGGGTAGAGGGTCCAAAATTTGAGCCTGGTATTGGATGGCACTGTGCTCTTGGCAGGCCAGCAAAAGCTTCCTCTTCCTCTTTTGGAGTGACCAAATCTACCTGCTGGGGTTCCCTGTTGAAAAGCCGCATCTCCTAGTTCTGGCCAATGAACAGGTGGAGAAGGAGAGCTTTCTGAGAAGCAGAAAATGGAAAATGGTGCCCACATTCCCTCTTTTCCTGCCTTGGATACAGGAATGATGTTTGAAGCTGAGGCAATCATATTACAGCAATGGGGCAAATACCAGTGCTGTAAATGTGGAGAAGAAAGGCAGAAACGTTTGGGTCCTGATGGAAGCTAAACCTCTTGTTATGTAAGAAAAACAACTCCCAATTTTACTTAACTACATTATTGTGGGTTTAAGCTTAATTATAGCTAGACACATTTCTAAACTGTACAGGGGCTTAGTGAACCTCCTACTTATAGGAGGCCCAGAGGAATGGGGCACTCAGCAAGGGGCGATGCTCTCCCTGAGCTGAACAGTAAGCAGGTAAGACCAATGCCCCAGGCCTGGTCCTTCGCCCAAGCTCTGCCCAGGACCAGCCATGTGACAAAGAAAAGGAAAAGCTGATCTGTCCAAGTTACTGAACCTGGCTATGTAACTGCTCACTCATAAGGAACAGAGCCGGTTCTGAATCATGGTGGTCATCAATAATGTAAGTTTATTTAACATTGTTACTGTCCCTTTACCCAAGCCTTGCATTTGTGTGAAAGCTTCTTAAACAGCCTTAAACAAACTAAACGGTTGGATTTCTGCTTTCCTTCCTCCATCCAGCTTCCTGCCCGTAAAAAGAGTGTGGAAATGGAAAAGTGAGCCACGAAATCGGAGTCTCCCTCCTTGCAAAGGCAAAACTGAACAGGACACAACAGTGATGGAGAAGGCTGATGAAGATTTAAAAATCAAAGCAGTTTATCCCTAGGCCGCGCCCACACGGGCTCGACACCACTGGCATCCTCCCACCCGCTCCCGGAGGGGCGGTCTGCACCTTCCAGGCAGGTGATGACCGTAACCCGCCCCAGATCCTCCGCCGCCCGCGCGGGGTTCTGCAGGTGCCCTGACCCTCTGGGGGCCGGCTCCCCGCGCCCCGCGCGCCCGGGTCCCAGCCTCCACCAGCGCGGCGCGAGGGCCTGGCTCTCACCGCGGCCCCAGCCCGTCCCGCTTCCCCGCCCGCCTCGCGCCGCAGCCCCCGCCCGGCCCGCACTCACGCTCCACGTCGTGCAGCTTGGCCCGCTCCTCCTCCAGCTTGCCCTTGAGGCTCTCGGCCTCGCTCTTCAGCGACGCCAGCGTCTCGTTCTCGTGCAGCCCGTCCGTTGCCATCTTTGCGCGCGGACACGGCCGGGAGGGAAGCGCGGAGCCGGGATGCGGTGAGCCGGCGGAGAGGCCGGGCGGGCGCAGCTCCAGCCGCCGTGACCCCCGAGCGCCGCCCCGCGGCCCCGCCCTCCGGCGATGACGCGGGCCGCTGCGGGCCCGCCGCGGCGCGGACCCCCTCCCGGCGCCCGCCCGGCCCGCGCCCCCTGCGCCCCGGACCGGTGCCCCGCCTGGTGTTAGCGCTGCTGCGCACACAGCCCCCGGGAAAAGGGGTCGTGCCGGTTTAATGGGGGGAAACTGAGGCTCGGAGATGAAACGTGATTTGCAGGAGGACTGCACGTGGTGAAAGGTCACGCTGGGACTGCAGTTTAGGACTTTTCGCTCCTAGGTGCCTTGTGAAGTCCCAGAGACACAGCCCTTTTCCCACCACCCCCAGGGACTTGATGATGGTCGTCTGGTGGCGCCTTCGTGCAGACAGGGCAAGGAGGCCTGGCCCGCGCCTCTCTGAAGCCGGGAGTTCTGCTGCTTACCCCACAACCCGGAAACCTTCCTCTTTTGTTGACTCAAATACACAAAAAGATAACTAGCTCTGGCTGCTGGGAAGCCCCGCCGTCTCTGAGGGATTAGGAGCCCCACCCTTAGTTTTGCTTTAACTTTCTTCATTGGGGAATCAGGTCCCTGTGCTGGGGGCAGCAGAGGGGCGGTGAGGGTCTGAGGGCGAGTGCACAGGCCCAGCCACAGGCGTCTGAGCCCCTGTCCAGCCGTCTGGCCAGGGTCACTTTTGAGGGCTCCTCCTCACCACTAGAATGAAGGGTTGCTACATTTTCCTCAAGGATTCGAATTAGTTATTGTCTTAGGGACAGCACATCACTCTCTTCCCCAGTCCCACTTCGCTGCCCTAAGGGCTTTAATAACTTTTCATTCTCGCAGGAGTCACCCTGAATCGTACTGTTATCCCCATTTTGCAGATGTGGAAACTGAGGCACAGAAAGACTCAGTAATCACTACGGGGTCACATGACAGAAAGATGGAAAGGCAGGATTTGGACCCAGACAGTCTGGCTCCCCCAACAGGCCTCTGAACTTGGGTGTGGACAACCTAGCCCGAACCGCCTTTCTTCCTCTTCTCTGTGACCTTGCATGAATGTTTAGGTGTAGGATGTGAAGGAAAGTCAAGGTTAAATTCTGGGGAGACCCAAGGAGATGTGAAAGCTCTAAGCAGACTTCTCCATACATAGCAGTGGCTCACTAACTGCCAACTCCTCCTCCCTTTCCACCAATACAGGTTTCTTCATCGTTTATCCTCACCATTTAGCATAATACTGGCATATGATAGGTGCTCAGTTAAGGCTCCTTTATCAAGTGGATATATAAAACAATATATAAAAATGTAAATATAGGGGATAGAGTGGTGGCTCAGCTGTTACAGCGCTTGCCTGGCATGCATGAGGACCTGGATTCAAGCCCTAGCACCATATACACAACTAAGTGTTAGAAAAACAAAAACCAGATGAAAAAGTAAAGTTGATTCTCTCACTTGCTCGCTCACTTTCTCCTTCTCTCTTTGGAAAAAAAAATATATATATATGTACAGGCTGGGTGCAGTGGCACACACCTGTAATCCTAGCAACTTGGAAGGCTGAGGCAGGAGGATTGCAAGTTCAAAGCCAGCCTCAGCAACTTAGTGAGACCCTGTCTCAAAAAAAAAAAAAGGGCTAGGGATGTGGCTCAGTAGCTAAGCACCCCTGGAGTCAATCCCTGGTACCAATATACACACATATGTAAATTATGACATTAAAATAAATATATAGATAGATACATGTTTTATATAATTTAAGTATAAATATGAAATAAAAATAAAATGTGAAAGCAAAATATTACACTTCAGATTTGAAGTGCCAAATATTAAAGGCTGGTTCAGGCTCTATCTAGATGAGACTGCCTGGGAGAAAAGGCTGGCTCTGCCATGTACCCTGGAGCCTTCTACTCAGTCTCAGGCTTCTGTAATGAAGTAGCACCTTCTTCAGACAGTGTAGAGCATTCATAGTGGAGTGCGGCCCACAGAGCACACTCATTAGTATTGTTGAGGCTGCCTGATTGTTTGAGCAATGCACATGAAGTAACTTGAATGGGACACTAGACCATGGGGCATACTTCCCACAAGGGCCATCCCAGGAGGCCCAGGCAAGGCAGCATCCTCTCAGCACCTCCTTAGACTACTGCTCCTGGACCACTCTGGGTTGTGTGTAGACCAGGGTCTGCCTGTCTATGGAGTCTGGGGTGTATGGCACTTGACACTGGTATTCTCTGTGTAAAATAAACCCCAAATATCCTCCAATCTGGAGAGTCCACCATCTAGAAATGAGATCATGTAACTTTTAATGACCAGGCCAAGATTACAAAGTGCCTTCCTGTATTTTGGTGTTAATTCCCTTTTAGGAGTGGGGAACCTAGAGATCAGAAAAGTTGGGGATGGCTACATTTCAGCTGCAATTGGGTATCAGGGTCACCCCTGTTCATGAAAAGTGTCCTTTGAGAGTCTGAGTCTACATAATCCAGACACCTGGATGAAAAGCCAACTGTCAGTCAATGGATGTCTCCTCAGCCAATATTTGGGAAGCCCCAGGTGCCTGTGGGGAGGTGGCTGGTGTTCATCCTCTGGCAGGGACCTGGCAGGACCTGTGTACTGGGAAGCAACTCCTATGCCACGGAGGAGCCGGGGTCTGGGACTCTGGGCTCCTTTTGCCCACAGGAAGTTGTTTAAAAAACAAAAGACTCAGATTAATTAAGTAGCAGGAGGGTAGCCCCCAATCCGTTCCCAAAGCAGGCTTGTTTTGAGAACCAAGTGCCCCCAGTTTTACAATTTGCAGAACGAAATTTAGAACAAACCATACTGCAGGTAGAACTCCATTACATGGGAGCTGAAAAGGTGTCAGAATCACTACGCTGTGCCAAAGCCTTTTTATGCCACCCTGGGCTGTTTACTTGCCACTTTTTGCGAGTGATTTTTTCCCCATAGGTGTGTGTGTGTGTGTGTGTGTGTGTGTGTGTGTAGGTGTGTGTGTGTGTAGGTGTGTGTGTGTAGGTGTGTGTAGGTGTGTGTGTGTAGGGGTGTGTGTGTGTAGGTGTGTGTGTGTGTGCGTGCGCACATAATAGTTAAAATGCTGGGATTCATTGTTACATATTCATACATGCACACAATATAGCAACATAATTTGGCTAACACTGTTCCCTGGCATTTCCGTTTCCATCCTTTTCTCCCTCCTCCTGTTTCTTTCCTCTACTAATCTTTCGGAACAATTTCTATAAGATGTAATTGTTGTGAGGAGTTACAATGGAATCAGGAGGACAAAAAGTACCTTTTTCTTTTCAATTGGGTAAAATTTAAAAGTTTTCTTTCCTTTCTTACACACACATTTTTAAAAATGTCTAATTCATTGATATGGTGGGCATTTCCTGTTGAGCTTTTCTGGAAGAGTGTTTTACCACTTTTTAACAGGTAGAGGCTCGGTTCAGCCACGCTGTTCAGCACAGCTTTGCAAATCCGCTGAGACCAATTCCTAGGACTTCAGCCTTGTGGTTGGATGTGTTTGCTGCATAGCCTCCTCTGGTGAGGACTTGATTTTTGTGTACTTTGAAAAAAAAAATGCTAAGATTTGTGTTCAGTTAGTAACCCTTGCTGGAGGCTTAGGCCCAAGGAGCACTTTTTGTGCTTAATTTGCTCACTACTGAGGCCCTGAAATGTTCAGTCTGACTCTACACACAGCCAGGACAGGGTCCTTGGAAAGATGCTCCCTGGCTGTTTGTTTTCCAGAGTCTCTTTTAGCTTGGTTGCTTGCTACACAGACTGGAAAAGTCTGAAGACGGAAGCATTAGGCCTGGGAAACAGCTGCTAACACATTCGCCAAGCACTTTCCGTGCTGGGGCTGTTTTAAACACCTCTCAAATGAACCCATTGGAGCCTCACAAACCCCCATGATACAGACGCTAATACAGTTCCTGAAATGAGCTTCAGGGGAGCAGTAAGAACTCATGGCACCACCACCTAGAACACAAGTAGCTCTTGAACACTGTGCTCAGACACCAGAGTCAGCACCCTGTGCCCCCGTGTCACAGTGCCTCCCAGAGCCTGGGTGATTCTATACACTGACTCTATGACAACTCATGTGTCACAGGACTATCTTTAGATACTGTTCTAAGACAGGTCATTCACATTTAAAAAATAGTCTTCACTTACAATTTCTGCACATATTGAGCAGTAGTTGAGTTGTTGAGATTTCTTGAAAACTGGTCTCAGAGCCCTTTGTTTGAAACATTTGTCACAGGAGCCAAATACGTTAACTAGAAAGGTCTGGTCACACATCTTTTACCCAAGATGAAGCTGGAAGAAAATAAGAAAGGAGAGGGGTAAGTGAGAAGGCCAGTGCTTTTAGCTTTCCAGAACCTCTTCTGGGGTTGTATTTGCTTAGACCTCTACATGTGGGATGAAGCAAAGCAGTTAATTTGTAACCTTTGATTTATTGCAACACACTGGGTCAACCCAACTCATGCAATCAGTGAGAAAACACCAGACATTAGTTTTTTCTGAAGTCAACATGTCTGATTGTTTTGGTGACTTAACAGAACTATCACAATTGATCTTTGCAGCAAAATATCAGTTCTGTGGTGTTTCAGGATGGAAAGCATTGTTGTACTGAATACTAAATCTAAAACTTTTAAAAACATTCCTCCCCTCTGGGTGAATCTTTGGAGTAAGACAAGAATCAGCAAATGGTGGAGACTGATCCCAACCAAAGGGATGAGGCCAAGTTACTGTGGTTCCCTGCAAGGCAGGCATCCCGCTTATTAACAGGACAGCCACACACCCAGGTCCCTGCCAGCACTCAGAAGTCAGGCCCAGGCCACCCAAGGGAGGGCAGCCTTGGGGAAGTAATGCCATCTAGAGGCTAAAGGTTGAGGCTCTGGCTGCACAGATCCTGGTCCCCTGTTGAGGTGAGTTACTTCTCTGAAGCTTTGTTTGCCAGTCTACCAAATGGAAATCTTAAAATCATCCCTCATTGGATTGTCAGGTGAATTTTAAGATGCAATGCATAAAGCACTTAGCTTCAAGTCAGAAATACAGTGATGTTATGCTGCCCAGTGAGTGGCAGCAGCAGCAGCCTTAGGAAAGAAATCAAAAAGAACCTATGGCAAGACATTATGAAGGCCCAGACGGAAGCAAGGCAGTGGGTATCCTAGGATCATGCTCAGGAAGGAGAAGGAGAGGGGGCTTGGCAACGCTGGGAGGAAGAAGGGAGATGTCTGCAATGTGGAGGGGTGCAGGGGAGACTGAAGGACTGTGATGCACTCAGTGCTGGAAATGGAGGACAAGGAGGTTAAGTGGGAGAGAGGCAGACCTCTCAGCCCTGTCATTTTTATAGGTGACCTAAAGAGGGAGTCATGCTAAGATTCAAAGAAACAACCCCTTCCACAGAGATCTTTGGGGGCTCTGATTTGAGCCTTTCAACTTAGCCAAATATGAAAGGGATGTTTTTGTGGGGGAGGTGAATACTTATGTAGAGGTCACTATGGGGCTGGAGAAGGAATGAGGAGATTGAGCTGGGGGGAGCTCCTATGGCAAGAAGCTGTGGCCCAGGACCTGAGAACTCTAGAGGGCAATCCCTGAAACCAGAATTCACAAGAGAATTCACAGAGCACTTGGCCCTAGCTTCTCATGACTGCCCAGGAGGGAGGGAGGCAGGACATGTGTGTCATAGCTGAAGCAATGTGGAGGGACTAAACAGCGAGGTCAGGGATGGAGCCCGCGTCTGGACGTAGCTTTACCGCGGCGCAGTGTGGCCAAGCTGATTTGCTTTGTCACAAAAGGAGAGTTTACTGACTTAGAAAACATAGTCCCTCACTCCCCAGCCCTGCAATGGCAGCTGGTTGTTAGGTCAGGCTAAGGATACAGAAGTAATAGCATTAGGAAGGACTTTAAGCAAGGGCGCGACGTCATTCAGGTGGATTATTCCAGCATTTGCGCTTGCAGAAGTGGGTCAGGGAGAGATGGACAGCAAGGCAGTCAACAGGGATAAGGGATTATTTTGATGTCCTAGACAAGAGGAAATGAGCTTTAGACAGAGCAGCAGCTACAGGAATGGGAGGCGAGAGCAGCCCAAGGGACCACGGGGAGAAGGGACAGGATGACTGGGGGTTATGGGAGATTAGGAAAAAGAGGAGAAAAAATTGCCAGTGTTCCTTATGTGGGCAGAGATAATGCTTTTCTTCTATATTAATAATATTCATTCAAATAATTAGGAAAATTATCACCTGCATGCCCTACTCCAACAACTGACCTGTTAGCACTTGATTTTCTTCTAGTATCTTCATAAGTATGTATGTGTATACTCTTCTTTGCTTAATATATGTTTTCATCTTCACATGTCCTTGCAAGTTCTTTTTTATTTTTGTGGGGATCAAATGCAGGGCCTCTGCTGTGCTAGGCAAGTTCTCTACCACTGAGCCTCAATCCCAGCCTGGAAACAACACTTTTTAAGAGATACCATAAGTTTTTGAGTTATTTCTTAAGACACGTCACCTAGGTAGAATTCTAGACTCGACTGTGTAAACAGGGACATGCTATAAAACAAATTTAAAGTGTTTTTAAGCTTTATGTGTTACTCATGTTCATTGTAGGATGTTTGAAAAAATCAAAAAGGTTTTAGGAAGAAAATAATCCCCACCACCCAGAGGGGCGCCTTTCCACCTTTTGGGATGTGCAAGAACAGAATTTTAAGGGGCTGGAGCGGTGGCTTGGCGGCTACGGCACTTGCCCAGCAGGCACCAAGTACACCGGTTCAAACCCCAGCACCCATGTGCACAACTGTCAGAGCAACAAAAGCCCTGTCTTAAAAAAAAAAAATAGAATTTTAAGATCATTGGGGTCATACTGTTTTTGCATAGTTTATATTTCTATATCTTGATATTTTCATTTGGTATTTGTCATGAGCTATATTTAATTTTAATATATTTCATTATACTTAATGTCAATAATCCTTTTTTAGGATGAGGGAATTCTTTACAACTAGAGCAAATGCCTGGATGAACATGTTGACAAGAAAAAGACAAGAGATGCTCCCATTTTAACAAGCTACTTAGCTGCCTCCTTTTCCAGTTAGCTTACTCTGTTACATTTATAGATTTAGCTTTTTGGTAGTAGTTTCAGTATTATTCTGTACCATGGAGTATCATAATTTATGAAGCCATCCTCCTGTTGCTGGATACATAGGGCATATGCCAGTTTTTACTTCATTAACTCAGTTAAAAATGGGCCAAGGACCCTTCCTACATTGGGGGTAGGAATGTGAAATGGGCTAGTCATTTCATAATAATGCAACTGTGGAGGGAAGTTTGGCTGTTACTCAGAAAGTTAAATATAGAATTGCTACTGTATGCCCCAGCAGCCCAATTCTAGGTTATATACCCAGGATAACTGAAAGTATATGTTCACATCAAAACTTATATATAAGCATTATTATTAACTAAAAAGTAGAAACAACTCAAATATCCACCAACTGTAGAATGGATGAACAATATGTGGTATATCCATACAGCACATTGATATTTGGCAATAAAAATGAATAAAATCTGACACCTGGCACAACATGGATTCCATTTATGTGAAATGTCTAGGACAGATAAACCCACAGAGAAAGAGAGAGGCTTAGTGGTTGTTGAGGGGAGGCAAGGGCTGGAACTGGGAGTGATTGCTTGGTGGGTATGCAATTTCGTTTGGGGGTGATGGAAAGCTCTGGAATTAGGGGTGAAGATCACATATCCATGTACTTACACTGAACACCAGTGAACCATGGTTTTAAAAAATGGTGAGTTTTATGTCATGTGCATTATACTCAATAAAAATTATTTTAAAAATGGGCAAAAGACTTGAATAGGCACTCCTCCAATTAGGATGTTCAAATAGTCAAAAATATAAAAAGGTGCTCGACATAATTGATCATCAAAGAAATTCAAATTAAAACCACAGCATGATACTACTGCTTACCTATTGGAATACCTAAAATTAAGAAGATGGACATGGATGTGAGGGCAAGGATGTGAGGCATTTGAACTGTTTTTCCTTGCTGGGAATGTAAGTGGTACAATTGCTTTGGAAAACTGCTTGGTTGAACTCACTAAGCTAGATGTATCCATATTCTGTGACTCAGCAACTCTACTCTTGGGCGTGTATTCAATAGAAATGAATACGTATTTCCTTTAAAAAGTCCAAATAAGGATGTGACAACAGCGTTATTCATAATAGTCTCAAGCTGGAAAAATTCAAATGTTTACCAGTAATAGACTAGAAAAACAGTGATCTGTTTAGACAATAAAAACGAAAAAACTGCTGATGCCCGCAGCAACGTGGATGTATCTGATGGGCTTCCTACACCTACACCTGATTGTAAACCGATCAGCTGCACCAGAAGGCTTTGGTTGTCACATAAAATACCAACTGGGTCACTTTTAAAAGTTATTAAATGATTTTAAAGATGCTTAATTTGTTTCCTGGCGCCAGTACTAATCTATTTTAAAAACAAAGCATCTTTTTATTATTTTAAAGTGAATTCATGCAACTTGTAGAGAATTTAGGATATACAGACGGACAACAACACAACACCCTAACCCGGGTTTGCACAACACAGGAAGCCCTTGTGAACCTTGGCCTATATGAGCCTAGATACCTTGCCAAGCTTTTAAAAAACTGGAGTGCACGAACCCACACTTACCTTCCAGAGTCCACAAGAGTCCACACTAGGAACAGAGGGGCGGGAAGGTGTGAAAGCCACTGGCCCTTAATCTCCTTAGCTGGGCATTACAGCTCAACCTGCCTGTTCCTCCCCACCTGTCCCTCCATGCTGCCATCTGCACATTCACTTACCTCTTCAACCTCCTGCCCGTTCACATGGCCAGGACCCTCTTATCCCCAAGGACCACTTCTTGGGCCTTTGTAGGAGGCAGTTTGGCAGGTTTGATCCCAGGAATCTGCATTCACCCCAGTGACCATTTGCCTATGACTACGTGTGGTCAGCATTTCTCAGTGTTGGCCATGCTGCCCCACTCCAGCTTTTCAGAACTGATCATGACTATGGGGCGAGGGTCTTCCCCTCTCCCCTTCTCCACCTGTAAATGCATGGGCCTCCATAGGTCTCCTTGACCCCAATCAAGGTCTACTCTTTCTCGTGACTGACTCCTCCCCCGACACTCCAATCCCGGCCACCTCATGCAGGAATTTACTCCTTCAGTTCTCTCCTATTTCACAGCATGAGGATAAAGGTGGGGTAAGATGGGGTGACCCTCCAGGAGCCCACAGATAATGGAAGAAATGGTCAGTGTTCCTGGTTTACAGCCTAGTGTAAGTGCTTAAAAATAGGCATGAATCCTGAGATGAGAGGAAGAAAGGAAGAGTCGTGGCTCCCCATGGAGTGGGAAGGTCTGGAGAGGGCATTAAGGCCACTAAGAGCACTAAGGTGGTGGTGGTGGGCTCAGAAATGACAACAACCTGCCCAGCAGCCCTCATTCTGACACTCTCTAGAACCCCATGGAGACACAGTCAGAGCCAGCACTTAGGACATGTTTACTCCTTTCTAAATGTTTTATGTACTGTAAGTGAGATTAAAAAAAAAAAAAAAAAAAGAAACCCAGTCCAGAGAGAGAGAGAGAGAGAAAGAGAGAATCAATTTTATTTAGTTTTTCATGTGGCTTTCATTTCTCTGACACTTCATTGAGTACATGGTGCTGGAGTTTGAACCTCTCTCATGCCAAGGAAGCACTGTAACTGCTGAGCCACTGCTCCAGCCCCTAAGTGAGATGATTTGAATCTATAAAGATTCTAGTATCTTTCCTATGACCTGAAAGAATGGCATAAAACTTGTACACTGAATACTTATAATCTAGTAACTACAATATGACCCAATAGATTTTGTAATTTATTTTATTGAAGTATTACAAAGTTGTTTTTTTTCATATTTTCATATACAATAGATTGAAATGAACTAAAGTAAATCATTTGTAATTGGAAAAGACATTATTACATTGCAGAGTGATGTTGATTCGTAATCGTGTATTATTCCCACTACTGAGATGTGTGTCTCTAGTGTAAAATCACAGTTTTGCCCATGATCTGTCGGAACAGAGGGGTGTTTGGGGTTCCTGATGTGGTTCAAGATATGGTAGATGCACAGGTCATAGGTCAGCAATGCTCATCAAAGGCCACTTTATGATCTGAAGGGAATGAATGAGAGGTGTGGGAGATAAGTAACAGCTAGTTCCCATAAAACCTGGGAAACAGAATTCTCAAAAGGAAGAACTGGAACGTCTTCAGTTATGAGAAAATCTAAAAGTGTATTGGAATGCGAATTAGGTGGAGAAAAACACTTAGTTTGCCTTTTTAAACTTAGTTTTAAAAGTTACTATATAAAAATACTAATGAAAAATTATGGCAAATTTGTTGGCAGCTATAATTTAAAGAAATGTTCTTTCAGAGAATATGGCTAATGGCACAGCAACTAAGTCTTGATAATATTTTTGTTTTAAGTAGATATATACATAAAATACTTCTTATGATTAACTTGAGATTGAATACTCTCTTAAAAATTAGAGGAGTCTGAAGTAAGAAATTTTTTTTATGCAGGGATGATTTTAGTAAAACTTTAAAAGAAGTCAATGAACCCTCCTCACAGCAGGCATGGGGCAAGAGGACTTTGGTTGGGTCTGGTGGCCAAACAAGACTATGTCTTGGCAGATGCGGCCACAGGACCAACTTGTGGCTTCAAAATGTCCCTGAGCTTCATGGAAACCTTGGAAATCTTGGGAGTCACTGGCCTCCAGATCTTATTCCTCAGGGTGGAGCTCTGTCATAAGACAGAGTAGACCAAAAGCACCCAGAAGAAAATATGAGCCTTCCAGAAATTCCAGTAAAAGCCAGCTGAGATCCTGGAGACCTTGCCTTTCCAACCACAGGTGGTGTATGTGGATTCTTACACAATTTCAGCAGTGGTAGCAGCACTAGCACCATGAGTGAGAGGTGTGGCCTGTTGGGGGGAACTGAGTCACATTCCAAAGCATTTCCAGTTCCAGGGGGTAGTCTGTGTTCTTCATCTATGACCGCCACTCAGATTTGGAGGGGACAGTGCATTGACCTTTTCTCCTGCTATAATCTATTGAGAAAGCCTAGCTTGAAACTGCTGGGGATCTGAATCATTTCCAGAGCATGCGGAGAGGCAGTAAAAGGAAAGGTGACTTGAAAGAGGTATTTGGTATCCAGCATCAGCTGCGATGAATCCTCCCGGCTATTCAGAAGTGCCTGAAATTAGAACCAGAGGAAAAGTAAATAAGGAAACCAATGCGTTTGATTTCACCGCTACCCAGAGGTCAAGAGTAAGGAAAACAAAACAGCTCCAACTCCAGCAGAGAACTCCTGTCTGTGTCGTGTGAGATGACACAGGACTGCGCAGGCTCAGCTCCCAGGGGAACATTCCGTCCAGGGGCTGACCAGCCACCAGGAATCTTACTCGCTTTGCTTTGCTCCAGAAGTTAATTCCCCATAGGATGGAATGACTATAAATCTGTTTTCTATTCTAACGCATGTTCAGGGCTTAACTCTAACTGTAAATCTTTGGTTTCATGGCTGCTTTATATTTTTAAAAATTATGAGGACGCATACCAGTCGGAATAGCAATCATCAAAAATACAAATAATAATAAATGCTAAGAGGATATGGAGAAAAAGGAACACTTATATACTGTTGGTGAGATGGTAAACTTGTACAACCACTATGGAAATCAGTATGGAGGTTCCTCAAAAGACTAGGTTTAGGGGGCTGGAGTGGTGGCTCAGCAGTAGAGCTCTTGCCTGGCATGCTAAAGGCCCTGGTTTGAACCCCAGCTCCACTACACAGCTAAGAGTTACAAAAACAAAAATCAGACGAAGAATATAAATAAAATAGATTCTCTCTCTCTCAGTTAAAAAACAAAACAAAACAAAAAAGACTAGGTATGGAACCACCATATGACCCAACTAACCACTCCTTGGTATCTACACCGAAAAATTAAAGTCATCACAAAACAGTGATCCATGCACACCCATGTTTATAGCAGGACAGATCACAATAGCCAAACGATGGAATGAGCCTGGGTGTCCATCGATGGATGAATGGATAAAGAAAATGCGGCATATTACATAATGGAGTTTTATTCAGCCATAAAAAAATGGAATTCATTTGCAGGAAAAGTATGGAAGTAGAGACCATTATGTTAAATGGAATAACCCAAACCAAAAGGTCAAGGGTTGTATGTTTTCTCTCAATGTGCAAAGAAAGGTGGGGGAGGGATCTCATGAAAATCAAAAGGGAGATCAGTAGAGGAAAGGGACCAAGGGGTGGGAGGTAGGGAAAGAAGAGGGAAATAATGGGGAGGGATGCTGCCAAATTATATTGTTGTATTGTGGGCATGTACAATTTGTAACAACAAATCCCATCATTATGTACAATTATAATGCACCAAAAAAAAAATGTGGAGCTGAGTGAGGTGGCGCATGCCTATCATCCAGCAGCCTGGGAGGCTGAGGTAGGAGGATCACGAGTTCAAAGCCAACCTCAGCAACTCAGCAAGGCCCTGTCTCAACAAAGACGACTGGGGATGTGGTGTCCCTGGGTTCAATCTGTGGTACAAAAGAGAGAGGAGAGAGAGAGAGAGAGAAAAGTAGAAACAATTATGAGGACTCCAAAGAACTTTTATGTATGTATGTATGTGGCTATAACTATTGACATTTACTATATCAGTAGTTAAAACAATAATTTAAAATATTAATTCACTGGGGGTAATAATAAATCCTATACATGTTAAATGTAACATTTTCAGTGAAAAATAACGAATTTTCCAAAACACACAAAAAACTTAGTGAGAAGTGTTATTTTATATTTCTATAAATCTCTCTAATGTTTGATTTAATATAAGACTTTCGCCTGGTGTAAGATAGCATATCTGCTTGTGCGTTCAATCTGTGCTGATAAAGACAATCCTGCCTCACACAGCTATGTCTTTGGGAAAAGGAAGGACTTTGCAGACTCCTGAAAGAGACTCAAGGACCGTCCCCCACTGGGATCTTTGAATCAAACTTGGGGAACTGCTGCCCTAGCTGGGGAACTTTAGGGATTTTACGAGAAAACTGAATGTGCGGGTCCCTGCTTCTCTTTGGCTCTGCCTATCTGCACTATATTCCAACACTGATCAGAAACAAAATCTGCTGAAGGATCAATCACAGCAACTGAGACCCAGTTTGGGTGTTTTCATTCCTCTCCCACCAGGACTAAAATAAATTCTGAAAACTGGAAAAATTCCTACGGCCTTTGAGCAGAGTGCCTTTCGTTTGCATGTATGGATTTCAAGTAATCGAGTATCAGTGTCTTGTACCATACGTAGAAGACAAAATGAAAAGGCACACCCTGGAGGAGCTCACCTGTACTTTGCGAACAAAGGATGGAGTCACTCTTTTCTCGAAGTCATCTATAGGTGTGTACGAATTAAGGATCTTTATGATCTGCAAACAGCACAGAACATGGCATTAGACCACGAAAGTCAGCAACGCTGACCATGAAATAACAGTTGTGGAAGTTGGAGAACTATAGGGCGTTCTTTTACACTATAATTTGGCTCAGGAATCATGTGTTTTTCTATTTCCAAGAAAAGAGAAAACAAGGGGAGAAGGGCCTAGAAGACAGCAAAGCACAATCACATAATTAGATGACAGTAAAGAAACCCCCTTCCAACCTCCCTGCCTCCCACTGTGCACTTCACACACACACGTACGTGAGTTTAGTGGCCAAAGACATATCACACACATGTTTGTGCTCTAGGGACTATAGTTAGTATCTAACATATACTTAGTAGGCAAAAGCATGGGTCATGGGAGATAAGTATGCTCTCTGAACACAGAGTCCGGGGCAACCCCAGGTGACTAGGCCAAGAAACGCCATGGCAATTGCACGGATCTGTGCTGGAAGATCCAGGTAGACGCTAGGCAAGCCTGGGCACCTGCACGGCCGTCAGTGAGGTGCAGCGCTCATAGATCTCCTTGGCGTCGCTGTCTGTGGTCTTCTTGACCTGGAGCAACCAGGCTGCCTGAGAGAGGGGCTCCAGGGTCTCCTTGGCTAAGCTGTTCTGCAGATTCTTATCTTTAAGCCACTCTTCTAAGTAGCTGATGTTGCACCTGCATGAAAGACAGAGGAGCAGAGAACCCTTCAGAGAAGGACACCAAATCCCCCAGTTGTCCCACAGATTTATAGAGATCTGAGGAGCCAGGTCCAGCAGGCTCTCATCTGGGACAGGAGGGGAGAGATGAGATGATCAGCTCTCCAGATCCATGGTCCTAAGGACCATGGTGGTCTGCGGTGAGGGGCTGGAGTAGCTATGCACTTGAGGGAAATTCTGAGTAAAGACTTTTTGCATTGTCTCAACTACCATAAATATTTTTTCAAAGTTGACCTTTTGAATATTTGTCAGAGGACCAAAACAGTGATACTTGAAGAAAAGACTTACGTAGGGTAAAACATCGATTTCTTTTCCTGAATTGGCAGAAATATTTCTACTGGTTAGAGACGTGGTTTTGGTCAACTGGGTTTTTATTCTTTCTGTCACTAATTAATATGGGTTTACGAGTTAAGAGGCACTGATTTTAGTGCCACCAATCCCTGCGTGAGATTGGTAATTCATCAGCTTCTCTGGGTACAACGGCTGTGTGGTGACCCTTCATACAAGGCTAGTGGGAATGTAAAACGATGCAACTGATGCGGAAGACAATCGGTAGTTTTTCAAATGTAAACGTGGAGTTACCAGATGACCCGGTGCTATAGTGTGGATCTTCAGTGTCCTCTAAGGACCCATGTGTGGAAGGCTTGTTCCTTAGCCATGGTGCTTCTGGAAGGTGGTGGAACCTTTAAGAGGTGGGGCCAGTGGGAGAAAATTAGGTCACTGGCAGCACTCTTTTGAAGGGGATCCCGGGATCCTGGACCTTTCTCTTCCTTTCTCTTTATTCCCTGCCCACCATGCACTTCCAACCATGACATACTGCCTAGGTACAGGCCCCAAAGCAATAGATCTGCCTGTGTGTGTACTGAAACCTCCAAAGCTATGAGCCAAAAAGCAACCTTTCCTCTTTATAAGTTGATTACCTCAGGTATTTTATTATAGTAACAAAAAGCTGACCACCATACTCAGCAATTCCACTTGTAGAAATTATACTCAAGAGGACTGAAAACATGTCCACATAAAAACTTGTACACAAATGATCACGACAATATTATTTCAAATGGCCCTAAAAAAGTGAAAATAAGACAATGTCATCTATCAACTGACAAATGGTAAACAAATGGTAGCATATCCATACAATGGGATATTTTCCAGAAAATAAATTTAGATGTTGATATCTGCTACATAGATGAACCTCCTTTTAAGGGAAAGAAGACAACATATTTTATGATTCAATTGATTTAAAAATGTTCAGAATGGGCAAAATATGCAGGGAAAGAAAATACATTAGTGGTTGCCTAGGTAGTGTGTTGGGGTGGGATGGAATGTGGCTGGGGGTTAAGGGTGACTGCTAATGTGTCTAATATTTCTTTTTGGAGTTATGAAAATATTCTAAAATTAAATGTTAGCAATAGTTGCACAACTCTGTAAATATAACCCAAACACTGAACTATATGAACAAGCATTATGGTGTGTAAAATATATATCAATGAAACTGTTAAAAAAAGAACAGCTGGAGTGCTGGACAAAAGTAGGGGACCTGGCAGGTCCATCTCAGGTGATCACTGAAATAATCAGTAACGTCAGTTCCACCTCTGGCTTTCCAGATCGGCAGCTCCCAGTGTGGGGCCTCTCTGATTATGAACTCAGGCAGCAATGCTGAATTAAAGTGCTCTGTAGTACTGAGTGTGAGATAATGTCACTTACGCTGGTTCCCCAATGCCCGCCCTGTACCCTTTTTTTAAGTTAAAAAAATTTAACAGTTTTATTGAAATACAATTGACATATCATATACTTAAAGCATTTAAAGTATACAGTTCAATGGTTTTTAGTTCTTTCATAGAGTTTTGCAACTATCACCACAATCTAGTTTTATTTATTTTTTATTAAAAATAGTTTTTATTAAGAAGTAAACATTGCATATATATTTATGATGTGAACCTGATGTTTTGAAATACATATACATTTTGCAGTGGCTAAATCATAATAATTAACTTTGATTACCTCATGTACTTATTAGTGGTGAGAATATTTCAAATCTAATTTCTTAGCAATTTTTCAAGTATATAGTATATTGTTATTAGCTATAATAACCATATTGTTTCAGATCTTCCTCCCTTTTTTCACTCCCTCCCATGGGCACTGTAACACTGAGCTATTTCCCCAGCTCCTTTTATTTTGAGACAGGATTTTGCTAAATTGCTGAGGCTGGCCTCAAACTTGGGGATCCTCCTGCCTCAGCCTCCAAGTAGCCAGGATTATAGGCATGTGCCACCATTCTTGGCTTGTTTCACTTTTTTTCTTTTTTTTGGATTTTTTTTATTGGTGCATTATAGTTGTACATAATAATGAGGTTTGTTGTAACATATTAATACATGCACACAATATGACAATAATAATATCCTTCTTCACCCTCTCCTCCCTTTTTTGTATTGTCTCAAAGAACTAGTTTGAGTTCTCGTTACTTGTAGTTTTTATTGTAATAGGTTCCTCACCCCTTCTGATTCGTCCTAGTTTAACCTGCCACAATCTGAACTCTGAGCATGCTAATTTTCCCACCCATGAATGAGTATGGAGTTCTGGTTCTTGGGGAGAGGCAACACTCATACTTCATCTTCTCTCATCCACTGAACGAGGCTAGAAAGCCTGGACGGACTGCATGGGACAGCTACCTAAAGACTCTGGAAGGTAAGAAGTACCAGGTGTGTTGGGGAAGATGATGAAACTTAGAAATGCATCCAAATCAAGAGTTACTTTACCAGCTCCTCCCCCTCTGTTATTCACTGGCTTGAACTCAATGCAGCCTGAGACTCAAAAGCAGGCATTAGGAACAAGAAGCTCTCGAAGGAGCCCTCCGGTTCTGGCTGAAGAACTAGAAAGGGACTCCTAATGCTGAGAGAGGGTGGGAATAACCTGCTTTCATTTTTAATTCTTCTTCATCATCATCCATAAGACAACTACAACATAAAGTGGGGAGCACAGAGGGGCTTATATTGTGGTAAGAATTTTTTTGGCTTTTTTCTGGCATCAGGTATTAAACTCAGGGGTGCTTAACCACTGAGCCACATCCCCAGCCCTTTTTATTTTGTATTTTGAGACAGGATCTCACTAAGTTGCTTGGCACCTCACTAAGTTGCCAAGGCTGGCTTTGAACTTGCAATCCTCCTGCCTCAGCCTCCCGAGTTACAGGGATTACAGGCATGCACCACCATGGCCAGCTGGTGGTAAGAACTGTATAGACCACTTGATGTAGTAGGGATTGATTCTAACGAAAAATGCTCCAAAGAGTTATGGTAAAAATGTATAGATAAATAGAAAGGGATATTAAAAATGTTCAAATATCACTAAGGGAGAAAAAGAAAATCAGAGAAACAAATAAGCAACAAAAACACAAGGATGCCAGGCATGGCGGGGCACACCTGTAATCCCAGCAGCTTGGGAGGCCGGGGCAGGAGGATCGAAAGTTTAAGGCCAGCCTCAGCAATTTAAGTGAGGTTCTCAGCACTTTAGTGAGACCCTGTCTCAAAATAAAAAGGGCTAAGGATGACCCCAGCAGTAAAGTGTCTCTGGGCGTTCAATCCCCACTATCAAAAAACAAAAATAAAACAAAATAAATAAACAAAACCAGAAGGAACAAATAGAAAATAATAAGATGATAGACCTAAATCTAAAGATATCAATAATCACATTAAATTAAGATGATCTAAATGCCCCATTTAAGAAGCACAGATTGTTGGATTGAATTAAAAATAAAACATACCCCAAGACCCTAACATATGGTGCCTATGAGAATCTCACTTTAATATGTTAGAGGTAGATTAAAAGTAAAAGAATGGGCAAATATGCTGTGGAAATGCTAATCAGAGAAATCTGCAGTAGCTATTATAATTTCAGATGAAGACGACTTCAGGGAAGAGGAAATTACCAGGCACGGATAAAGAGGGACATAACATAATGGTAGGAGGGTCAACCACCAAGAAGACAAAACAATTCTTAAGATGTATGCACCTAACAACAGCACTTCAAAACTCCACAAGCAAACACTGGCAGACTGGAAGGAGAAATAAATAGATACATAAGCACAGCTGGAGACCTCAACATTTCTTCTGGTAATGATCAGAAGTGGCAGAAAACACACAAACATATAGAACTAAACCTGCTCGTTGGAAAACTGTTGATTTGACATTTGTAGAACATTCAACCCAACTCCATGATGTCCTTTTTTTTCAATTGAACACTGAACATTCACAAAAATGGACCATAGTCAGGGTCATGAATGCAATTTTAACAAATTTAAAAGAATTCATACAAATTCTGTTTTTCTTAACTGTTAAAAATTTTAGAAATACAACTGGGGGAAGTCCTGGGAAAAATGGGATCGTTTGTCACCCCAGTGTCACGATCCCTCCCCTTCCTACCTGGGAGCCACATTCTGCTTTCCATTTCTAAAGGTCTGGCTGACAAAGCATGCTCTGTGACCACAATGCAGGTAAACATCAGTGAGAAGGATAACAACAAAGTCTCCCAACACCTGGAGATTAACAGCACATGCCACACAGCCACATGGCCACATGGCCACACCGCCACAAAGCAGGGCGGCAGGGCGCAGAGAAATTTAAAAAGAGTTTGAACTAAACAAAGATGAAAACATAAACACACCACACTTTGTGGGCTGGAGCTAAAGTAGCACCTGGAGAGAAATCTATAGCATTGATATGTGGGCAAAGAAGAAAGGCCTCAAAGTCAATCACCCAACTTCTACTTTAAGACCCTGGAAAGAGAAGAGCAAAATAAACCCCCAGGTAAGCAGAATGAAAGACATAATGATGATGATGTCAGAAATCAAGACAAAAACAAAACTAGAGAAGAACCTATGAAACCAAAAACTGTGTATTTGGAAGGATCAGTAATATTGACAAACCTCTAGCAAGACTGATGAAGGGGGCTGGAGCAGAGGCTTGGTGGTTACGGTGCTTGCCCAGCATGCACAAGTACACGGGTTCAAACCCCAGCACCACATACGTAAGTGTCAGAGCAACGAAAGCCATGAGAAAAACTCAATAAAAACTGATTCTCTCTCTCTCTCTATCCTTCTCTCTTAAAAAAAAAAAAGGCGGATGAAGGAAGAAAAGACAAGACGCAGATGATGAACATCAGGTATGCAGGGCATATTATTACAAACCCTGCAGAAATTAAAAGCACAATGACACAGGAAAAATCCTACACACAGAAACTCAACAACTCAGATGAAAGGGATCCATTTTTCAAAAAAAACAAAAGCTCAAACTCACACAAGATGAAATCTATAGCCTGTACTGTCCCGGGGCTACTAAACTGAACTCCTCTGCTCAAAGCCTATGAGAAGGCAGGCGTCCACCGGCTGCTGAGGGAGGGCGGGACGCGGCTCTCCTGGCCTCCACTCCCTCTCAAAGGTTCTCCCCTCGCCCCGTGCGCCACTCTACCTTTAGTCCTCTTTCACTTCAGCCTGTGCTCATTCAGGTAATTCTCGGTCTGTTAAAATCCTACCTGACCTTTAAGACCCAGATCAATGCCTTTTATGTCCTCCCCAGGTTTCCTACGGTCAGAAAGCAATGCATTTACTTGGGTCACATTTTTCTAGTTCCAGCCCTGGCAGCCAGAAAGCACAGAGCCAGTTTCCAGGGTATTCTTTTCATTGATTATTCTGACTTTCTACTTGTTTCCATGGTTTATTATTCGGTTGCTTACATTTTCATTGTAAAGTCTTTTGTTTGTGGCAGGCACTTAAATAAACAAATGAGCGAATGTCGTTAAAATGTACAAGCTGTTCATAAGCTGAACGCCGTAAAAGCATCACTTTTCTTTTTTTGAAATTTTATGGAGAAGTTGTGTTGTTGTACAACCATAAACGCATATGTAGTGACCGTACGATATGCATGTGATCTTAAACCATAATCAGCCCGGTAACACCCACACTCCAGTCTCTTGACTCTTCTATATATTCCCCTGTGAGGGATAAATGTATATATATATATATATATGATTGTACATTTTCCAAAATTCAATGATTGCATAAGTATTATTTGGCTTCTTCGGCGTGTAAATAGTAAAAACATTGTTGATATCCCTCCTCTTTCTACTCTCTTCTCCCCTACATATTTAGGGTTCCCCTAGATTACGTGTTGCTTTGATTTTGGTGTGTCCGGTACATGAATTTGACTACCTTTCATCCAAGGTTAGATTTTGCTTTATCCTCCACAAATGAGAGAAAATATTTGACCCTTGAGTCTCTGGGTTTGGCTAATATTACTTAGTGTAATTTCTTCTATTGCCATCCGTTTACCTTCAAAGACTGCAATATCCTTGTTTCTAATTGCTGAGTAGAACTCTGTTGTGGGAGTTCTACACATACGTATACACCATAGCTTTTGATCCATTGATCCAGTAAAGGGCATCTGGCTTGATTCCATATTATAGGTATTATAAATTGAGCTGCTATTAACATTAATTTTGCTGTGTCACTGTAATATGCTAATTCTAGATCTTCTAGGAAAATACCCAGAATGGGGATAGCTGGTTCATATGGATGATCTATCCCTACTTTTTGAGGAGTCCCACGCTGCTTTCCAGAGTAGCTGTACCAGTCTGCAGTTCCACCAACAGAAGGCATCCCTTTTCTTGTGGCCACTTTTAACTGGTGGAAAGAAAAAGGTACTGAGCACCTGCGGGGGCAGATGTTTGCCTCAAAGTCCTCAGAGCAGGCGTCCTAAGATCTAGACTCGCACATCTCACTGAAGTCTCCTTCCACTCATGTCCCGCTCAGTCCTTAGTTTTAGGTTTACGGCTTTTCTCTGAGGAGCTCTGCAGCTACCTCGGAGGGCCACAGGGCATCTGCTCAGAGCTTGTGAAAATAACAGAACTCTTCACTTCTCACTGAAGAGGAAATGATCTGCAAAGGCCAGTCCTTCCGAATACCCCTTTACATCCGAAAACTACAACCTGGTGTCCTAGGAATTTGTCAGCTTGGTGCATGGGGATGTTTAATTCCAAGTTTCACTAGTAAAAGGATTGGGGATGTAGTTCAGTAGTAGAGCAGTTGCCTAGCATGCATGAGGCACTGAGTTCAACCCCCAGCAAGACACACACACACACACACACACACACAATCCAAGCTGCATTGATGCTAAAAAGATGTGATGGATGCCTCACATTTATTTCTTGGTTCAAGATACTTTGTCACCTTCCTCCACATCAGCACCACTCCAGGCTCTCCAATTACATGCAGGCATCAAATTCCTGTATGTATTACATGAATTATAACTATCTACTCTACTACTCCACATTATGTGCTTCCTAGTCATCTGATCAGCGCTCATTCAAGCAATGACTCAGGGCCTGTGTCACCTCTTTTTAGGGAAAGGGTAGACGTACCTCCAAATGCAAGCCTCTGTGCCTTCGCTGGGCACTGCTGACCTTCCCAGTCCGGAGCCAACCTGCCTCTCTGCCTTGATCCTGCTGCTCCCTCAGCAGACCTTGGCTTACTACCAGTGGAGCCCTAGCAGGGGGCCCTCTCTGCCCCACCACCCCTCTGCCCGCTTCCCTTGCCTGGGAATTCTGCCCTCTTAACTTTACCACTCAGTGTAAATTCTGGCTTCCTCAGCTTTGCCATTCACAGCTCAGCTGCTGCAGGAACTTTCTTCTCTGAAGCATTTCCTGCTCTACTCGTTTGTGACTTACGTGGTTGCACTGAATTGTAATTTAGCTGTTTGG
This sequence comes from Aplodontia rufa, assembly GCA_004027875.1. NCBI lineage: Eukaryota > Metazoa > Chordata > Mammalia > Rodentia > Aplodontiidae > Aplodontia > Aplodontia rufa. Next base: position 32,582 of record PVKS010000476.1, read on the forward strand.
AGCTTCTCAAGGGTGGGGATCCCATCAACTTTTCCACTGTTCCCTGTGTTCTTGTCCTGCCAGTGCTACTCACAGAGAAGGTGGCCAATACTGGCTGCGTGTATAATGACCCTGGGGGGCCATAAGTTAAAGTGCACAATTACTAGCTCTCAGCTACAGCCACTAGGCCAGAGCTTCACGCTAGCATGGTGGGGTGGTGGGGGAGGCATGCGACTGTCAACATCTCTGAGGCTCAGGGGTCGAGGCAGTCTGGCCCCTGAGTCAAATCCTGCAGGCACGTGCGGCCTGCACTTCATGAGCACTCTTTCGGGCCAGCCTGCCCCAGATTGGCAATGGTCTATGCCCTTTACCTTATCTGCATCCCTTTCCTGCAGGAACACATGTCCTTGCGCAGGAAGAGGCTGTTCAGGGTGACGGCCCCGATCAGGAAGAACAGCTGCTTCACCGCCTGCCTCACAAGCTCGGGATCCAGGCCGTTCTGGCACATGGTGGTGTAGAAGTAGCTCAGCTGCTGCAGGATGGAGGTCATCGTGTAGGCGTCTGTGTCGTCTATACTGGATGAGCGCTTCCGGAAGCCCGTGGGCTTCAGGCCGGAGATGCCCTGCAGACTCTCGTACTCCAGCATTCCAGGCACTGCAGGGAGAAACAGAAGCGCTTCTTGCACTGGGGAACCTGTGTCTGCTGAGGAGTCAGGGACTAGTTGTGATAGAGAAAGCAAAAGCGGCAAGGATTTGGGGGCACAGGTGGTGCTGAGCAGGGGTAGGGGACACATGGCCCGCTCTTTACAGCAGGTCAGGAGCTTGGAGTGGGACTTCAGAAATACCTGGCTTAGCTCCAGAAATAGCTACCTAAGAAGCAGAAATAGCACATAAACAGTGGAAGCTCCCAAGTTTTCCCTTCAGGATGAATCATCTTTGCAGAAGGAAAACTCCCAGCTGTGTACTATTATTTATGGAATCATTTTAAGCAAGTAAAGAATTAAAGGGTGGACATGTGTATTTTCTTGGCTTTTAAAATTATATTACTCATACTTAAACACCCCAAACACCCAGTTTATATTTTAAAAAGTTTCTTGGTTACTGTAAGTATTTTTTTGGCCATCAACTCTCTTCTTACCTATTATTGGTTGGATGTTACTTTCCATTACGAGAATGAACTGATGATATATTCGTATAGCCACATCACTCAGAATCTGTCTGTATTCTGAAAGGTCAAAATTGGTCAAGCAATTCTTATTCTGATGTGGACTGTTATGCTTCATGAATTCCTGAAAGCAATTTTGAGCATGCAAATATTAGAATACTACAGACACATAGGAAATTATTGTCTATACTAATGATATTAGAATTAGCATCTGTCCTAACTGGTGCACCTTAAAACTTAATGTCTGATTTGAATCTGTTTCAAATGAGTTCTTGAAGTTTTGAATAATATTTATTTTCTATAAGAAAAATTATGCTTATTGTGCGCACGTACAGATATGTAACAATAAATCCCATCATTGGGTATAACTGTAATGCACCAATAAAAACATGGAAAGAGAAGAAAAAAGAAAAGAAAAGAAACATAACACTGGTTCCTTTAACTATCTCAGCCAGTCATACTGTCACTGCACTGCACAGTTCTTTAGAGATGTGTGCCCCTGGAGCCTCAAAACAAGAGGACAACTCCCGCACATGCTCACAGAAAAGACCACAAAGCACCCAAGGAAATGAACTGCTGCTTAGAGGTCATCATAAGGCAACAGCCTTTTGATTACAAGGTACGGACCAATCTGGAATATTTTTAAATGGGTATTATGGACTGAAGGTTTTTGCTGTTCCCCACTCCCAAATTCATATGTTGAAGCTCTAATTCCCTCTAATATGGCATGGCTGTATCTGGAGAACGAACCTCTAAGGAAATAATTAAGGTCAAGTTGCATCTTAAGGTTGGGTCCTTGATCTGACAGAATTAGTGTCCTCATACAAAGAGACACCACAAAGCCCAACTCACTCAGCCTCTTTCCTGCCCTCTGTACCCAGAAAAGGCCACAGGGAGAAGGTGGCCATCTGAAAGCCAGGGAGAGAGCCCTCATCAGGAACTGACAATGCTGGCACCCACATCTCTGTCCTCCAGCCTCCAGAATGGCGAGAAGATAAATTTCTGTTGCTTAAGCCAGCTGGTCTGGGGTATTTTGTTACAGCAGTCCCTAATATGCTAATACAGTATATTATCATATTCAAAGAGATAAAATAAAATTTTAAAATAGAGGTAGTGGTGGAAAAGAACAACAGAAAGTTAGAAATAAAGATATAGTCATTGAAAAATTACTCAGAAAAGAACATTCCATATATGGCTGAAGAGCACAGAGAAAGGATTATAAAATACATGGTGTAGAATAATATCCTCTTCCATTATTGCTTCACAGATGCCACTGGGTCTCTGACTGATCTGTGGTACTTCCTGTCCCTCCTCTCACCCTTTGGCTTTCTTTTTAGTCAGAGGTCGGATTTATTTTACTTATTCCTCCTTTTGTTTTGTAGTACTGGTAGGATTACTTTCATGTTTTATCTTACTTTCTCTTCATTGGGACAATTGGCTACACACACAGAATAAGATGTGAGATCATTATTTCACACACTGATTTGGGGTCAATAAATAACAGCAGCAATTTTGGATAGATAAAACCGCAATTGCAAACTCTAAATCTGACCAGTAAAATTTAAGAAGGAAATAAATTCATGATCTCAGGGTAGAGAATTTCTTAAATAAGATGCAAATCATAAAAGAATAGGACTTATAGATTTAAGTACATCAAAATTAAAAATCTATGTATGATAAACCACAGTGTATCCATAATATGTAAAGACCTCCTCCTACAAACCAATAAGAAAAAAAATCAACCCTAAGATAAAGGGAGAAAGTATGTGACTAGGTAATTTAAAAGGAAACCCAAATTACTAATAAGTACCTGAAATGATGCTTGACTTCACTAGTAATCAAGCAAATAAGATTTAAGTAAAAATGTATCATTTTATACTCATGAGATTGATAAATAACAAAATTTTAATACTAAATGTTGATGAAGGTATGAGATATTGGAAGTTTCAGACATTGCTAGTGGGATTGTAAAATAGTACCACTATTTTAGGGAACCACAAAAACTGTAAAAGCCACTTTGTTATTTCATTCAATGAAATTTTTCGTTGTGAATTCTTAAAAATGGAGAACGCCTTCATGAGGTCAGCTCCTAGAAGCAGAGTTGGATTGCAAAGGAAATCTATTTGCAGATTGTGGGAAGCAATCTTTTTTTTTTTTCAATCAACAAAAAACATTACTATTTAATAGCATTTCATAAAAAATCTATAAGTCAGCTACTAGAACTAATACGGTTGTAAGGTACAAAATCAATATGTAAAAATCAAGTGTATTTCTATTATAAACAATGAAAAAGTGGAATTTGATATTAACAGAATACTATTTACAACACCATTGGGAAAAAAGAGGACTTGGGAAGAGATCTAACAGAATATGTGCAGGATAGATATGCCAAAACATATTTTGAGGAAAAAAATTTAAAAATTAAAGAACTAAGTCATGTACATAGATTTGGACACTTTACTCTGTTAAAGTATCAATTTGTGGGAAGTAATCTTAATCTATAGAGAACAACTCACAAGAAATAAGCATTTTGGACTAGGGGCTACATTTCAGAGTCATTCTGCTTGGAATGTCCCAAACAGAAGGAAACTTTAGGTCTAAGTTTCTTCTAGGAGTCTCTTGCCTGTGGCATTCACCCAAGAGTCCAAGAGTTCGACAGGGGACATGCAGCTGCAGGGGCAGCCAGAAGCCAGTTGGAAGAAGCTGTCCCTGGAGCGGAGTGTCCCAGTTCAAACCTCTGTGTGAGTTCTGGATTGTGAGGAGGCACAGGGCAGCGATCAGCACAAGACACAAAGCAGGCAAGCACCCTACCTCCTCTCCACTGTACTGCTTCAGACAGTTGAGGAAGTGACAAGTATTGGAAAGCCAAAAGGACAGCATCTCAAAGTCTTCTAAATGGTCCTACAAAAATAAATAAACAAAAGTTAATGCTGGATTTGGAAATTACTGGTGCATCTATGCCAGGAACAGCCATATTTTACCGGTTTGGTTAGTTGGTGACTTTTGACCAAAATTAATGTTTTTTTTAAAATTCACTAAAGCCTTGATTAAATGTGTGGTGTAAGAGTAGGAGTGGTTACTGCACTTGCATGGCATGTGCGAGGATGTGGGTTCAAACCCCAGCACCATGTACACAACAGAGTGTTGGAGCATTGAGGGTCACATGAAAGACTAAATAAAGTGGATTCTCTCTTCTCTCTCTCTCTCATTGTCCCTCTCTTAAAAAAAAAAGAGCTGATACATCTACAGTAGTATAGTAGGTGCACTTTGCCAGAGTTCTTTTTTTTTTTTTTTTTTTACAGAGAGGGACGGTGAGAGAGAAGCAATTTTTATTCAGTTTTTCATGTGGCTTTTGCTGCTCTGCCACTTAGCTGTGTATGTGGTGCTGGAGTTTGAACCCGCGTATGCGTGCATGCCAGGCAAGCGCCATAACCGCTGAGCCACTGCTCCAGCCTCTGCCACAAGTCACACCTGTAGCTATGAAGCCTGCAGCAGGCACCGCAGGAGTGCATGAGAATTGTCAGTCTCATTCTTGCTCAGCTCACATTCCGACTGGGAGGACAAATACGACAGACATGGAAAGCCCTGGAGAACAGCCCTGCTCTGGGGGAAGAGGAGGAGTGAGCCAAAGGCAGAGGCATAGTAGTCAGAGTGGTGCGTGGAAATCCTGGGATTTGGACAGCAAGGGAGAAGGGTCTCAAGGAGATGGTGCTAAATCTCTCGCCAATTTCGGGGGAATAAAAACCAAAGCAACACCTCTGGACTCAGTGGAGGAGTTACTGGAGGTCTGTTAGTAGATGTGGTGAAGAAGCCAGATTGCAAGTGGCAAAGAGAATTGGCAGAGGCCCCTAGTTAATTACTCAGGCAGGCAGGAGGGAGGAGAAGAACAGCGGCTGAGCATGCTGCTGCGATGTGCTGTGTGTTGGAGGCGGGCAGGGGCAGGTCCTCTGCACACACAAAGACAGGGAGGTGACCATGCAGAACTAGAGATGCAAGATGCTGGTAAGAAAGAGCTTTTATACTCCCCATCTTTTGGTGTATAAATATTTAGCAAATATTCCAGAGCATCAAGATGAGATAAATATCATGAGCCTATGAACAATGTGAGTTTGTCTTGTTTTAAGAAAGCTCAATTTATGAAAATACAGACAAAGTAAAATATTGATTTAAGGAAGCCGCTTCCAACAACACTCCTCTGACTCCCATGAAGGCAGTGACTGTAAAGTGTACAGCACAAAACAAACCCTCACTCTAACTCCAGATGAAGAATGAATTCCTGGTACATTTTTTTCTTGGAGAGGGAGGGGAGAATGGCCATGTTCTGACCTCTCATACATCTACTTCATTATTCCTTCTTGCTAGAGTATTTAAAATAGGTTTAAACTCTTCAAGAACATATATTTTGCTAGAAGTGAAGTAGGTCTTCCTTCAATGAAAATATTCAAATATATTCCAACGGCAAGTGGTGTTTCTCTTTTAGAGAGGCATGAAAAATATTGGATTTATATTTCATTGCTCCCTTTTCATGTGGATCAGTATGTTAGAATATCCAGAAACCTGGACTTTTCACTGAAAAGTGGTTGGTTATTTCCTAGAAAGAGAGAAAATAGATTTGGTTCTAACTCTGCTTACTGTGACTAAAGGAACTTTTATACTCAGAACAGCATAAAGTCCAGCTTTGTGCTACGTCAATCACCCTACCCATGCCCTGGTGACTACCTATTCCAGGGTCCCGGGTTGAACCAAGCATTGCCTGAGAGTTCTTTTTTTTTTTTTTTTTTTTTTTTTAAGAGAGAGGGACAGTGAGAGAGACAGAGAAAGAGAGAAACAACTTTATTTAGTTTTTCACACGGCCTTAGTTGCTCCAACACTCAGTTGTGTACGTGATGCTGGGGTTTGAACCCAGGTCTTTGTGCTTGCCAGGCAAGTGCTGAAACTGCTGAGCCACCGCTCCAGCCCCCTGAGAGTTCTTTTGATACAGCGCTTCCACCCTGTGAGCAAGAATCTAGGTCTGTTTAAAAGTCTCTGATTCTTGGTCGCAGTTATTTTCTCCTTTGTCACTCAAGAGTTTCCAGGAAAAAAAAAAAAAACTAGTAAGCTCAGAATGGTGTTAGTAATATGCTGCAGCTGGAAAGGAAATTAGCAAAGAACTTTTACTGTTCCCTTAGCCTTCTTATATAGCCCTGTTCTTTATTGTCAATGTTACCATTGTCCACATGTCACACCATGAAGAAATTCAGTGGGTAACTTCTGATACATGCACTATGCACAGATGATGTATGTCCCACATCAGGTTTCCTCCCACCCAGCAGCAAGCTGCTGGCTGTCTAGTTGTCCAGTCTTTCCAATGAGGACAATGTCCTAGGAAATGACATTAAGCAAGTTGGAAGGAACCTGGGTCCCTGCATGACTGTGTGGAACAGAGTCACTCTCCATGGATGGCTCATTATGAGCAAAGGAAACCTCCGTTTTCTTTCATGCGTTGCATATTTGGGGGTGAGTAGTGAGGGGGTCTCACAGCTACTTAGCCTTACGAAGCCACTAATCTGACAAACACACAGCTCACGTTCATTTCTGAACTGGGAAGAACAGTGCATAATGCGGTTTTAGGAGGGAGAAGTATATCATTGCAAAGGAAGAGGCGCGTAATTTCTCGTAATTTCTCGCCCCTCCCATTCCTCATCCTTCATGCTTGCTGCTTGCACATCCCTCACAGCTGACAATCTCGCACCCTAAGGGAACAGAAGTGATGGGGGTGGTGGCTCTAGGTAGCAGTCTCACTGGTAAAGTTTTATTTACTTGTTTTTTTTTTTAAGAAAGAGGGTGAGAGAGAGAGTTAATTTTATTTTTTTCATCTGTTTTTTCCCCCTCCATTTAGTTGTGTTTGTGGTGCAGGGGATCTAACCTGGGTACTCACACATACCAGGCAAGTGCTCTACTGCTGAGTCACCTCTCCAGCCCATTTTGAGGTTTTTAAGAGAGAGGGACAGTGAGTGAGAGAGAGAGAGAGAAACAATTTTTATTCAGTTTTTCACATGACTTTTGTTGCCTGAGACTTCACTAATTACGTGGTGCTGGGGTTTGAACTTGCATACTTGCGCATGCCAGGCAAGTGCCGTAACCTCCGAGCCACCACTCCAGCCCCCAGCCCCCCGTTTTGAGATTTAAAAAAAGGTTTTTTTCAGTGCCAGGATTGAACCCAGGGCCTTGCACATGCTAGGCAAGAGCTCTACTACTGAGCTACAACTCCAGTTGCCAAAACTGGCCTACTTGGAATTCTTCAGCCCCAGCCTCCTAAGTAGCTGGGATCACAGGTGTGTGCCACCATACACACATCTTGGCCTCTTTCACTAGTTGGGCCTCAAACTGGCTTGAGGAATCATGTGGCTCACCAAGGACTGGATGCTAAGGATGGGTAAAGAATGGGCATCAAGTTGTTCCCATCGGTGTTCAGATATCACACCATGCCCAAGGTCAAAGGCGGTTACTTACCTTAACCACCTGCTTGATGCCATTAATGGTGCTGTTCATAAGGGACTTCAGCATGTTGGCGTCATTTAGAGAGTCCGCATAGCGTACACACATGAACAGGATGTGAGCTGGCAGCCCGGGGATCATGTTCACCACCACGCCACGGGGTTTCAGGTCTGGAGCAGAGAGAACCCATGAGGACCACAGCTGCTGGGTCAGCCCTCCTCCTGAGGACCCTCCAGTTGTGGGCAGGGATGTGTCCACTTTTCTGCACTTGAGGCAGTGCCTGAACACACAGGGACTTCTTTTCTCTTTGAGGAATTCCATCTGGGGCCTCTCTGAACAAAAATACACGGTGCCACCTGCTCCTTTCACTTCTCATTTGCAAAGTACTTTCCCCTTCCTAAAAGTCCAGATCAGAGACAGAAGTTGTGATTTTTCCAGGTGTGCAGCCTCTGGATTTTTGACCCTCAATATAAGAAAAGAGACCCAATATCATATACTCCCGCTCCAATGTCTTTGATGAGGATGGAACACAATCTCAACAATTACAAAAAACTGCCTTGAATAGGGAAACCAGGGCCACAACGGTGTAGAGGAGCCTCGCCTGGCCGTGGGTAGAAGAAAATGACAGAGAGGGAGTGGAGCTGAAGGGAAGAGAGAGCTTCATAGGAAGAGTGAAGAGAAGCAAGCAAGGCCCTCCCCACTACCGCACTAAGCCATGGGAACAAAGAAAGGCCGCTGCCACTGCTGCCAGTGAGGTGGGAAAGGAAGGGCAGGGGCGCTAGGTGCTCTGAGGCTTCTTCTGAAGAAGAGGAAGTAAGGCTACGCCTCAAATTTCTATTTAAAAATCTTGGGGCCAGCTAGAAGCTGGCTGTTCTTGCTTCTCCTGGAAACCATGTGGAAGGCCATGGTGGAGACGGCGTAGAAGGTTGGGTCTAACCCCCATGCGCTCTGGACGCTCCTGTAACTGCGATAGGGCTGGCCAGCTCCTATCACAAAGCCTCCTATCACATCCAAGATGGCTCCTGTGCTGAGACCCAAAGATGAGGAGATGTGTCTTCCATCCTGACCCTAGGATTACAGTGGGGAAGGTCAGAGAAGTGGTTCTCAACTGAGGACATTTTGGGCCTCTTAGGGGGAAATCTGGCAACGTTTGGAGCTATCTTTATTGTCATGACGAGGGGCTGCTACTGACTTCCCGTGGGCAGAAATCAAGGATGCTGCTCAGTATCCGACAGTGCACAGTCCGCCCCACTTCCCCAGCAGAGTGGTCAGTAGTGCTGAGGTTGAGAAACTCCAAGCTGGAGGAGAGAGCAATGCAGGAAGAGAGGATGAGATGGACTTCCCCTGCCTAGGGCGTTGGCATTGACTGATGTCCGAGTTTTCAAAGAGAAAGCAAGAAAATCAGAGTTCCAGGTTTTACTACCAAGAATGAGGTTTTGAATGAGCTTGGCCTCGTCTTCTCTCTTGTATTCCAGCATTCCAAGGTACTCCTTGGATCCCAAGGACACGTGCACATCATTGGCTGCAGACAGAGACAAATGATCAGCTAAATACACAAAAACAATACAGAATTCCTAACGAGACTACTCCATCTGATTTTGCCTCATGCTGGCTGTCTGCATGTGAACATCTATGGTTTTCAGATATTTTAAAACCTCTGGGGCTGGAGCAGTGGCTCGGTGGTTGCGGTGCTTGCCTGGTATGCACAAGTACACGGGTTCAAACCCCAGCACCCACACAACTAAGTGTCGAAGGAACGAAAGCCAAGTGAAAAACTCAATAAAAACTGATTCTCTGTCTCTGTCTGTCTCTCTCTCTCTCTCACTGTCCTTCTCTCAAAACAGACAAAAAGCAACAAAACAAAACAAAACCAAAAAACCCTTCACTGTATCCTGATGACTTTCTCCCAGTAGTGATTCCCCTCTGAATATATCAGTGAGTTTGGCTGCTGCTGAAAAAGGCTGAGTTGTCTCGAAGGACCCTGATGGGCACCTGCTAGGTCTGTACAGCGCAGATAGGAAAGAAACCAAGATGCTGCCTGTCTTCAAGGTGCTGATGCTCTGGTGAAGGAAGTGACACAGGAAATGCTTTGTGTGCAAAGTACCAAACTGCACAGTCCTGACCACGGGATCTGTGTTAATTTCTTACAGCTACCGTGACAAGTCACCCCAAATGTAGTGGCTTAAAACAACATTTTTTGGGGGGTGCTGGGTACTGAACTCTGAGCTACATTCCCAGCCCAGGCAACACAAATTTTTAATCATATAGTTCTGGAGGTCAAAAATCTGAGAGTGAAGCCAGACCCACACGGCTAAACTGCTCCTGGATTCCTGACCCACAACTGTGATGTTAAATGTTATTTGCTGCAGGTTGCTAAGCAGGGAAGCTGATGAGTTCCGATTTAGCCACGCTGAGTTGGAGGTGCTGACAGAAAGCAAAGGAAGCAGTGTCAAAGGCAAAAAGAATCTGGGACAAAAGAAAAGAAGTGTGGATTCTGGTAGCTGTTAGACAGAGAGAGCAGTTCATTCATTCATTTGTTCCAACAGCGGGGACAAAATAAGAGGTAAGAAGAACAGACCTGGCCCTGGCTCACGGGCAGACCAGCATGTACCGCTTATTATTGAAGGGGAAAGAGCCTCAGTTTGGTTTGGGACAGTTCAGCTTTGAGGTTAGAGTTGAATACATACGAATAAAGAGCTCTTCAAAGAAATGAATGCTGGAAAAGGACAGGTGCAGACACAACCTGAGCAAGGAAGTTTAGAGGAAGAGGAAAAGTAACAAAGAACATGAGCACAGGGCAGAAGACGGGTGAAGTTCAGGGGCTCTGAAGCAGCAGAAGGGAGGGGAGGTTGCAGGTCCTCATGGGCTCAGAGGCCCCGCAGAGTGTGAAGTTCAGCCGGTGCCCGGTGCTCGGGATGTCTGCCTGCGTGGCTCTCCACTTTCCTAATAGAAATAGGGACACTTACTGATCCTGCTTATGTGATGGGGAGAAGGTGAATTTCAAAGCAGTTAATTTTAATACAGTTTGTAGCTTCATCTTTAAAGGTGGAAGAGGAAAGTGTTTGTCATAGGACATGTGCTGCGAGACAAGAGCACACCTCTCATTATCTGAAGGGTTGAGTTATCTTCTACCTTGAAGGATCTTTTCTTTGCCCATCACTGGGCTCAACTTGCGACCAGCTGAGAACCACCGCTTTAGGTCTCCCCATCCTTGGACCACTTAGGACACATATAACTCAGGACATGTTGACCTTAGCCAAAAGCACCCAAGAATGTGAATGAGTGTCACTCCTACCTTTTTCGATTGTCTTGGTTAGAGTCTTGACTTGATCTTGTAACTTTTTAATTACTCTGTCCTTCATGTCTAACTCTTCTTCAAGATCCTTCAGAAATCAAAAGAAACAAGATATTAGTCTAGAAGCACTTTTTTTTGGCGACAGCTTTATTGAACTATAATTTATATACTGTACAATTCACTCATTTAAACTGTACAATTCAATGGTTTTTGGTGTAGCCAGGGCAGAGCTACCATCACCATTATCTACTTCCAGAAATTTTTATTACTCCCCAAAGAAAACTATAACCTTTAGCAGTCGCTTTCCTTAGCAATCACTATTTTTTTGTTTCTACAGATTTGCCTATTCTAAACAATTCATATAAATGAAATTGTACAATATGTGGTATTTTGTGTCTGACTTCTTTTACGTAGTTTACTGCTCCTAAGTTTCATACATGCTATAGCATGAATCAGTATTTCACACTTTTCTATCCCTGAATAACATCCTATTGTATGGACAGACTACAAATATCTTGGACTAATTTCTTCTTAACTCTTTTTTTTTTTTAAATGGGGGATTAAACCCAGTGGTGCTTAATCACTGAGCCACATCCCCAGCCTTTTTCTTTTCTTCTTTTTTAAATTTTGAGACAGGGTCTTGCTAAGTTACTCAGGATCTTACTAAGTTGCTGAGACTGGCTACGAACTTGTGATTCTCCTGCCTCAGCCTCCCGAGCTGCTGGGATTACAGGCATGAGCCACTGTACCTGGCTCTTCATAGAGAATTTAAAAACATGAGTGTGGGAAAATGGGTTCTCCAGATATCCAAAGCTGGAGAAATTGTTCAGATATCTGAGACCTGGTTTTGCCTCTCCTTTATAAGGAGGGAGCCTTGCCCTTGCTGAATTTGGCTAGAGTCCTCTACCTAGAGATATTTCCTACAGAGAGCAGTGTTTGGATTCTTTCTGAATTCTGAGGATTTGACACTGGAAGCAGACCCACCATGCAGTCACCACAACTGAGTGCCTTGTGGGACTCTCCGGTCAGGGACGTTATGCTGTTTCTCCTTGGTGTGGCCAGCTCTCCCTGCTATGCTTGTGTGTCCCTGACTAGATGTGTAAGGAACTTTGTTGATCTTACAAGTGGAGGTGTGGGTGTGGCTTCTTCCCTCCAAGGTAAGAGCATCTTATAACACATCTAATAAAGAAAAGCCCACCCATCAATCCATAACCTGGGAAAAACCACTGTTGACATTTTATTTCATTATGTTCTTTTTTCCCTAACATAGCACAGGCACATTTCATAAAATTGGGATTATATTGCATGTAAAGTTTTAAATCTTATATTATTCTCTAATTACATTGTACACATTTCCCATGTTACTAACAATATATCCAAACCATCATTTTCATGGCTAAGCCATTTGATCTGTAATAATTTAACCTGATCCAATTTGCTTGCTATGATCGCTTAGTTTTCTTTTTGCTATGATTAATAACACTACAATAGGCACTCTAAACAAAACTCTTGATACATATTTTTAAATTCTCAATGATGGACATTACCTAAGAGTAAGAGGGAGAGAGATCAAGATACACATAGTCTGTTTGCACAATAAGATGTTATCCAGCCATAAAAAGGTACGAAACTTAGGGGTGAAATATAAAAGAATCAAGAGACTGGGGTGTGGGTGATATGGGGGTAATTCTGGTTTAAGAACATATGCATATCATATCATTATTTTATATGCATTTATGATTGTACAATAACTCAACTCCTTAATAAACAATTAAAAAAAAAAAGATATGAAGCTACATCATGGTTGGACCTTGAAAACATTATGGTGTGTGAAAGAAGCCAGTAGAGATATCGGTATTCACCTAGAGTAGAATTCAATCCTGCGGCTATGAACTAATGAACGCAGTTGCAGTACTGAGTCACAGGGACCGTACTTTCTAAAGGTTCAGGACACATGCCTCCAGTTCCCTCTTTATAAGTTGACACTCATTTATGACCCCAGCAACCATGTACAACAGTACATATCTTAAGAAGATGTTCTCACTGGCACTGTTAGATCTCTAATAATTAATATGTAGTTTTAATTTTGAAGGTGACTAAAGGATCATGTGGTGAGTTGAATAGTGCTTTCAAAATTTGTGTCCACCCAGAAACCCTAAATGTGACCTTATTTGGAAATAAGATCCTTGCAGTTATAATTTAACTAAGGATGAATTTATGCTGTTAAGGTGGGACCTAAATCCAATGTGTGTCCTTTCCACCAAAAGGACCACACAGAGAAGGCCATGTGAAGAGAGGTAGAGACTAAAGTGATGCTGTTACAAGCCAGGGAATTCCAGAAGCCTCCCAGTACGCTGGAAGAGGGGAGGAAGGATGCTCCCTAGGGGGCCTAGGAGGGAGCAAGGCTCTACCAGCGCCTTGATTTCAGACTTCCAGCCTCCATAACTGCGAAAGAGTAAATTTCTGTTCTTTTAAGGCACCTCATTGGTGGTAATTTCTTATGACAGCTCCAGGAAAGTAAGACAGATCAAGTCTCATGTGTGGGCAAATCTTCCACCTAGTACAGCATATAGAAACAATATTCTTTTGTTGGACATTCATCTGTTCATTTGTAACATCTAGGCTCCTGCATTGGTTCAAAAATAGCTTGTTGAAATTAGCACATGGGTACGCCTACTCCCTAGCTCGGAGCACTGCAGAAGAAGCAGGCCTCCCCTATCCCTGCCTGGGAGTAGAGCCAGACACGAGAGGTGGGGAACTCCAGAGATGGGCACTTATCAGGACCCCACTGTGTTCCCAGGGAATTAGGAAGGAATTCATGTGAATCCCTCAGAACTCAGGGAAGACATCTGCTCACGGTTAGGGAGTGAAGGACCACAGGGGACAAGACCTGCAGCATGCACACAACCCACTGCTCAGGGGCTCCCTTGGCCTGGGCTCTACCAACAGCCACCCCCTACCTACCCCTGCACATCCCCTTCCAGGCCCCGCAGCCTCACATGTGCTTACAGCAGGCGGTTGCTTCTTTGGTGTGATTTGGGGATTCTAGCCTCCAAGAAAGTTGTACTTGTCTCAAAAAAGATGGCCATCATGCAAGTGCCACTGATTGGAATTTATTTCCTAGTCAGCATCACTCCTGGCCTTCCGCTTGTGAAATTAAATTACTCTCTCAAATGAAATCTTGACACTGCAAGATACATTTCTATCCTATTCAGGTTTTTCTGTGGGACAGGACATGGACCTGGAGAGCAGGGGAAGGGCCTATGAGCAAGTCCAGGCTGACTTTCCAGAAGGGGCGGGAGAGGGTTCTGATGCCCAGGAAATCATCCTGACTCTTGCTTCATGCTTCTGAGTCTCATGGGATTCGCATACCAGTGCCATTTCGAAATAATACCTGGGGATTAAAATAGGGTCACTGAATTTCGTTTTGGCAAGAGCATTTAAAATTTGAAGAAGTCTTTATAAAATTTAGTCTTCCATCTATTGCCATGGTCATTTCATAGAAGAACACTGTGGCTCTCAAGATCATAGACAATTTCTGCACCCAGAGCAAGCATGGGCTTTCGGGATGTATATGTTTTGCTCAGCAAAGTACTCACACATCAGCCTTGTCCTCTGTGTGCTGGAGACCAGGGCCCCCTCTAAGAAGGTGCCAACCAGAGACAGCATTCAGGAACCAGGGTCCTGCACCGGGTGGCCTCTCCTCCCATCCTCCCTGTGCAGCAGGGAAGTCCCCGAGGCTCCCACAATGGACTGTACCTCAGAGACCACCTGTCTTTTGAGATAAGGAAAGAGGCCACTCTGGTGGAAGGACTTTGGGTCTACAGCTGTTAATCGTGTCCCATCCAACAACGTGGAATTCTTCTCACCCTGTTTTCCAAAGTGAGCCGAGAAGCTTCCTGCTGAAAATTACTCCCGACTTCGCTCTGAGTCTCACGCTGCCTCTTCAGGTGCTCGCTGGCCTCCTGCAGTTCCTGGATTTTACCCACCAGCTTCTCGTTCGCTTCAGTGTGTATCTCATTCTGGGCTTCTGCCGCCCTGGGAAAGATAGAGGAACTTCCAGGATCAGTTTGACCATCATGCAAGTGCTGATGTTTCCAAAGAAGGGCCGATTCACACGTTAACACTCACTTTCTTTGTGTTCCTTCCTCTTCTAGCTGGCGATTTAACTGATGAGACAAATCCAGTTTTCCTGCGGTGAGAAGAGCGGTTGGTGCTGTGGAAGGCTAGCTCACTGCGTTCTCATTGGGGTTGGTCATTATTTTCAATTATCTGAGATTCTAAACTGTATCCAGGCAGAGATTAGGTTTTGTTTGGTTTCAACAGTGTTTTAAAGAATTTTGAAACCATTACTTTAAAATTATAATTTTTTCACATGAAAATCTAGATTTCTGGATTTTATTAAAAAATAGGAATATCTACCGTGACCAGGGCCTACATTCTCACTTGGCAAAATTCAATGGAGCTTGGAGGTAGCTGTCCCTATTAAATGTCCCCCCCATCCTTTAGTGACCTTTAATGTTATCTGCCTGGCATGGGAGAATCAGAGCTTAAAATCCTGAATACCTGAAACACCTTATAAAAGCACGTTCATGAGGTCTCCACTTACCTTTCATTTTCTCAGTTTGTTCATTCAGACGAGTTTCAAGATCTTGTTTCTGTTTCTCCAGCTCTGAAATTTGCTGTTTAAAGTCTGGGATCATCTTTAGAGAAGAATGATAAACAATTAGTTTAAATACCTTCATTTATGAGCGTTACCATCTCAGAAACAGACTGCGCTGTCTGTGTGTTCCGCCTGTGGAACATGTGGTTGTATAAGAGGGCCAGATGAGGCATCACGCTGGATTTGACTTTCTTTTCTTCTGTTTCCTCTCTTTATCTCTCATTCTTTTTCTTCTTTCTCCCTCCCTCACCTCTCATTTTATCCTCAAGACCTATATAGTAGTCTCAAGAAATCCCAGCACACTCAGAACTACACTGAGAGAGACATGTGCCGTCAGTAGGTGTGGGAATGATGTGTTGAGGGGAGGCTGGGGCGATTGAAGGATGTCGGCAGCCTCTTTGGTCCAGGCACAGAGACTTGCTCTCCTCATTGGAACAGGAAAAACCATCTCAAGTTGTCCCACTGCTACCCTGAATTCTAGGCCACACACTGCTCTGTTGTGGATGTCTGGAATTGTCCAGTATACTCCACAATCATTTACCCTTTTCTATCTGTGCATCTCTTTAAATGTCTATCACCTCCATCCTCAGTCAGATAAAAACTTTTTTCTGTTGTCCAAGTTTATAATGACACCAGTGACTGAAATCTAAATAAAGAACACTTGCTTGGTTGTTTAATTGGATCTTGCTACAAATTCCTCCTTAACATTTCATCCAAGGAAAACACCAAGATCCTTCACTGCTGTTGGATGAGTTCCCCTCCTTGTCTGCTCACCTGTTGATGTAGCCCTGAGAGTTCCTAATGCCCAAGCTAGGAGAGGAGACGTAAAGAAGCGCAGGAGCAGAGGGTGAGGCAGGGTGAGAAGCCTGGGAGAGTGTGGTGTCCTGGAAGCCAAGCAGTAGGGATCGGAGAGTGCTCACCATCATCAGAGGCTGCTGAGACACTGGTGAGGGTGCAACTGATCTAGCTGGAGGCAGGAGCATGTGACAGGGTAGTGTGGCCACAGGGAGAATGGGAGGCAAGTGGAGAAGCATGATTTATGGCCTTTGAGAAGTCTCACTAAATAAAAAAGAAAAATGGGGGTGGTGGCCATAGGGGCTCTGGAGTTAAGAAAGGGATACTTTTTGAGTGACAAGATTCTGATAGCATTTCTCCACGCCAGCAGGCGTGGGTCAGAGGAATGAGACAAACACAGAGGGTGAGAAGGGGTGAGGAGCGGAGGTCCTACAACAGGTGAGACTCATGGCAAGAGCAGACGGACTGACCTGAACGCACTCCTTTCTCAAGATCTAAGCTTCTGCCTTAATGTTTTGGTTTCTTTCCGAGGGCTTAGGGCAAGACTTAAATATATAGATTTAAGCACAGACATATGTACACAGAATTTAAACCCATCGTGTGGTAATCAAACCTGCTCTCAGAGCAAAGTGCTCTCTAGCTTGGGGTCATTTTATAGCTCTTATCTTCGGACCAGTTATTTCACTTTGGAAAAAAGAAGGTTAATTCCATCGTTTAACTGCCAAGGATTTTACTCCCCGGATGAATAATGTCTCCAGGATAATGGGCATGAACAGGATCCAGGGCTGAGGCCGTACCATGTTTTCTGACGTTAGCCTGGTTACTTCGTGCCGGATGCTTTCGTTGATGTCATTCTCTTCTCTAAATAGTTTCTGCAGGTGGTTGATTTCTTGACTTAGATGCACCACTTTGAAGTTCAGAGCTTCAATCTCCTTTTCGTAACAATCTTTCTGAGACTGGAAATGGCTCTCCAAAACACTGTTAAAGGAGAATCCAGGACATGAACCACGTGGCCTCTATTCTGCTGTGCTTTCTGGTGCGAGGGTGTGCATGTGCCGCAGTTACGCAGGCCACAGCCGGCGCTGACTTACGGACATGTATGGTTACGGCGGTGGAGTTAGGAACTATCATTCTGGGATCCCTCTGACTAGTTATGAAGCATTGTATGGTGTTACCGTGCAGCTAATGGTAAAGAAATTTTGTTTTAAAAGTTATTGAATTACATTTTTACTCTTCTGATAGTTAAAAATATACGTTGTGCATGATATGACAATTGTGGAAACATGTCATCATACTGTTGTCTAAACCATAGAATGTACAACTCCAGGAGTGAACCCAAGGTAAACTGTGGGCTTTGGTGGGGCCATGTGTGCGTGCACCACAGAGGGGCAGGATGTTGGTGGAGGGGGAGGCTGTGTGTGTGGTGTCAGGGATATAAGGAAACTCGGTGTCTTCAGCTCAACTTTGCCATGAACCTAAAACTACTGCAAAAAGTAAAGCGCGTTAATTTAAAGAAGCCCAGGAAACTCCTTAAATTTAAATATACCCACATATCCATAGCAACAGTGGCCAACTTGTTTAATATAATCAGCTTTCACTGTACAGGCTATAGATTTTACTACTAGGTGGTTTATCCCATGAAGAGATTGTTTCTCATTGCTAAGATAATGACTTATTCTCAGAGAAGCCTGTCCAGTGGCTATTAGATCACTCTACTGTAAGAATGTACTTTACGTGTCAAATCTGTGAAAAAGATAAGATTTTGTCTTTTCACTGATCTATTTATTATCTCTGATAAATAAAACAGAACCGAGGCTAGAGCAGTGGCTCGGCCGTTACGGCGCTTGCCCTGCATGCGCGAGTACGCGGGTTCAAACCCCAGCACCCATGTACACAACTAAGTGTCAGAGCAACGAAAGCCACGTGAAAAACTCAATAAAAATTGATTCTCTCTCTCATTGTCCTCTCTTCAAAAAAAGAAAGAAAGAAAGAAAGAAAGAAAACAGAACCCTGAGGGAAATTTCTAACCGTGTTGCTTTCTTCAGTCCTTCGTAAGCAAACCAAAGTTCTCCATCCTCGTTTAAATGTTCCAAATCTTCCACAGAAAGCCTGGAAAATAAGGAGGGTAAGAAAATCTATCATATCTCAGGTGTTTTACATATTTTCAAATGTTTGACGATGCAGAAATGAATACCTGCTTCTTACTTCCTCCACGTCGAAGCTCTCAAGAAGCTGCTTGGTGATGTCTGACATTTTTTCTAAAGGGAAAGGCAGCACAGCACAGCTCACATTTGTGCACGATTTCTCTTCCCCATGACCTTTCTAGGACCCAGCTAAACAACATATCAACTATCTGCCCAAGGAACTAACCAACTTCCCAGGTGTTCAACCAACTAGCTGCTCAAGTCACCAAGTGACCGGCCCAACCCACACCAGTCACAGGTGACATCTCTTCTGCAGTGACACACATCTGTAAAAAGCTCAGTCTGAACCCCTCAGAGACTCATCTTTTTGTTACCTCTCATTTCTCGTTTCTGTGACTGCACGTGTTTTTCCACGTCTATCTTCTGTGTCTGCAGCAGCTCGATCTCCTTCTCAAACTCGGAGATGGTCTGAGTCACAGCAATGACAAATCAGGTAGAGAAAAAATACTGGTTCTGCTTTGCCTTGAACAAGGGAGCCCTTGCAGGAGAGCATGTGGAGGCAACACGTCCCACCCCCACCCAGCTCCCCCAGTTCCTTAGTTGAATTTTGAGCCATCACTGCCCATAGAGCTGCCTTGGAGCATGTTTCACTGCTCAAAATCCCGTTGCTTATTCTCCTAGCTACTTGGCTGTATCAGTAGAATGAGCTCCTCTATTTTATTTTATTTTAAGCAATTTTTTATTTAGTTTTTCATGCAGCTTTTGTTGCGCTGAGACTTTGTTGTGTACGTGGTGCTGGGGTTTGAAATTCCGTACTCGCTCATGCTGGGCAAGCGCCATAACCACCGAGCCAACCTCCTCCAGCCCCCTAGCTCCTCTATTTTAGAAAGGAAACAAATAACTACGCCTAGCTTGTAGGGGGCAGGAGCAGAGAGCAAGCTGAGAAAAGTCAAATCACAGGGACTGAAACGCTTGTAATGTTTTGGGGAACGGTATAGGTCATCCTTGTATTTACTTATGAATTTTATTATTTTTTATTTTTTTCCTTTTTTGAGACAGGGTTTCACTAAATTGCTTAGGGCCTAAGTTGCTGAGGCTGGCTTTGAACTTGCAATCCTCCTGCCTCAGCCTCCCGAGCTGCTGGGGTTACAGGCATGTGCCACCACACCTGGCCCACTTACGCATTTTTTAGACTGACTGTAATACAAAAACTTGATAATGATGGGTTATTCTTTTGGAAAAGCAGACATCTTAACATTATCACATTGGAGAGCTTGAGCCACAGTTTAGCTACCAAAGAGGAAGTGAGTGACATCTACTGGCGCCTCACTCCAAGCGCAGGCTCATGATTTCCCAAATGTAAAATAGGCTGCAGTCAGATGACATGACTTTGGCAGATTGACGTGTCTTAAGCAGTTGCTCAGAATGAAGTGGTCACAGGAATATATGGCTGAAGGTGACCCTTTCTGATGTCCTGTATGCTACTTTCAAACGACAGGAGACCAGGACCTAGAAAAGATGGACAGTTCTGCTATGGAGTGTGATTCCAGAAGCTCTTATATGACAACTAGGCAGGACTACCCATGACTGTCGCATAGAACATTTGCCTAATCTTACAATTATTCTACTAATGTGTTTTACATATTTAGTGGAAGTTAAAAGCTCTCTAACTTTACAGTGAAAAAAATCTTGTATTTACAAATATAGGCACACATAGGGTTACATTTTCTGGTAGGAAAACAATTAAATTAAGCCTTAATTGTCCAAGCATGGATCATTGCTTTATTGATTTATTTTTAAAAATTTTATGCTTCCGGGGCTGGAGCGGTGCCTCAGCGGTTTCAGCGCTTGCCTGGGTTCAAACCCCAGCACCACATACACAACTAAGTGTTGGAGCAACTAAAGCCATGTGAAAAACTAAATAAAAGTTGTTTCTTTCTCTAAAAAAAAAAATTTTATCCTTCCCAAGAGCTTTTCATTAACCTGACCAGGAACAGTTCATGTTTTTATGCTCAATACAGATAACTGCTAGTATTTTGTGTATGACCAAGCAGTTTAAAATATCCTTCATGTGGCTTTTTCCTCTCCACTTTTTCATTTTTAATGTAAATTGAACATAAAAGTATAGTTGCATACATTTGTAGGGTACAAACTGAAGTTAAGATTTTAAATCAAACTTAACATATACATCCCCTCAAATATTTGTCATTTTTTTGTGGGCAGAACATTTGAAATTTACTCTTAGCAATTTGCAAATGTGTAATATTTGCTATTAAATATATTCGGTGTGCTGTGCAAAGCATCATTGCTCTTGGGGATTCTGATAACGGTTTTGATGGAAGATTCTGACAATGAAGTAAGTTAATTTTGATACAGGTATTTATAGATGTGTAACATGATGGATTATATAATAAGAGCTCACTTCAATTTATAACTTGCTTTGGAAGTATTATCTAAGTCAGCATATTTAAATAACTATGTAAATGTAATTTCAAAAAAACAAGAGAGCAGGGCTGGAGCAGTGGCTCAGAGGTTATGGCGCTTGCCTGGCATGCGCGAGTACATGGGTTCAAACCCCAGCACCCATGTACACACAGCTAAGTGTCATGAAAAACTAAATTAAAAATTGCTTTTCTCTTTCTGTCTCTCTCACCGTCCCTCTTTCTTTACAAAAAAAAAAAGTGAGAGAGCTGACTTTTAACTATGAAATACAGTTTCATATGGGAGCTCACTCTGAGCCTGCTGGACTCAGGCTCCTCTGACCTTCGGCACCCAGCTGTTGTCCAGGAGGGAATGCAGAGTTGCTGTACAGATCTGGTGGCTTCCCAGCAGGGTCTGAAAGCGTGAGTGTCCCACCTTAGCCTGCTGGCTCAGCCGGGCCACCTCCGCCTTCAGGCCATCTGAGGTGATGCGCTCCTCCTCCAGCTGATGATGAAGCTGCGTTTTCTCGTCCTTGAGAGCTTTAATTTCTTCTTTCAGAGCCTGCATCTGCTTCTCATAGTCTTGCGTTTTCAGTTCAAAACTTTTTTCAAGAAGTCTAGGAGCAAAAGAAGAAAATAACTTGGAGCGGTCTGTACTGTCATTGAAATATAACAATACATCATTCTGAAAATGATGTATCCAAAGGAGGAGACAGATTCTTTAGCACCTGTTGTGACAGCTCCAGTAGCCAATGGGTGTAATTTTAGCAGCCTGCTTCCTGCCCCCTCAGGTTAAAGGCACCTTTTTACATCTTCTGATCTGAGAAGCGCAGCTCTAGCATTGAAGATCGTGCACAGGGAGCACAGGACTGGGACTGAACCTAAGACCCACTGGTTGCTGGAGCACTCCATTCCCTAGGTCATCACTGCATCCCATGCAGTCCCCTGGAGGGACCATTCCCTTCAGCAAAGACCTTGGCACCTTCTGCCAAATCTGAGCTCCTTTCCAGTTTCAAGGACCCTGCAGGGGCTTGGTTTGGTACTAAATAAATTAATACAGGTTGAATGTCCCTAATTTGAAAATCCAAACTGTGAAGTGCTCTGAAACCTAACGCTTTTGATCACAACATGATGCTCAAAATGTTTCAGAGCACTTCAGATTTTTGGATTAGTAATGTTCAACTGGTAAAGTCTAAGCAAAGACTCCAAAATATATAAAAATGAAATCTGAAGCACTTCTGGCTGCCCCAAGCATTTGAGATAAGAGATACAGCCATCTGATAAGTCCAGGGATCCAGCTCTTCAAAACTTTTAGAGTACAAAGCAGCAAATCTAGGCGCCCTAGTTCTCCTCCTAACTGCAAGGGGAAGTTGTACATCCTATTGCCCCAGCCTCTGGTCCCCAAGAAACATGACAAGAATGTTCCATCTCTCCCTTAAGAGAAGGGAATCCAGACTGGCATCCTTGGAGATTAGCGAAGTGTTTAATATCGGGATAGGAAAGGGGGCTGGTGCGGTAAAAGGTCATGAGGACCTTAGTTTTTGACGTGGGTTACATTATTTTCTAGGATGAAGTCTAGTTAACAGGTACAAACGTGGGGGAAGAGAGAGAAGTTTGTTTCCTAGACCTAATTTTAATTCTTCGATTTCATGGAAGTTGAAGGGGGTGGTTGTCTTTGAATTTCTCACCTCCTTCACAAAAAACAAGAAGTTCCTGGCCGCCCACCCTGCCCATCTGGCAGAAGCGTGGATGACTCTAGAACCTGTGGTGTCTGAAGGTGTGCACTGAGCTCTCATGGATCTCAGCATCTTTTACGTCCTAAAAATGTTCCCACCTGCTCTCCTATGCCTGCGATGCATAATGTGCAAGCTGAGAAGCGAAGCAGAAAATACCAGAGGGAGAAGGAAGAGGCGGCTTTAAGGCAAATAGATTTCATACATTCTCTGTCGCTCTTCTTTTTGTACGTCCTCAAAGAGCTGCTGGGTGAGGTTGTCCATTTTTTCTGTGAAAAGAGAATGTGCTTTGCAATATGTCTGCCAAACCAATGCCTTGATCGCCTCTTGTCACATATAAGAAACTGACAATGTAAGAACAACCGCGTGGCATTTATCACTGACGGGGCTTGATGTAGAGTCCATGCCAGTTTTTTATAAACTAGAAATGTAGATGAGAGGGTTTCAAGATAATAATTCCCACAAATTTGTCATGTTGGAATCTATGAATATATAGTTTCATTTCTAGTACTTTTATTGGTCTGAATGTTACCTGCATTTTAAAAATAGGCATACTAGCTTTAAGAAAATAAATATTAGAAACAAACAGAAACCCTTTGGGAAGAAAATCGTAAGTTTCATCATAGGGCTTCCTAGTCTCGGAACTATTGAACTTTGGGTGAACAGTCCTTTGTTGTGGAGAGGGGCTGTCTTGTGCTTTGTAGGATTTGGAGAAGCATTCCTGGTTTCCACCCTCTGGAAGCCAGGAGCACCTCTGCTCAAGTTGTGACAACTAAAAATGTCTCCAGACATTGTCAAATGTCCCTAATGAGCAGGGAGGGAGAAGCACCTCAATTGAGCACCACTCACCAACGAGGACCAAGAAAACAACAGAGTGTCTGTCTTCATCTGGGGAAGCAGAAGCACCCCAAAATGATAGACTCTCAAACACAGTCTGTGGGTAAGGAGGAACTTCACAAGGAGGACACCATTAGTAGGGCTCAGGATGGCCCATGGTCATAACAACCCTGCATTTTCAATATGCTTATACATGACAGGGGCCATCAAGATGGGATGCAGCTCATTTAGGTGGCATCCCTCTTTGCACTCAGCTGACATCCCATCATCTGTAATAAAAAGGGTGGAGCTGAACAAGCTGAGCCTGACTCAGGTTCAAGGTTCACTCCAAGACAACTGAGCTCCTCTGTTCACCACCAATATTTCCATGGGCTCCAAGGCCCTCAGCCCTGTGAGACAGGGTAGGGGCATGCCTCCTTATCAGCATTCCAATGTCTTTCCTGCTTGCCCACCTGAACCTGGGTTGCTTACTTCCTCTTCACTGCTCATCACTAACTCGGGTTTCTCCCATGCTCTGCTCTGAGTCCACAGGGATCTGTGCTCCTCCAGATCCACCCCCGGCTGCCTGAGATAGTGCAAGTTCCCCAGCTTGAACCCACATGTTCCTGAGGCCTCATGGTGGAGCTCAAGGAAAAGAGCCCTGGCCAAGATATTCAAATGTGATGACTTCAAGTACTGGATCGGGAAGCACCAGGCTCATGTTCCTGTTGCCTCTCCTGGGATTTAATAAGTCCTCTTGATTCATATTTGAGCAGATGGATAGAGATAAGCTGAAGGTAGCTGTTCTGCATTGCAAAGAAAAATGGTACCCACCAATCCAAGTTCTGCCTAGCCTTCTGGGCCAGGATGGAGACCGAGAAGATGGGTACCACTTTGACTAAGTAACTCTGATGGATCTGAAACTTTCTGTGCATCTTTGTTGAACAACAAATATCACTACAACATTGCTGTGACTGTGTGTCATGATCACCATGGTGTTGTAAAAATACATATATCTGAGCCATCCCAGCAACCACCACCACCCAGACACCCATGCACACGCGTGCACACACACATTTCCTGATGCAAATGCCCCAGGCTGATGCTCCAACCATCTGCTCTTTGCAAAGGGTCCAGGGGGCTCCAAAGCACAGACAGGGATTACTGTGCTGTCTGACAAGAGGTGGAGCAGATCTGTAGAGGAAGCCATCGCATTTAAATACAGTTATTCTCTGTGAAGCCAAAAATGCTGATGATGCTAGGTACACACCAGAGACCCCTGATTCTACAATTTGGTCCCATCCAATACTATTCACCGAATGACTGGTTCAGTGAGTGCATGGGTCTGTCGGCGGCATCGTGGGCCTTACCTTTCAACTCTTCAGTCTTCTCTTGAAGCTTCAACTCTGTTTGCTCTTTCTGTATTTCCAGTTCCGAATTATGCTTCTGAAGCTTTGCCAATTTCTATGGAAGGGAAGGGAAACCATCATTTTAGAAAATCTCACTTCAAGGTCGTCACTGCTGCCATCCTCAGAGAAAGGCTCTAGGCTCTTAAACGTGCTTTTCCCCGTAGCCCCTGCCCACCAATAGCAGCCAGCACCAGCCCCCATGCAAGGTCTCTGCCCAGCAAGGCTGACACCCAGGACAAGGCCAAACCCAAGGTCTCCTCAATGTCACAGAAACGACTGTATCCTTTTCCAGAGCTTCTTGACAGCCTGGGGAGCCTGCATATTTAATAGAATTACTTCATAAATGTCATAAAGGGGATTCCCACCGACATTGTCACGACTCAAGAAGCACGAGAGCAGAGAATTCTCTGCCTTTCAGCTTCTCGTGATGAAGTGCCCGCGGGGCTGGCAGCAGGGCCCGTTAGTGCTGATGGCTGGTGACCAGCAGTGCTGGTGACGCCAGCAGCAGCCGTGTGGGTGCACCTGGGCACAAGGTCATGGAGAAGGCAGAAGGGCTCCTGGTTGCCAGCCATGGGTGCTGAGGACTTTGCAGGAGGATGGAAAGTAGAAAAGACCACCTTCTTTAGAACACGCCATCTCAAGCTTCCGCAGGGCCGATGACGGGCATTTGGCTAAGTGAATTCATTTGACAACTTTATCCTCACAGCAACTCAATCCCTTTTTGCTATTCCCACTTCACATACAAGGAAACAAGTTCAGAGACGTTAAGTGACTTGGCCAAGGTCGCCCAGCCAGACAGTACCAAAGCCAAGATTTGACATCCGAGTTTTGGGTCTATTGCTCTTTTCCCTGCACCACAAAGATGAAAAATATCTTCCCAAGCTTTGCACTGAGATTGAGGGGAAGAAGCCTTTAGGCAGGCTTGATGGACTAGTGACAAAGGATCAAGGTTACCCTGGAAGAGAGGGAAACAGCCAGCCAGGGCTCCTACTTAGACTTCTCATCACTTCACAAACTTTGGAAGGGAGAGAAAACCTGTGCTGTTCTTCCCAAGCGTCAGCCTCCTCCTCCCCTGGACTCAGCCTCGGCTCTCCCTTCCCTAAAAGCATCACTCCCTTTGGTCTGCCCTGGGGAGGTCTGCTTTGCACAGGCTCATCTCCCCCATGGAAAGCGCAGGTGGATCCCCACAGCCACACTGGCCCTGACCTCTTCCACAGTGTCCTTGTATCTCTTGCTCTTCTCCTCGTAATTCTGCCTGTGGGCGGCTGCTCTTTCTAGCTCTGCTTCCAGCTTCTGAATCTTCTCCACGTCACCAGCCCGAAGAGTGGCCAGGCTGGTCAGCTTCTCCACTAGCCCGTGGTTCTCTTTGTTCTAGAGAAAAGAAGTTTCAGCTAGCCAGAGGTTTATCCAAAATAACGAAGCTTCTTACAACCTGGAAGGTGGCATCTGTTCACACCAGTCATATTTGTCAGTAGGCCCATGTTTCTTAGCATCTTCACCACTGTGAAACGGGCGAGGCAGATCTTGTCTGGCAACTAATCTGAGCTGGTGGCTCTGTAGATGTGGGGCCCACCTTATCCTGGAGCTCCAGGACAGCCTCAAGGTTGTGGGCTGAATTATGTCCCCTCAAAACTCATAGGCTGAAGTCCTAATCACTGAACCTTGGAAATGACCGAATGTGAAGATGTTCCCTTAAAGAAGTCATGAAGGCCACTAGGGTGGGCTCTAATGCAATGTAACTGATTTTCTTATAAGACAAGATTAGGGAGGCTGGGGTGGTGACTCAGCGGTGACGGCACTTGCCCTGCCATGTGCAAGGACCAGGGTTCAAACTCCAGCACCACATACACAACAAAGTGTTGGAGTGATGAAAAACTAAATAAAATTTATTCTCTTTCTGTGTCTCTCTCACTATCCCTCTCTCTCTTAAAAGAAGAAGAAGGGGGAGGGGAGGAGGAGGAGAGGAGGAGACTAGGACACAGGCAGCATCCATGGAAGGGCATGTAGAGACGGAGAAGGTAGTGGCTCCCAGCCCAGGAGAGAGCCCTAAGAAGGAATCAAGGCCACCGCCTTCTTGACTTGGGATGTCTGGCCTGCAGAACCAGGGGTAATGCATTTCTGTTGTTGAAGTCACCCTTTCTGGGTGCTTTTTTTTTTTTAGGAGAGAGAGAGAGAGAAAGAGAAAATCAACTTTATTTAGCTTTTCATCTGGTTATTGTTGCTCTGACACTTTGTTGTGAATGTGGCACTGGGGTTTGAACCTGGGTCCTCGCACATACCAGGCAAAGCACTGTAATCACTGAGCCACCACTCCAGCACCTCTGGGTGCTTTCTGACAGTAAACTCATATACTTAGAATGGAGGCTGGGCAGTGTGGGAACCCCACCAGGCATTGCTCCTGTTAGGCCATGGCTGTACCTAAGTGCCATTCTATGTAAGCTGATGACATACAAGAGCACCACGAGGGGAAACCACTATCACACCTCAAGTTTATTCATTTACCTACTCGTCTCTCATTAATGACCTTCTTGGTATAGCTTAGGAATAAGTCTAAAGTTCACTGTAGAAGAATTTTGGTATGATTAGAAACAGACTCAGAGTGAGACAATAGTGTATTCCACAGCCTTCCACCAGCTCAGCTCATATGGATTTTTTCCCCTATCAGTGGGGAACATCCCCAAATCAGGTGGGGCTGCAGGGAGACCCTGAAGCACTTGTGAGCAAGTTAGAAAACTCCTCTGAGCTTATAAGGTCCTGCGGGAGCTTGCTTGGCAGGCAGACACTGTCTTTGTGCACGTTAGAAAAGGCACCCCTCTGTGGAGGCTGGAGCTAGACCCTGGCCATTGAGAAAGGAGGTCTATTATCATGTTTTAAATCTGGATAAGGTGTAATGCTATACAACCTAAGGCATTTGTAGAGATGTATTGGGAAGGGGCGGGTAGGGATAAGGGTGGGTAATTGGGGGGGGTCTTGGGGGTAAATCTAATTTTCAGAATTTATATATATATATTACATTATTTCATTAGAAGCTTATTTGATTGTTCAACAAATAAATTTATGAATAAAAGAAAAAAGAAAAGATACCCCATTCCAAGCAGGACAGCTTCAGACAGCCACATGTGTCCTGGCAAGCGGAGCCAGACTGGATTTCAGGCCCACCTGCCCTCTTGGGCATGTGCCCTTTTGGAGTGAGCAATCTACACAACCACGTGTAGCAATGCTTTAGAGTGTACTTCTGTTATCTAGCTCAGGTAGTCCATGGAAACCACTGGAACCTCACAATATGGGCATAAATCTTAGTAGCAGAGCCAAGGATCTGGTCCAGAACCAAACGAATCTACATCAGAAGTATATATGGAAGGTGGCCTATGAATACCTACCTGATCCTCCAGCTTCTTCTGCAAACGCTGGACCCTGTAAGTCAGCTGAATGTTGAGCACGAATCGTCGGATATTCTGGAACCTGCGTCTGGCCAGCCATGCCCGTGCATATTTCTGAAGGATCACGGCCTTGTGTTCCTCCAGCATCTTTAAAGCAAGATTTTGGGAAATATAAGCTGGATCTCCACTGCTTCTCTCTCCTCTCATGCTGGAAGATACAACTACCAAAGCATCCCCACAGTGCAAACTATGAGTTTCTTGCCATCAACCCACAGAGCCCATTCATCCTGGATTTCTGAAGCAACAAGCTAATCTCACCTGTGGCAGACAGGTGTGAACAGACCCTTTCATACTCAGGAAGGTCTTCATGTAAAAAAAAAAAAAAACCTTACTACCAGTGGTGACAGCTAGTGTGCGTCCTGGAAAACCCACGTCCTAGGGAAGCTCTGTACCTTTTGATACCTCTTCCTCGCCAGGAACCCTCGGGTGTGGGCTTGGATGGTGATGGTGGCCACGCGGATCAGCTGGTACAGATTGCGGACGAGGTACCCACGGCAGTGCTTCTGAATGACTATGGCTGCCCAGGCCTGTTTCAAGGCCTTGGCAGTAATAGCTTTCCTTGGTTGAAAAGAACATGGAATGAGTCTCCCATCCACAGTGCCTCAGCTTCCGCGACTGAGCTGCAAGCCTGGGCAGTTCAGTAGAGTGTTCAAATGTGCCTCATCTCTACACCCTGAAGTCTGTAAGTGGTTTATCTTAACAACTTGAAGCCTGCCCCTGGTCACCTTTCCTTTATACCTGGATCTGGACATGGGTCATTACAGGCACTGAGGGACCACAGGGGACCTTTCACATGCTGACTGTTCAGGTCAACTGATCCACCGCCATGCATGTGCCCACAGAAAGAGTGACGGTGAGATGGTGCGCTGGCATTGTGCTTGCTCATTCACAGATTCATTCATTTGAGAAATAATGGTGGAGGCTGTATAAGTCAGGAGTTAGCAAATGCTGCTCCAAATCTGCAGCAGCCCCTTCCTGTCAAGCCTTGCTGGAGCACAGCCATGTTTGTTATTTAAATCTTGCCTACTATGGTTTAGAAGTGGCTGAGTGTCATTCCTCCCCTCCCCCGCCCCGTCTGCCGCTCCAACGGTTCATGTTTTGGAAGCTTAATACCTCAGTGTTATGTAAAAGGTGGTAGAAATTTCAAGAGGTGGAGCTGACTGGAAGGAGTTAGGTTATTGGGGATGCTATCCACGGAAGGGATCCATGCTGGTCTCATGGAGTGAGTTAGCCCACATGAGAAGGGATGTTTATAAGGGATGGCTACCTCATGCACTGGTCTCTGCCGCCTCCCTGTTTCTCTTCCATGTTGTGACACAACCAAGGAGGCCAAACCAATGGGGCTGCCCAATCTTGAACTTTTAGACTCTAAAACTGTAAGCTAAATTAACTTCCTCCCTTTACTAAGTGCCCAACTTCAGGCTTCTTGAGCACCATGTAAAAGATGGAATGTGTTCTATAGGAAATGGGGGACTGCCAGAGGCTCTGCTAGGAGCAGAGCAGCAGTTCAGTCAGGCCCTACTTCAGGAAGCTGAGGGAAATGTGGCAGGTGGAGGACTGAGCTGTTAAGCGTAGAGGAAACGATGATGAAGACCTAATTCAGGACAGGAGCGGGAGAGATGAATAGGATGCACTCAAAAGGCAAGCAGACAGAATTATCATGTCTGGGAGACTCCCGAATGGAAAGGAAGTGTGGGCTAACCCACACTATCCACACTATCGCAGAGGATAACTCTGTGATTTCCTTCCTGGAGACTACTGTTGTTAAGTGAACCCAGAAGCACAGGAGGGCAGGTGACCCTGGTTGTGTCTGGTGTCTCCTGTGGAGAAGCCTAGATGCCCCTGGAGGTTGGATCTGCAATGTTCCCCAAGGGCCCACCTGTTAAAGACTTGGTCCCCAGAGTGCGCTATTGGGAGGTGTGGAACCTGCAGGAGGTAGGGGGTCTCTAGGTCTTTAGGTCTCCTCTGAGAGAACTGTGGGAGCCTGGCTGCTTCCTGGCCACAGGCTGAAAGGTTTTGCTCTGCCTTCTGCTTCTGCCATGATGTGCTGCTTCATCACAGGCCCAAAGCAGCAGGGCCAACTGACCATGGGCTGAAACCTCTAAGGGTGTGAGCCAAAATAAACCTTTTCTCTTTATAAGTTGATTATCTCAGTGTTTGTCATAGTGGTAGAAACTGACCACTACAGGCCTCAAGCTCAGGAAGAAGTCAGACTCAAAGATACAGCTTGATCCCTAAACCCTGCCTTCTAGCCTCCTGGCTCCTCAAGGAGGGAGGCACAGTCATTCAGAAACACACTAGTCAGTAAGGAAGGCTGCCTGGCCCCATGCTCTCCAATGGGTATAATGAAGCCAGGGAAGGTCACAGGATGTCCCTGGTCCTGCAGTGGGTCACAGGGTCTTTGGGCTTATGGGACCCCTGAAGCTCTTGAGGGATAGGTGAACTGCCCCTGGGGCTGCCAGTCTTCCCTCCCAGCCTCTCTTGCCATTGGTCCCCTCTGTCCTGGCGCACCCAAGTAGTCCAGGGATATTCTTAGCATCCTTATCCAGGGTCTTCAGCATTTTCAATTCTGTGGGAAGGGACCCTGTGCCTCTGCCTGGCCTCACTGAGAGCTCCCTGTTCTTCATTCTTCAGTAGCACCCTAATCAGGGCTTCCTCCCCTCAGGGTGGTCAGCTCTACCACACAGGGGCACCAGACAGTCAGACACCTCATCCCCAAGGAAACCTCCTTCTTACCTCCAGGGTCCTGGCCTTTAGAGGAGACTCACATATGCATCTATACTCTGGGGACTGGAGAAAAGTCCCATGTCCTCTACAACCTGTGCCCCTGGAGGTGACCTGTAATTACACAACATCCCTAGATTTCAACATACCTCACAGTTTGCTGACCCCGGAAGTACTGCTGGATGATCAAGGCAGCTTGCCTCTCTCGGAGGAATTTTCTCCTCTGGAGCCAGCCACGGACGTGCTTTTGTATCATAATACAACTCTGCCTCAGTTTATCCAATCGGAGTTTCTCTAAGTAAGCCACTTGTCCTGCTCTGAAGAAAATTTTGGTTTTACCAAACTGGTACTGATTAGAATCCTGGAAGAAAAAATGATATAATCAGAAATAAAATCTTTCAGATATGATACCGTATTTGGTAAAAAATGAAAGATTTATATGATCTGAAGAGAAACCAGCATATCTGACATAGTATTTGGAAAAGACAAACATATTGTTACTTTTTTTTTTTTTTGGTACCAGGGATTGAACCCAAGGGACCATTACCACTGAACTACATCCCCAGTCCTTTTTTACATTTTATTTTGAGACAGGGCCTTGCCAAGTTGCTGAGGATGGCCTCATACTTGTGATCCACCTGCCTCAGCCTCCAGAGTTGCTGGGATTGCAGGAATGTGGCATGCACCACAGTACAGTGCCCAGCTAATATTGTTACTTTTATGTATGTTTTCTTTGACATAAAGCAAAGCAGAAAAATTCTGAGCATGATCTAAAAACTTATACTTCAAGCTGCTGGTAAAGCTCCTTCCCAGGAGGAATGGGGCGTTAGGTAGGGAGGGTACCCAAGGGAGGGTAAGAAGGGATGTCTGTGTTCTCAGTGATTCCTAGCTAGGCTGCTGGGAAGTCAGCCTCCCTCATGTGGTTTCTGCACAGGCATTAGAGAAGTCTGGTGTTCTGTCTTGATTCTGGGTTCCCTTCACCACCCTGTGCTGGCCATCACGACTTCCCCCTCTCTTTTCCATCCTAACCACTTCAGCAGTAACCTAAATCCACGCTACGCACCAGGTCTGGTGCCCACTTGGCTGACCTCAGCGGATCAGATCCTGTGAGCCGGGTCCATGGAAGATTGAATTAGACCGTGGTAGAACAAAGCAGGATAGAGGGACACTGCAGGTGGCCAGGGTTCGAATTTGGGATCCTAAAGGAGACACCTGCCTCAGTGAGCGAGCCTGCTCTGGCCTTGCTGCGGGCACATTTCGTCTCTTCTTAGGCCTGACAATTAGTCCTGAGGCTCAGAAGCAATACTGATGAAGCATGTTTGGGAGACACGCTTTACGGGGAGAGCCCACAGATCCAGGAGGTCGAAACACTGACCTGGATGAGCCGGTGCAGAGCTACCTTGCACACCTCCTTTTTGTCACTGAAGGCGAGCTCCTGTTGGCTCATGAGGATGCCGTAGCGACTGTAGAACTCGATGTACGTCCACCTGGAAAACCAAAGGGGGATTCCAGTCAGGAGTCCTGCACCCTGCTGCCTGACCTGCCACCAAGCTGCCGTAGGAGGGAGGCAGTGCAGCCTGCTCTGGTGACCATGGCATTGATCGTTAGCCCCTTCCTTGGAAACACTACCACGACCACCCCAGCACATGTGCGGCACCCTGAACTGGTTCTGTGCTGGTGAGGGAACAGGGACCATTGTCCCCAGCTGAGACGGGGCACTGGGGTGCTGGTGGTGGCTTCTGTCCCACATGTGGCCTCTCTCTTACCCTCTTTGGCCTTCCCACAGGACAGTGGGATAAATTTTGGGTGCACCTTATAGAAGCCAGAAGTGTGTAAGGAAACACAGCAGCCGCATGCCGCGTTCTCAGCACCTGAAGCTGGACACCTTTTCCAGGGAGGATTGAGGACGTACCTGGAAGGGTAGCTCTGGGCACTGATGCGAATTGTTTCTAAAACACCACAGGCTCGCAGCTGCTGGACAATTCTTTTGGAGTCAAACCTTAAAGAAGGGGATTTTGTAATGCGTCAAGCATCATAACCAACAAGTGTGTCCATAGCAGGTGCAGCAGGGCTGCCTGTACTGTGAGGGATAGCAGGGTCCAGGCCTGTTGCCCCCGTGCCAGGCACAGCGCACCTCTGTGAACCAGTCAGAGGGCTGTGGTGGGGGGCGAGGACACAGCACTGACTGTGGGAAGCCTATGGGGCCAGAAGGCCTTTAGTTTGAGCTTTGAGTGACAACCAGATAGAAAGAAATGTGTGAACTGGCTTGATTCTAGCACCCATTTTGTGTAGGAAAGTCCTTTACAAAATACCCAAAAGGTGGCCCTCCTGCATCCCCCCTTCTAGGCATCTAGAGAGAGAGAGAGAGAATCCATTTTATTGATGTTTTTCATCTGGCCTTTGTTTCTGACACTTAGTTGTGCAAGTGGTGCTGGGGTTTGAACCGAGCCTGGGTCCCCACGCAAGCCAGACAAGCACTCCAACTGCTGAGCCACTGCTCTCGCCCCTCTAGGTACCACTTTTAGCTCTAATAAGAGAAAGGGGCTCTGTGCCTCAGACTCAGGGTCTTGGGGTTCCCGCTGGGGCTCGTGTCATTGTGGAGATGTGGCTTCCACCCTCCACAGACTTTCTTCTACACACACACACGTTGTTATAAACAAGACAAAGGTCCAGGCCCTCTGGGCTGCATGGCCTTTAGTTGGACACTCTCATCCCTTTGCTTAACTCTGGGAACAGGTGACTAAGCCAGAGGGGCTGTGCTAACATAGGTAAAGGGTGGCATTGTTTGGAATCATTAAGAAACCCAGAAACAGAGTGAAGTTCACCACAATTATTAGCAACTTCTCCAACTTCAAGACAGAACAGTTTTCCCTTGTTTTTGTTCTCTGAGGCGTAAGAATACTCACTCAAAGGGCAACTTCTCATCATTTGGCTTGATGCAGCGAACATAGTGGGGAGTGGTGGCATTGAGGGTCTCCATGAGCAAGTACAGAGAGCTGCGGAACTGGAAACAGGGCCAGAGGTCAAACGTTGTTCTGAAATAATTTAATGCTTACACCACGGTAAAAAGAAATCCAGCCTGGGCGAGTTGCTCAACATTAAAAAAACATCTATTATGGGTTTCCGAGCCGACTGTGGTTTATTAGCATGACCCATGCTCTGCTCAGCCCTCCTAGAGAGAGGGGAGTGGGCACGGTGCGCTGCTGCGCAGAGGTGCAGCTTGCTCAGGTGGCTGCTGCCCTGGAGTTGGGCAGTGACGAATTTTTGCATTTGTGTTGTGTACTAGATTTGAAGAGGCCTCTGGTCTGTGGCCAGGCCTGGGATGTGGGTCCTATGAGCACCTGACTTCCGCTGACCCCCCTCGCCCTCAGGACCCACAGGTACCTTGCTCCCAACTGTGGTCCGGAAGTGCTTGCTGTTTGGCTTGATAACTTGCTTTGCAGATTTAACTGTGATCATTGAGCCAAAGGGGGAAGAAGGAATGGGATTTTCTTGAAAAAAGTTGGCGCAGAGATGAAACTGGAAGTAACAGAGAGGATTTCAACATCCAGAGTGTCTGCCTACACTCCTCACTGGTGCAAACCAAATAAATGGTTACAACAGCCTTCTGAAGTAGAGGGTAGGAAAGTGACAACCTCAACCACTATCCACAGACAGGGCTCAATCACACTGGAGGGTCACGCTCTCTAGATATGGCTCATAGTTTCCTTCCCAGGACTGGGGACTGAGAGGACAACTGTGCGAACGTCTGCAAAGTGTAGAAAAGTGAGACATTCGCTATTGCCATGGTGTCTTGGCCCATCTGGAATGTGCCCCCCATCATCCCTGTAGATCTAACCCTCTGTAGGAGTCAGTCAAGGCTCCGTTAAAACGTTTTCCATCTGCGCTCTCTGTGTGATGCTCTCCCTGATGCCCCCAACACAAGCTAGTCCCCATCTTCATCTTTTGCTGACACCTGTTTTAAGGAACTTGTTACTTCTGCCTTGTACCAGTTATTTCTTTAAATGTCTATCTTCTCTCAGAGTGGACCTTATATTTCTTTTTTGTGTTTTGGTGCTGGGCCTCTAGCATGCTAAGCATGTGATCTACCACTGAGCTCCTGCCGCCCCTGTTTCATTCCTCTAAACCGGACAATGATGATGTCCTTCAAACCAGAACCTTGCCTAAGGTATGCATGTAGGCCCCTGGGAATATATGAACTGAAGCTCCCACGGGTGCTTGCAGACAGACCCATTTCTGTTTCACCAAGATTTGCCTTCAGCTTCCAGACTAGGCCCTGTGGGGACTTAACTTGGGGTTGAGTAAATTATTGGTGAATTAAATCAACTAATTTTTTTTTTTTACACAAGATGCAGTCTATTTCAATATTGAATGCTCTATCAAAAGTCTATTTTCACAACTCCAGTTGTCATGTCCTCGCATTTGTTTATGACCATCTGTGCTAGTGCCTGGGCTCATCTGGGAGACGGACAAAAACTTGAACATCAGCAATGAATTAGGATCTTTTAAAGTATGGAAAGTAAATATAATAACCAAATCATGATAAAATGAAGGTTTTATGCATGAAACATCCTTAGTCTCAAGATGCCATAAAGAAATGTCTAAAGTAGGAAGGAAAAAGCGACAAGCCATTCTTTCGGTGACTCTAGTCGTCGTACAGAGCTGTGGATTTGAGGAGCGTGCAAATGCAAAGCAACACACCTGGGTCCTGTTCCGATTTTCCATGGCCACTTAGCACTACCTAACCTGGTTGTTTACACATCCATCTAGAAATGTCACTCTCTCTATACCCTGAGCTCCCCCTGTCCCTGCCCCCGGGAAGGAGCCTGCCAGACTTGCTCACTCTGTATCCCCAGAAGTTAGGATGCGTCTGACGCACAATAAGCACTAAGTATCTGTGAGTGAGTGAACAAAGCATGAATTGTGGTTCTCACACTGGGTGGATTCGCTGTCCCTCTCTGTCATCTGCACATTTGGTATCTGATTTGTGTACAGTGATTTATAATGCTTTGAAATGCTAGAAGCATATTTTACTCTCAGTTCTAAAATGGTTATTTTTTGTATCTACGAGCCCCTTAAAAACTTGCTATTGTCCAGAAAGCCTGAGTGCATGTGCGTGCACGGGCACAAATGCACACGCATGTGCAGAGGCACACACTCTCTTTCCTGATACATCTAGACTGTGTGATTACATACTGAACAATATTCATTATCCCTCAGGACTCCACGAACCTTGCTTGCTCTCAGGATTTCCACCAGCATGTCATAGACAGTGTCTCTGTTCTTCTCAAGGAAACCTTCACACTGATACTCTACCTATGCAGAGAAAGGGATTCATTATTTTCAAAGAGACAAGATGCAAGTACAATATTCATTCCTTTCTTTTCTCTCCATTTTTTTATTTATTTTTTTTTATTTTTGGTACCAGAGAGGGATTGAACCTGGGGGCAGTTAACCACTAAGCCACATTCCCAGCCTTATTTTTTTTTTTTTTCAGGGCTGAGGACCGAACTCAGGCCTTGCGTGTGGACCCAGCCTTGTTTTTTAAAGAGAGAGAGAGAGAGTCAATTTTATTCATTTATTTTTTCATCTTTTTTTCCCTCCAAGTTGTATATGTGGTGCTCCAGCCCCCCTGTTTTTATTTTTTGAGACAGGGTCTTACTAAGTTGCTCAAGTCCTTGCTAAGTTGCTGAGGTTGTTGCATAGATTTTTCGAGAATGGTGGCGGGATTCACTGGTATAAATGGGCAAAGATCTACTCAACATAGCTTTGCGGGTTGAGGGAGATCTTTTGCAGGCAGAGTGCCCCAGGCAGCTAGGTTTCTCTGTTGGGAACTCTGGAACTGAGAGATTATGGGGTGAGTGGCTGCATCTAAGCGTAGCTGCCTTGCTCTCGGTAGGACTTTATTCCTTGGGCTGATCAGATCAAGAACCTAATCTAACCTAGAGTGTGCATCTACTTCTTTGGTTTCTCCCACCACAGTACAGTCCAAAATGCTGCTAGCTCTTTTAAAGAGGAACTTCTTGGAAGAGGAACTTCTTGGAAGTAGCAGATGAGAGAATTAAATGTATAGAAACTAGGTATAAAGAGAGACCCTTGAACTAAACCTCATATGAGATATTTATGGAATCTGATCTTTTCTTCTTTCCCTTCTCCTCATAGGACCAGAACCCTGAAATCATGAATGACAATTGGGAATCTTAGTTTGGCATGCCATTTATCCATCTCATACGCATCTGTTCAGGAATCCATCTGAAAAACTCTAAGCATTACATCATATTAGACAGTACTCTAGCCCACAGTGACCTCTTTCCAAGCCATTGTCCCCTCCCACCACCCCCGTGGGAAGCGGACAGAGTGCAGGAATTCCCTCAAGGAAGAAAAACAAATAAAAATGTGTTTAGGGCAGGTATTTTTAGTGAGTTTTCTTTTTTCCTCCTATTTTCAAAGTTTTTTATGAAGTAAATTGTAAAATAATTTTTCTTTTTACAGAAGTAACATGTCTAATTAAGAAAAAGGAACTATATAGAAAAGAAAACAAAGATGAAATAGAAAATCAACCACCGTGAGTTATCCTATATTATCACTATAATAAAGATATTCTGGTTTAATAAAAAAAGGAAAACCACCCCAAAATGGAAACAATTATTCTGTCTTGATTATCACAAGTTTATAGAGAAAACAAGTTGGTAAGAGGCTAATAGATTTACTGAATGTCAAAAATCAAAACTCTAAAAATCAGAAATGAAATTCATTACTAAACAGCTTTGTCTTTGAAGCAGTACAGCTGAGAGTTATGCACCTTGGCTGATTAGGAACATTAAGAACAAATTAAGGATCATTAGACAGACACATAGGCACATGTATCCTTCGTCAAAGTTACGTGCGACGTGTGACTTGAACCCCACCAGTAAACCCACTCCTCTGAAGAGTGCCCTGGCCTGGGGAGAGGGTGCTGAAGACCTCACAGTACCTTATCAGCAAAGTGCTGGATGATGAAGGACGCGCTTGACATTCTAGGCTTCTCAAATAGGGAGTTCTTGTTGACAAAATTATTGTACAGCTTTTGAAGCCAATTTTCATCAGTTCCATGTGGCAACTGGAGGAGGGAAGCAAATCGAACAGCAAGTAAGAAAGCAAGTATGAAAGTTTACTAGAGACGA
Source organism: Aplodontia rufa (assembly GCA_004027875.1). Classification (NCBI taxonomy): domain Eukaryota; kingdom Metazoa; phylum Chordata; class Mammalia; order Rodentia; family Aplodontiidae; genus Aplodontia; species Aplodontia rufa. Next base: position 70,804 of record PVKS010000476.1, read on the forward strand.
GAAAAGCACCGATCGAGATTGGAGGTCCTCCCCCAACTTTTTCTTTTCTTTGGGGGGGTGGTACTTGGAATTGAACTCAGGAACACTCTACCACTGAGCCAAATCCCAATTCCACTACTTTTTATTTTGAAACAGGGTCTCACTAAGTTGCTTAGCACCTTGCTAAGTTGCAGAGGCTGGCCTTGAACTTGTGATCCTCCTGCCTCAGCCTCCTGAGTCACTGGGATTATAGGTGTGTGCCACCATGTCCCAACCCCTCCAACTCTTAAAAAAAAAAACAACTCTAGACATTAATCTATCTTTGATCTTAATAATCTTTATGGTAGTTTTTTAAATTATAAATGAATGGTAATTGTGTATATTTTTGAAGGTATGTAATGATATTTTAAATGGATATACCAATGTCCTTTTAGAAGAACAAAACTTCTCAAACTAAATGGAACTGGCTATATAATGACTTTTTCTAGACATTTTGCAGAAATAAAAATGGGAAATATTTTATAATTCTTCCCAAAGAAGTCTTGGAGTTCAGGGAGAACAGCATGGATCCCATGATGGGGGCAGCTGAGTGGGATCCTTCCCAGGTCCCCCTCAGGAACATGGGTTTTCTCACCTATGTCTACCTACCATCTTGAACTAAGGTCTTACCTCCTCAAACTGAGCTCCTTATAAAACTTGTTCTTGATACTGGTGAAACTATCAATTCAATTCAGCCTAAACTCACTGACTTCAATACCCCGGTGTCTAAATGACTTCTGCATTATGTATTTGTGGCTCTGTCCACCTACAAAATACCTGTGCAAAGAAGAGACAAAATTTCCTAGCAGCTTCTTTGGCCTTGGAACCCTGTGCCTAGTGGATCAGTCCTGAACATGTGCCCCCGATGCCTGCCCTTTAATCTGATATACTGTAAGGGCAACAGGAAGGGCAATTTGTGAAAGGAACCTCAGAACAGAATTCTAGGGAGAAATCACCAAAAGTCTTCAACATTATCATTATTCTTTTTTTTTTAAGAGAGAAGGACAGTGAGAGAGAGAGAGAGAGAGAGAAATCAATTTTTATTGAGTTTTTCACATGGCTTTCCTTGCTCTGACACTCAGTTGTGTACGGGGGTGCTGGGGTTTGAACTTGTATACTTGTGCATGCCAGGCAAGTGCTGCAACCACTGAGCCGCTGCTCCAGCCCCTCATCACTACTTTTTTTTTCTTCAGGGCTGAGGACTGAACTCAGGGCCTTGTGCGTGCTAGGCAAGCACTCTGCCACTGAGCTAAATCCCCAACCCCCATCACTACTTTTAATACAAAGAAATCTTTGGAAAAGAAACAAAAGCTATGTTTAAGCATCAAAATACATTCTTTACACTAAAAACACCAATACTCCCTGGGAATGTTCTGGAAGAACACTGCTGGTTGGACCCACTGCTCCTCCCAGAGGGTAAAAACAACAACCCCTGGAAACCTCTTCTCTGGAATCATATGATGCTGACTTTTCGGCTGCACCTCCTGGTGACTCACAACACCAGGAAGTGAGAGAAAGCTCCATTCTTGTGCATCATTAACAACAGCAGGGAGTCACTGGCTGTTTCCGTGGCTATTCCATATACACTGTGCACTAGGGGGCAGCCTCCGAGGCCACCTCTTGCTGGACATAACTTAAGATGTCCTGTCTGCTGTTCAAAGGTGGTGTATACCTGCTGAGGGAGGGAGGGCCACCTGGCCCCTACGTTCCTGCTATGGGTGACTGTCCCAGAATTAACATCCAATCAAGGACTTCACAACTTTTTTTTTTTAACTTACCAAACATTCTTCATCCAGTAATTCCAAAATGCCCATCTTTGCTTCAATGAGGTCAATAACTGGCTGATTGTCATAAAAATCTATCAGAGTCCAAGGGATGTCTTCCTTCATATATTCTTCTTGTTCAAGTTTAAAGACATGCTGGGTATCCAAAAGTTAACATGGAAAATATAATACTGGAGCATGCTCCCAAAGAGCAGGGTACAAACATTTGGAAAAAAATATATAAAGGGTTGATTGTAATGCTTAAGTTCAAACAGACCCTAAAGAACGGGCAACCCCCCTTTCCTGGGACCAATGTCCTGAGCTTCTACTGTGGGTAGCACTGTCATTCTTCCATCTGGTCTAAGTGGGTCACCACCTCCTAGTGCTCCTGCCAGCACGGCATGGAACTCAGTGCAGTCCTGGAGCCCCTCCTTGCTCCCAGCCAGATCCAGCGTGGGTGGCGCGCAGCAGACTGGCTGGCAGGCGGGGTTAGCCATCCAAGGATGCCTGCTGCACAGACAGCGTGCAGAGCTCCAGATTAGAGATCTTTGTTGACTACTTTTTGGGGCCCTGAGGTTATCAAAGAGGCTTTGCAGAGGACAGGACTCAGGCTCATCCTGGAGAACAAAACAAGCTTTGGCTGGCAAGTGGCTGGCTGCAGGGAGGTAAGCAAGAAGAAAAACTCCTACAAAGATCCCAGAGGGGATGGCTCAGGAGCTTAATAGGTGATGGAGAGCTGAATCTTGTACAGGCTGCAGAGTACAGCGGGGATGAAGAGATCATGAGATGGCACAGGATGGCAGAGATCAGATTACAGAAGGCCTTCATGTCCTCCCTAAGGAATTCAGGTTCTGTGGCCTGTTTCTAGGGCCCACGAAGACCTTCAGAGAGCAACAAAGCAGGAGCGTTATGATGACACCTGGGGGTGTCTTTGAAGAGGGTTAGACTAGAGGCAGAAAACCAGTCAGGACTGAACCCAGGGTTCTTTGGTGGCTGAGACACTAGGAGGCAAAACAAGAACCGAGGGAGGGGAGGGACGAGGAGCAGGGAAGAGGACAGGATGATGTTGGGCTCAGGACAGGAGAACAGTGCCGGTTTAACCACGAGAAAGAGCATGGTGGGAGGCTAAGAAGACGAGGTGGTGAGTTCACCTCTGAACTTATTCCGGTTGAGCCAGGAGTGAGGAGGAGCATCCCGTGCAGCCCAGCAGCAGCCAGATGCAGGCGCCCAGAGACAAGGAGTCCTGCCAGGGCCTCCCGTGCTGAGCCGAGCAGGTGTTGCCCCTCCCAGGAGGGTCTGCACATTGGTAGATGGCACAAAACAAGAAGGAGGGAAGCCAAAGCCCATTCTGTCCCCAGGGTCCTTCTGTCTTTTCCTGGGGGCTTGTGTAGGAAAACGAAATGCCCAGATGGTGGGTACTAACAATAATAGACCTTTCCTTGGAGTAACTGTTAGGATTGTAAAATGTGATTTCTATTGTGAACAGGAATCAAACTTCTTTCTATGGGAATGCAGTCCAAGTTCAGGATGGAAGCTGAAGGACAAAACAAATTATTAAGGTGATTTAGCTTTCCACGAGGCTCTTCAATAGTCAAACACAAAAATGAGGAAGCTGGTATAAAAATATCATAGCAGTTTGTTGTACAGCCAGTATAGAATGATACCCAGTAAACTTTCATTTCACTGACCTCTGGTTAGGAGCAAGGTGTAAGTACTGCCAGGGATTTAAAAAATGAATTCAATACAATTCCTGCATTCAAGAAACTTACTTACGTGGCACTTGTATTTAATACTCATAGCAATATCAAAATGCCCAGATATCTGTAAGGAACACATAGTCAACAGTTCTTAAGCGTCTCATTCACCTTTGTATTTTGGCACTCAACTTAGTATCTGGCATACACGCTCTGCACTCAACAGATATTTTTGAATAAATGAATTTTTCCACTGTGGGAAAAAAATTGTAACCCATCTCTTTGTTTCCACAGGAGAGCATATTTGATATTGTAATTAGGAAGGTACCATCTATGACTTGCTCTGAATGAAGGCCTCAGAAACTCATTCCCATGTTTCTCAGCCATCGGCTGTTAGTGCTGATGCACTCAGGCAGGCCCTGGACTGAGAGGCGAAGAGCACATGTCCCGACCTCTGTGGGTGCCCAAGTCTATCCAGAGACATGCATGCAAGCAATGGTGGCTTCATGTGATAAAAACAAGCACTGGAGAAGGTTTACTAACGCCAAAGAGGCAGAAGGCAGCGGAGACAGCCCTCAGGGAAACTGAATCTCAAAAGATAAGTCAGAATGCTCCAGGGGAAGATGAAGCAAGGGAAAGGACAGGGGCAGGTGGCTAAGGCAGGTGCAAAGGTGCAGAGACTCGCGAGGTAGTGGAGCCCGCAGGAAGCAAGAGTTTAGCTGGCGGTAGAGAGGGTCTGTATCCAAGAACGGCAGGTGACAACGGTGACAGGCGAAATGGGAGATGGGGTGCGATTTCAACATACAGCCACATGGTGGCGCAGGGACTCAGCGTGCAGCTCCCTCAACAATCAGGAAACCGAAGAGGGAAGCAGAGCAGGCCCCTTAGCTGGCTCAGCAGCGCAGGGCTGAGAACCAGTCCCACGAAGGTAGAAAAGTCACCTACCAGGTTAAATTGTTGTTGCAGCTTTTCATTAGCATAATTGATGCAGAATTGTTCAAAGCTGTTCACATCAAAGGTTTCAAAACTGAAATACAGTTTAAACAAAGTTTAAAAAAATGAAGTAGGATTGAACCCAGAGGATTTGGGTGGTGTTGTTTTTGACATTTCATAGCTTAATAGTCTGCTATTTTCTGTAAGTTTTAAATATACTTCTAGGCTTCCAGTATCAGTATCCTGGCAGTTTATAAATGGTCTCTTTCCTCATGATCTCTAGGAAGGAATCCAGTTATGTACAAACCACCTACCCCAAGCCAGGCACTGAAACAGGCACGTCACAATATGAGGTATCATTTGATCACACAACACTGACGCCAGCATCACTGTCCTCACTTTGTAACCAGGAAATGTCTCCAGAGCTTGGGAAACTTGCCTGAGCACACAGCTTGCGTCAGAACTTAGCTGTGAACCCGACTGACAGACATGCCCATGCTTTCAGCGAGAAAGTCCTGTGGGTTCCTCTCTCCCCACTCGCTGCCTCTGCACACACAGGCAGCAAGAATTTCCCTCCCCAAGGATGGCTTTCTCAGATCCTGGACGGAAAAGGCAAGGGCATTTAAGATCTCATGACCCAGCAGCTCTCAGCAGGGCATGGCACACATGGTTGGTCCTGCTCTACTTTCAGGCTTCCACAGCTATCTCCGTGGTTGCCCTGGAGTTGCAAACTCAAGAGCCTGGAGTAGCCAGCAGGAGGCACAAATGGAAAACAGGTGGGATATCACACAGTGGTGAGCTCCAGGGCAAACAGGACTGTCCTCCAGGCAGCTGCTGCTTGGCCTTGGATGAATGTAGACTGGAACATTAGATCACCTGATTCTCAAGAGGGCAGAAATCTGGACTTCTAGGTGAATGATTCCCTCTGTAAAACATGGAGCAGGCCAAACAAATCACAGGCCAGAGGAGTGCCCTGCTGGGAGGAGCTGGCTGAGGTTTTTTATTTATTTTGTTTAGCAACTGATTTTTCAGCATTTTTTTAAATTTATTTTTTATTGGTGCCTTGCAGATTTAGTAATCAAGGGATTTGCATTTACACATTCATACATGCACACACCATATCTATGTATCCCATAACTCCCCGCGACTGAGGCTTTTAGGTGTCAGCATGCATTTACATCACCTCCTTTTACCTTAACTCTGCCTTATGTGGAGGACTACCGTGACCCCACCTTATACAGGAGAAGGTGACAACAGTGAGGACCAGCAAGTGGTGCCAGAAACTCAATTTGCTCTTAATTGCTCTAATCCTGAGAGGTTCCTGCAGCTCCATCCATGGGTCCCCTGAAGTCTGTCTCACTTGACTTAGAATTCCCTGGCAGGTTGAGGGCCTGGACTGTCCTCTAGACAACTTCAGGGGGACACAGCTCTGTGACTCTACTCCATCTCACCCTCGGTGATCCAGGAGTCTGATCTGGATTTGGAGGGGAGCCTCCAAATGGAGGGAGGAGTCAAATGGGCCTCATCATTCTCCAAAGCCCACAGCCAGGCCAAGGGCAGGGCTTTCAGAGCAAAGCAGAGTGTCAAACGTCAATGATTATTTTCAGGCACTCTGAGCTGAAGTTTAAAAAAAACTTGTGGATAGACCTGAACCTGTGACTTAAAACACCAGAGTCATGTTGACTAGGACAGCACTTTACACTTAGACAGCATTTATGGTCCTCAAGGTGCCTTCATAAGTCTCCATCTGACCTTTGCAGTAACCCTGTGAGAGAGCCCCTTCTCACAGACACAGGAACTGAGTGGTATACGTGGGTGCTGGGGTTTGAACCCATGTACTCGCGCATGCCAGGCAAGCACCGTAACTGCCGAGCCACTGCTCCAGCCCCCAGTAATATATTCTTAAGGGCTGTTATTTATTTATATGTTGGCAGTGTTGGGATTGAACCCTGGAGCACTCTACTACTGAGCTACACCCCCAGCCCTTTTTACTTTTTATTTTGAGACAGGGTTTCACTAAGTTGCTGAGGTTGGCCTCAAACTTGCTATCCTCCTGACTCAGCCTCCTGAGTCGATGGGATTGTAAGCGTGTGCCTTTATTTTTAAAGGCAGTTGTAAGACACAGAAAAAAACAATAGTCACATATTTCCATTATAATGAAAGACTATTTTTAACCAAACTATAACATCTTAAAAGTTTACTTAAATTTTTACTGACTACTTAAATTCTTTTTGGAACAGAACCAGGTAAATAATTTACTAGACTAGTTATGTATTGGTATTTTATAACTGTTGACATATACTATTAATTGAGAGCCACATATATCAAACAGTAACTCCCTGTGGCCTCATCTCATTCAAAATAGCTGTGGAAGAGCTGACTCTCCCAGGGTGAAAGCTCAGGGTATGGCAAGGGCGCCTCCACCCTCTAAGTCCACTGCGGGGAGCTGCAGTGGTATGATGTCCTAGGGTGCAGCTCTCCCTTTATGTGGGGAGGGGTCAGTTGAACTGCTTGTCACCAGGGTGTGGGGACTTCCAGTCTATGTGGATGCTCTACGATGCCTTTCATGGCACATCTTCCCTTCTACCCCCAAGAAGCTGGAGTTGGTCGTGGGAAAGGGAGGGCTGGGCACCCGAGGCCAGTTGCTAACAAACAGAAGCCTGGGTGATGACAAGTCCCTCAAGCCCTGCTCCGTGCCAGCTGCCACTCTGCCTTTCTATAGGCATCTTCAGCAGGAGCCGGATCTGAGATTCAGAAAAGCAGGATGGGTAGAGAGAAGGAAAAGAACAAAGTCCGGGGGAGACCAAGCATTAGATCGTGTGGAGAAGGGGTGGAGCAAATGCTAGAGCTCATCATCCCTCCAAGGGAAAGGCTTCAGGCAGGGGCAGGTGAGAAAGCCTGGGTCTGAATCAGCCTCGGGGCCTGCAGCAAGGCCGGGAGCCAGCCAGCTGAGACTGCCACTTCCCCTGTGAACCAGGAAAGTTCTGTAGGGCTGTATGCCTCAGGGCCCTCTGGGGGAACAGAAGTGGGCTAGAGCCTCACACAGCACTGGGCTCTCCTGCTGGGAGGCAGCTGTGAACCCGGTATTGGATCTCTGCCAGCCTTGGTGGCCGCAGCTCTAAAATAAGGACAGTCCTCAGGTTAAGGATTCAGGGAGAAACCACATGGAAAGTTATGAGCGTGGGTGCTGGCATACTGTGATCTCTTGACCTTGACCATCATTAATTTAACATTTGTATGCACTTTAAATAAAAGATACCTTGACCAGGAGAGTGTACTTAGTCTATACCAGGGTTATAGAAAGCACCATCTTCATAATCATGCAAAACACAAAATCAGAAGGAAGTGATCACTGACATTTAAGTGAGAATAAACAGGCTCACTGAAGAGCGTCTTACCCATAAATGTCCAAAACACCAATAAAAGTGTGCTGCTTGCCTGAAAACTGCAAAGCTTGGTTAATTCTCTCCACAATGAAGTCAAACAGGTGAGCATAGATCTTTTTGGCCAGCGCATCCCTGGCGTTGATGGCCTGGGGCCTGGTCATGGGTTTCACCACCGTCTCAGAGGTTGTGACAATTTTGCGATTGCATAGCCACTGAGCGACTTTGCTACTCTCCAGACCCAGGAGCTCGCAGAACACCTTCAGGTGACTGTCATCTTCCTTTAAAAACAAGCACAAATCTTGTCAGGACCACCCAGACATCCAGAGCAGCACCGCCCCACCTGGTCCTGGTCTCTGGTCTGCGCAAGGCCCTTGTGAGAACTGAAGAGGAGCTTGCAGGAAGGAGACCAGGCCTCAGGTAGTGGAGCACAGGCCTGGAGCAAAGTAGAAGGGGCCCTAGTGATACCAATCCTGTCCCTGTCCCTGAGCAGGCACCACTGCTATGATGCTGGGCCCACCTGGGCTGTGTCCCCACTGTACTCCTTCTTCTGGTCAAAGAACATCAATAGCAATTGAAGCCACCGAAGCCACTGTCCCTGCTGCTGTGTATGTGGACACAAGCCCCAGCCCTCTCTCCCCTTTGCACCACACCAGGCCACCTGCTGAGATCTGCACTCACTGGCTCCACCTTGTGCGGGTCAGGGGTTTCCTATGGGGGCTGGCCCAGGAGGTGACCAGGTATCATGGCAGACAGAAGCTCGTGGGGTTCCCTTGGCTGGGCTAGCTCTTCAGCCCACACAAGGGATGTGGTGGGGGCCTTTTCCTGGATGCACCAAGTGAATCTTGCTCCTCTCCCAGACGTGGGCACGACAGCTGCCCACCGGCCAGCAGACAGGGAGAGGGAGAGGAGCTCCTGTTTATCTCCAGCCCAAGTGGGCTGTGGGCTCTTGGCACCTGGTGTGGGGAAGTTATGTCGTGCAAGTGAGTACCATGGATGGTTTCAAGCAGTGGAAACTTCCCAGGCAGGCATCAGCTCAGCCCAGCAGCAGAACCATGTGGTTGCATCAGGAAACAGTGGAGGAAGCAATCTAAAAACACCTGCCGCCTCCTTGCTCTCCACCCACCTACCTTCTGACCAACACCACAATAACTCAGAGCTTCTGACGGGCCTGACCTCCTCACTGGGGAGGGAACTGGCAGGCATTGGTTTCCTTCCTTCTAAGAAGAAACCAAACCTTCTAAGTAAAAAAATTCAGCTACAGGTGCTGCTAGGAAGGAAATAAATGCAAAGAGGCAGCAGTTTTTTTAAGATGATAGTTTCATCCAAATTTAATTGGGCCAACATTCTAAGTGCCTGATATACATGAGTTGTGTGTACCAAACTAGACCAATAATTATGGGACTGGTAATTTTCTTGTTTTGTTTTGTTTGGTGGTACTGGGTATGTGTGCTAGGTAAGCATTTTACCAGCGAGCTACATCCCAAGCCTTTTTTTAAATTTTTTTTTTTTTTTAATTTGGGACAGGGTCTTGCTTAGTTGCTGAAACTGTCTTTGAACTTGTAATCCTCCTGCCTCAGTCTCCGGAGCCGCTGGGATTACAGGTATGCAGCACTGTGCCCAGCTCTTTTTATTTTTGTTTTAAGGCAGGGTCTCACTAAGTTGCCCAGTCTGGCCTTGACCTTGTGATCCTCCTGCCCCTGCTTTCTGAATAGCTGGAATTATAGTGTGCACCACTGCATCTGGCTAGGATGCAGAGATTCTTAGAATATTTTCCAAAGAATTTCTATCTACCAATTTTAATTTCTCCTCCAAAAATGCCACCTTTATGATAAACTTCACTAAACAGAGCTCCATATGATGGCATTTGTTGGGTAGAAATCACATTTTTAGTTTGTAAGAAGGAAAACTGCAGAAGCTCAGCTTCTCTGGGATGAATGAGCAAGGAAACAGGGAGAGCGGCCACTTCAAGCACATTATATTCTTCCCCTGCGCCCATGGTCACCTCTCCCAGCTTCCCAGTCATTTGAGAATCAACTAACACATGAGGCCCAGACACTGCAGGGATGGAAGAAAGACTGGTGTGAGAGTTGGAGGAGGAGAAGAATTGCTTCCTGGTCACAGGGCAGCAGGACCAAGCACCAAGCCAGGGGGCATTCTCCAACCTGCCCAGCTCTTTCTCCCTAAACTGCAGGTACCAGAGAGCTGAGCAATCACCGGTAGCACAAAATTATCAATTGTTCCCATTAGTTATTTGGGGGGACATGGATAGAGACAGTGTTATGGACTGCTTGCGTGCACCTCTAAAATTCATACATTCAAGCTATCCTCAAGGTGATGATATTTGGAGATGGGGCCATTGGGAGGTGAGCTGAGTTAGATGAGGTCATGAGGGTGGGCCCCATGATGGGCTTAGTGTCTTTTTAAGAAGAGACAGCAGAGAGCCTGCTCTCTCCACCAAGTGAAGATGCAGGGAGAAGGCAGCCATGCGTGGGGGGAAGTAAACTTCTGTCATGTGAGTTATCCAGTGAATGACTGTGGCAGCCAGAGTTGGTGAAGAGAGATGTGGCTTTAAAGGTATGGTGATCTTGTGTTTCACAGAAGAGTATTTTTACTCCAGTTTGTTTCCTTCTTTATATGGACACTGATGAGACTAACCAAACACATCCCCCACCCAGCATCTCAGACACGTACTAAACTCAATCTTATGCCATTTGATAGAGAAAACCATTACAGAACTTGCATGGATGCGTTCTCAGAGAGGAAGCTGGCACCATGGATGCTGTAATGAGCAGGTGTTAGGAGGCAGTGTCCCTACTGTGCCAAACTGTTCAGTGCCCGTAAGCCCCTACATGGTGAGCCACACACACTCCACCTTTCTGGTCTCAGCTATCACCCTGCCTTGCACGTGCCCCCTCTGGATACGCTAACTGGCCAGACACTATCTCCTTCCTCTCTGGGGGTCTTTCCACCTGCTCCCCACTCCATTTCCAAAGTTCTTTCCCCAGATACAGGCATGATTTGTATCATCATCTACTTTGGCCTCTGCCTGAAGCCACCATGGTGGAAAGGCTGTCCCTGACCTCCCTACACAACAGGCATGGCTGCCCCGCACCTCCAACCCTGCTTGATTTTCCTTCGTAACAGAAAGAACTGGGCCAGGGACCTGTATTTGCTTATTTTGCCTCCTGCTCTCCCTCTCCAGATCACAAGTTCCATAACAGGATTTTTGTTTGGTTCAATGCTGTTTCTCCAGAGCCCTGGAAAGTAGTAGGTGCTTCATAAATATCTGTTGAATAAAAGAAAACACAAAGATATCTCCCCATCACAAGGGAAGGAAGTTTTCTTCTTTGAAGCCAACCTCAAGAAACTCTCGCTCCCTCGTTCCTGCTAAACCAGTCTGCCCACGGGGTCCAGCTGTGCCTGGTGCCAATGCAAAGGCTGCTCACCTGCTAGCCAGGACCTGCGCTACCAACAACCCTGCAACCCCGGAAGGGCAAGCAAACAAGACTCACGCTAATCGAAGACCTCTCGCTGCCCATTGCTGAGATCTGAATATTGCCCAGGTGCAGAATGGCAGCCAGGATCTTAAAAACATCCATCTGGAAATCCTCCTTGAAGCCTGAAAGCAAACGTTTCCCAAATTAGCACCACTGCATTTCTTATCTTCCCAGTGGGTAAACACCTGGATCCTTTCAAGAGCTGGGACAGGGAGCGTGAAGTGGGCCTGGGGATAAGCGGCTCCCTGTTCCTTCTGTCAACACGAGGCGAACCTGCAGCCCATTGGGCTCCCCTCTGCCGTGGCTGCCAGGGAGTAGCTGTTGGATGTCAGGTTCCTAGGAGAATCAGCTCTTGTATACTGTGTGCTTTCTTTATTTAGAAGGTTTTTATTTTCTTTTTCTGCTCATGAGTCCTTGGAATCCTCTTTAAGGAGGGAGGCTGGAGGGACCCCATTTGCCCCTCTGGATCATCTACTCTCAGGAGACTGATCTCTGTGGACCAAGCCTATGGGCTTTCATGCCCTATGGCCTCTGGTTGGGTTTGATTAATGCAGAGCCTCAGCAGATCAAAGAGAAGGAGGGGAGGTTCTAGGCATGTCTTCCCTTGGTCCCTAGAGGAAGTTGTGGCCAGAGGTCCCCACTCCTGACCTGGTACCAACTTTACCTAAATGTCCTTTCAGGCTCCCAGAACACTTCTGTGTCTGAGGAGAAGAAAGCAGAGAACAGCTCTGCTTCTGTCCTGGGGTCCCCACTGCCTCTGTGTCTTGCCTACACCCCACCTACTTCTTTGTGCTGGTCCCATCATAAACAGAACTGCCTTCTTCAATCCTATTTTGGGTTTACTGCATGTTCCCCCCATCCTCCGGGCCCTGGACTGATTCAGGTGGAATATAAATTATGAATACATAACACCTCCAGTCCTCCTGTGAGGATCAGGTCACCTCTAGGAGCTATAAAGAAGCTAAACCAGCTGCAGGCAGAATGTTTCATTTAGCCCTGTAAGTCACAGCAGAGAAGCTGCCAGCTGTGAGCTGGTCTTTGCTGGGTTGGGATCCCATCGGTGTGTTTTAGTGATACTGAGCCGAGTCCAGGTGCTGGGATGGACACCAAGGCTTGTTCACAGTGCTATCCAATCTCCTGAGTCCACACTGGACTGGAGGCCAATGCCTCCCCCAACTCCCTCCAAGCAAAATGGAGCAGAGAGAAGAGCTGCCGCCGCCCACCCTTCTCAGCTGAGGAAATCTGGAATGTTTTATGAGTAGGTAGGTAACATGCTTACGTAATTTCAAAGCCTAATGAGTCTTCTCTACTTCAGAATATATAATGCTGAAATCTCAAGTGATTCCAAACCAAAATATCTGGACGACTCCAGCTCAAACTGAGTCCAGGCATTTGCTGCCTTGACTTTGGAGTTAAGTCTGCCCACCCCACTACAAAGGACAGTGTGTCTGAGGAACCCGCAGGTCACCAACATGATAAATGACAGGGAAGAGGGTAAAGCAAAGCAACTGAAAATGCAGAGGTTGGGAATCTTCATTCTTGCACTCCTACCAGCCCTCTGTGATGATGCATAATGAAATCTCCTCACTCCCCCATGACTTCTAGAAAGAAAAAGGTGGAATAACAACTCTGAAGCAATGTGTGAAGTCAAAGTCACACGTAAGCAATGCTGGCCTAGACTGGACTCTGAGGAGCAGCAGCCTGGGGGTGGTCCTTGAGCCCCAAGCCCAGGTTGGGTCTGATGAGAGAGAGGTCACAACCACCAAGTGGCAAGGATCAGTGGATGGATCCATGAGGAGGAAGGAGCAACAGGGGAGAGGTGCTTTGTATCAGAACATTCCACCTTCCATTTCCTCAGGGCACCACTGAGGTGCCTCGGAGCGGGACCAGGAGGAAAGTGTCCTCAGTACGTTCCCTGCATCCTCTCATATGCTGCTCAGTACAACTGTGTGAAGTGCTAGAACTGCAACCATTCTACAGAGGAGGAAATGGAGGCATAGAAAGGTTAGGAAACTCACCTTAGGTCACACGAGGTGTTTGTGGTCTAAGAGTTTAACACAGTGCCCACTGCAATGTGTGGTGAGACCAGCAGAGTTCATCAAGCCATCTCACCTTCACTCCAGTGTGTCCAAGGACCCAGAGCCAGGCGAAGAAGAGGACTCTGCAGAGTCCAGAGGCCAAGTCACTGGGCATGGTGTGGTGTGGATTTGAGTATTGAACCAGAGAACCTTAATGCTAAGTTGCCCATTTGTCTATAACAAACCCCACCAATGAATGAATCAACCAACAACCACTAACTCAGCAAGCACACTGTTGTTGTTGTTGTTATTATTATTGTTGTTGTTGTTGTTATTATTACCAGGGGTTGGACACAGGGGCACTTAACCACTGAGCCACATCTCCAGCCCTTTTTATTCTTTATTTTGAAACAGGGTCTCACTAAGTTGATAAGGGCCTCACTAAGTTGCTGAGGCTGACTTTGAACTTGCAATCTTATTGCCTCAGCCTTCTGAGCCACTGGTATTACAGGCATGTGCCATGGACCCTGGCAAGAACATTTTTTAAAAAAAGGATGATGTGCCCAAGTGTGTTATACGTCTCTACATAGCTGTCTGCCCCTGAGATGATCTCTTAGGAAGATAATTCCCAAGACTCAATCAAAGGACAAGTCAATGCAACCAGCCGCAGAAGTTTAAGGTGTTCACATTGTTAGATGTGCTGTTCGACAAATGTTTCTGTGGTGACAGAGACTTCCCACATCTGTTAGCTGCACATGGCTATGGGCCCTTGAAACATGCCTAGTACAACTGAGGAACTGGATTTTACATTTTTATTTCACATCGATTAAAGTTAAATTACACTGTCACTTGTGGCTAGTGGCTTCTGGGTTGGACAGTACAGGTTTGCAATCAAGACAGCTCAAGACTGCTGGTTGTGGGGTAATGTGATGACGTCAATCTCAGGGTGACAGTGAAGTTATCTGGTCCCATTCTACAACAGTGAGTAGACCTCTGGCACCTGCTCAGACTTCTCCTTTTCCTGGCATGGGATCATCGGCGGACTTCCAAATCTGGCCAAGACACACTGGGATGAAGCTCAGCAGGCTTTGCGAACTCCACAGATATTTTATGTAACATAATTCAAAAATATATAATAAAAAAACCTAAAGAACTTAGCATCCATCCCACTCCACCATCTAGGATGAGGGTCAGAAAAGCTCTCCTTAAAATAGGCTCTGTGGGCCCTAAGGTCTGCAGGGAGCTGTGGCATCTGGTGACTTGGACCACAGCCAGGAACTGCCCTGGGTAGTGGCAAGGCCCTGCTGGGGGAACATTTTTATTCAAGGTGCAGAATGCTGCAGACTCTGTGACCTTCAAAGCCTGTCTGCTTTTGAGAAACTTTCTCCTGGTTTAACTTTCTCATGATAAAATCCTATAAAATAAACATGCTGTGCTAGTGCTGGGTTACTTCTCCTTTATCAGAGGACAGTGTCCCACCTGGTCCCAGCTTTTTCTCTCTCTGTCTGTGTGTCTGTGTCTTCGTTACTTTTTTCTTAGTCCCTTATGACCCCTCATTGGTACCCGAGTTCAGCTGTGCAGGTCGCAGCAAAGGTCTATGTCACCAATACTCAGCTCTACCAATGCAGCATGAAACAGCCACAGTCAACAATACATGAATGAGGATGGCTGCATTTAATAAAACTAGACTCAAAACATGCCAGAGTACTGGCCCTGGGTGCATGACATGTGTCAGCGATTGCTTTCACTGAAGCACACTGACCTCTCACGCTAGCAGCACGGTACAGTTTGTAGATCACTTTAGACGCTGGCTCGTACTCCTTGCAATATCCCTAACAGCTACTGCAGGAGCTGCAGCACCTCAGTGTTCCTGTGCCATGTGGCCCCCCTCACCATGAGTCCTGAGTCTGAGCTGGCCCTCTGACTTGCTTCTGAACTTCTAAAGAGAACCCGGCAGCAGAGGTGCTGTGTGACTTCTGAGGCTGGTTCACAGCCTTACAGATCCCATCTGAACCTCTAGCAGACAGCTCTCGAAGAAGTGAGTCCCAACTTTACAAGTCCCTCTACCCTAAGGCCAGCATGCTGTGAGCAAGTCCAGTGACAAGGCCACTGGAGAGATGCCCACCCGACCTCCAGCAGTTTCAGCTGTAGCAGCCCTCAAGAAAGGAAGATTCAGGGGCTGGAGCAGTGGCTCAGTGGTTACAGCACTTGCCCGGCATACATGATCCCGGGTTCAAACCCAGCACCCAGCACCACATACACAGCAAGTCTCAGAGCAACAAAAACCATATGAAAATAAATAAATAAAATTGATTCTCTCTCTCTCTCTCCCTCTCTCTCTCTCTGTCCCTCTGTTTAAAAAAAAAAAAAAAAAGAGGAAGATTCAGAGGTTCCAGCTCCTGCCACCATCATGTGAGTCCCCAAGTAAGATGTGCCCCACTGAGCCCAATCAACCCAGAAGCAAACGAATCCCTAAGGAACTATCGTTTTCAAACCCTGAAATGTGGAGAACAGCAATAAATAATAGGAATAGCTAAGTATTTTCATGACTCTACTGTACAGTTGGGAAACTGATACCCAGAAGGCCACAGGCCCATCTCATGATTGCATAAAAACAAAACAAAACAGAACAGAACTTGCAGAGAATGCATGACAACAAACAATTAAGTATTAAATCATGAGATCTAACGGCCAATGCACAAGTAGTGAGAGGACACAGAAATCATCGACTGTCATCTTTAAATAATGAGTGTTGGAAACAAGCAGATTCCATCATGGACCTAGAATTCTTCAGTCACTCCCGTCCCTGGCTGAGGTCCCCTATATTTCCACCCATTAGCTGCACACAGTAGGGTGGTAGGCCTTGCTCTTAACAGCCAGTGGAGTGGTGGGTTGGTGTCACTCACCCCAAGGCTTTGGGAGCTGAGTCTACCACTCTAGGCTGGGACAAGGGCAGAGCAGGTTACGTGCCAAGGCCAACCCTGCACTTTCATGAATGTGAGAGGCAGTGTCTCTCTGGACTCATTCCAATCTCAGCCCTGCTGGCGTGGAAATTTGTGAAGATAATCTAATTTGTGTGACGCAAAAAGGAAACACTGCTGCAAACTGCTGATCTTCAATAATTCGGGGTTTCATGAGGAGAAGAGACGGTTCAACTCAAAGAATGCTTAGTGTGGGATAATGGGGCAGGGGGAGAAGGCAGCCTGCAATATCGACCAAGCATCTGCTATGTGCTTGGCCTGGGTAGGGTTCCAGCGTGCATTTCCTTGCTGATTGTCACGAAAGGTGAGGAACATTGCCAATCTATAGTCTCAGAGAGGGTAACCTCCTAGAGCCATGCAGATTAGGATGCCAATTCATGTTCATTGGATCCCAAAGTCCACGCTGCATTTCCTTCTGTTATTGTGCTGTGAGGAAGGGGATGTTATGGAGGTGGGAGGGAGTGCCCAGGAGGACAATGGGGAATGGGGAACAGGCAGGGCAAGGCACATGGATGAAGGTCCCCTTGCGCTTGGCTAGAGCTAGGCTATCTGTTCTCTCCTCATAGCAGTGCTGCCCCTCAGTGGAGCACGCTACACAAAAATTGAAATCATGACTGTAACTATTTTAAGAAAATGTTAATCAGTACCAAGAGTGTCTATCTTATTATGAAATGTTTAAATCACCCATCTTGAAGCAGTTTTGAGGGAGCAGACTCATGATAATTTTGCTTAGGGAAATATCTGGTTTTTCTTTCTCAAGTATCCAACGGAGCTCCTCTGCTATTACTTTGATAGATTTTAACCTCCAATTCTTCTCTCTGAGACCTCAGTAAGATGTAACATGGCTCATCCTCTCACGGAGATCAGAAGCTCTGACCGGCAGTCACTGGCGGTGTCTAGCCCAACATGAAACGAGAACGCAACGACTGTATCCTTCTGAATGTGAGCTCCCCGTGGGACAAGGAAGGCAGAGGGAGACTAAGAAGCCCTGGGTGCCCTGTGAGGCACACTTCTCCCCCAGGGTCTGCACCCAAGTGAGATTTTTGAGTTTCTCTATAAACAGGAGATATGTTAAGACTCCCAAAAGCAAAACCTAGCTCTGTTCCACATTAATGATGTGATTTGGGGTCAATCACTCTTCACCTCTATGCCTTAGTTTCCCTATTATAATGGGGGAAAATACCAGCACCCGCTTCACGGTGGTGAGGTTATAATGCAGGTGATGAAGTGCTTAGGATGGGGCCTGACACAGGGTACGCTCCACATTAAGGGTATCCTCCTCAAGATCCTGTGGAGGCCAAGCAGGGTCAGCGACACGCTTCTGGAAGGATCAGGACCTCTGTCTCACCACTTTTCTCCATAGTGGCTCAGAGGGCTCACGAGCACGCACAGGGCCTGCAGCCTATGCCTCTGACAGCAGGCCAGCAAGCACGAGGCGAAAGCAAGGGGACAAGCACAGCCTTGGTCACTCGGTCTTCAAATATGTTCTAGGTGGCTCATCCTAAAATTACAGTTTCCTAGGAGTCTTCCGAACACAGAGAGGCTGGGATCCCTGCCTCTTCTCTTCCCTCCTTTCTGTCGCTTTCTTTTATTTTTAGGAATACAGCCACAGCCTGGGGTAGATATTTCGCTTACCCAACAGCGTGAAGGTCTTCCGAGTCTCCACCATGTCAGCTTTGTCATTTACTCCCTCGATGACCGTACTGCCCCCCATTCTTGTATAATTGAATTCTTCTGCACTCCCTGAGACAAAAGAAAAAGGTCAGATTGGTTATGCCCACACCCAGAAATTTGGACAACCGTGGTCATCAGAAACAAGATGGGAAATTCACACTCAGGAGCTATGTCAAACACCTCACGTGCTTTCCATTTATTCCTTAGAATTCTACATTGCAGACTTAGAAGCTGAGGCTCAGAAAAGTGAATGGCTCTCTCAAGGTCCCTCAGCGGACAGTAGGGCAAGAATTTAAACACATGCCTAACTCTAAAGCTCATGTGTTTTGTTCCTGAATCTAGTAGTTTCATTCAACTTTATTAAGGTTTATTGAACATACAATAGACTGCATATATTTAAGATGTGCAATTTGATGGGTTTTGACATAAGTGTACCCTTACAAAACCACCACACAATCAAGGTAATGACCACGTGCATGTTTAATTTCAAATGGTACAGGATCCTCTTGAAAGCTCTTTTATATGTTTGCTTCTCGTATTCTGTTGGAGTTACAAAGCCTGGGTATTATCTTCATGTAAAATCTGCAGAAGCTTAGATTCCAAGAGTGCAAGCAACTTCTCCAAAATGAGAGTGTGAGTTCAACTCCAACCCCTTCAACAGTTACCTCTGACACTTCCTCCCCATCAGCATAACACAGGAGTTGGGAGAGTTGCATGACAGCACAGTGTTCCGGGCCATCTGTGCTGAAGGACAAATAGCTTGACATCTTAGCTGTCCCTGAAGTATAGTTAACTATGACTTCAAGTAATAAATGGCCCTCTAGCATATAAAATTATGATAGAAGGGCTTTAAGAAGATAAGGTGATGCCATACATGTTAGAAAAACAACTCTCTAAGGATGCTCCAATAAAAATGAACATTTGGAGACCACAGAAGTAAGTGCTGATTGTCAGAGTGGTTCGAATTTAATAACCACAATCACCAAGAAAGCTATGCAAAGAACCAGGGGCCGATGGATCCCCTGTCCTGGGCTCACCTCCCCAGCTCACCCAGAATCTATTCTTAGGTAGATGCATCAATTCCATCCCTGAAATCAAAGGATATTATATCTTTAGATAAAATACAAAATTTCCAAAAGTTGTGTTGTAATAGTAAGAAGAAATTAACCAACATTTTACATTCCTACAGAAAAGAGACCTTTCCACACACCATCCATTACGTACCCAGTTTAAGATGTTTAAATTCTGACTGCTGTGCCGATGCACAAAGCTGATAGAAAATGTGGTAGTTTCGTTCATTTTCCGACTGCAAAACAAAGAAAAGGTCCCAAAATTATACCAACTTTTTATAAGTAAAAGTTCCAGGTTTCTGACAAGGGGACTCTCGATGGCTAATCTGGATGTACGTTCTGCTCTTGGGGACACTCATGTTCATGGACAGCTCACGAGTACAACTGTCCTCTCAATTGAGCAAAGATTGGGTGGCCAAACATCTTCCAAATAGTGACCACAAAGAAAAGGTTATGAAAACATTCTATGAGATGGCAATGATGTAGTTCATACTAGTAGGAACTTTTGAGAATTCCTCAAATACAGGATGAAGCTTCCTGTTGCTCTTCTCCTGGGCAAAATATGAGAAGTTTCTGTATTTTTATTGATAGAAAAGCCTTTCTCCTGGTCAACCCCCTCATGAGCTCTAATCCCTTCCCAATAGGAGAACTAGGCCAAATGCCTGGTTTATTTTGTTTTCTGTGTTCTAGAAAGATAATATGATTTTTAAACTATAAGAATTTTTTCTTCATAGTAAAAAGTTAACCTTTTCCCTCAATCATATAACTCCACTGACTTTGCACCCACCCATCAGTCAGTTTTTGCTCTTTTATAAATAGGAAAAAAAATGAATCCAAATTGCAAATGAAAGACAAGAAAACTCAACTCTTGAGTTTACAGAATAATATAGGCCATCTATTTCATTTATTAAGTATATACATTACATCATATTTTAAGAGCTGGGAGAAAGGAAATTTAATGACTCCTTTTATGCTTACTTGAAAGACAACTCTAGATTTCTCCAGGAGGTAGGTTCTCATGTTGGCTCCTATAATCTGATTTCTCTCATCAAAGCTGATTTCTGTGTACTTCCCAAACCGACTGCTGTTGTCATTGCGGGTGGTTTTGGCATTTCCAACAGCCTATAAAACAGAGGACTTTCTCAAAATAAAATTAAAAGATTGACTTGGGAAGCTGAGGCAGGAGGACTGCAAGTTCAATGCCAACCCCAGCTACTTAATGAGACCTTTGGCAACTTAGCAAGACCTGGTCTCAAAATAAAAAATAAAAAGAATTGGGCATGTGATTCAGTGGTAAAGTGCTCCTGGGTTCAATTCCCATGCTGCTCCCAACAAAAATAAAAATAAAAATAAAAAATCTTGGCATTAGAATTGCTGAAGCAGTATTTAATAATATCCAAGACCATGCTCTGGGGGGCAGGCCTGACTCTCAGAGAAGGGGAAAAGCAGCTAGAGGCACAGAGGGAAAGTGGCAGGCACGGCACACGCATCCCAGCCTCTCCTCGGCCTGTCTGGAAGACTTTGGGCAGAATGAAAGAGCAGGGGTTCTGCCATCTCTGCTCTCTGTGTATTGCTGTAAGAGTGACTTCATCTCTCCAAGTCTCAGTTCATCTATCTGTAATGTGGAAATAATACACTTCTTCACTGTTAGAACTGAATGTGTGGATCCCGCACCCCACTCCATGCATTAAAATGCAAACCCTATGCGTTGGTATTCGATAGTGGGACCTTTGGGAGGTACTTAGGTCATGAGAGTGGAGCCTCACAAGTAGGATTCAATGCCCATCGACAAGGGATCCCTGAGAACTCTCCTGCTGTCTTTTTTAGCCAATGGACAACCCAGAAGAGAGTCCTCACCAGAACTCAACCATACTGGTCCTCTGACTTCCAGCCTCCAGAATGGTGAGAAATGAATTTCTGTTGTTTTTATGCCACCTTGTCCATGATAATCTGTTACAGTATCCTGAACTGATAGTGTTGGGAGGATGAAATGAAATAACATGAAGTGCCTCAATTCATCCACGCCCCAAATATTATACCTGCTCCATTACAAGTTCACATCCTCCATTCAACCTGTATTTTTAACCATACCCCCTTGCTACTTTCCTACTCAACTGTATATTCAACCAAAAAAATTCTTCTCTTTTGGACCGCCTGCCCCATGGGCCTAAGTTTTGATTTTTGCTTCTGTTCTTGAACTCCATTTCTCCTCTGCCCGAGCACTTTCCTGAGCATGTGCCACCTGGAAGGCCCTTCTGTGCATCATATACTTCCTGCCCAGGGCACCATGATTTTTGTTAACAAGATTGCTGCTCACCTACTATGTGCTGCATACATGATAAGCATAAATTAACTAATTATACATGATCCCACCTTCCTGGACTTACAGTCAAGTGGGGAAACAAACCTTAAAAAATAATCATACAGGTGGCTTGGTGGTTACGGTGCTTGCCTAGCATGCGCAAGTACACGAGTTCAAACCTCAGCACCACATGCACAATGAAGTGTCCAGGGAATGAAAGTCACATGAAAAACTAAATAAAGATTGCTTCTCTCTCTCTCTCTCTCTCTCTCTCTCTCTCTCTCCCCTCTTTTTTTTTTTAAATAATAATCATACAAAATTATCCCCTGAGCATGTAACTCAGCATAGTCTCTTGAAGCCTTTCCTGCTGCTATCTTGGATGGTAACTTGTGCATCTATTTATCATCCTCTGCCTCTGGACTGGGAACTGCAGCACTCTTCAGTTCCCCTTTCTCCCCTTACGCTTCTATTTCACTTTAAAGGATGTCTGTGTTAGGCTAGAGGAGTCTTACACTTGGAGATTGGGGCTTATTCTTTTCCATTACTTCCCACATTACTTGGCACACTGGCTTAGAAACAGGTGCTCTGATAAATATTCACTGGGATTCTGATTTGAGAAAATGGTAATGAGATGTCTAGGAGTCTAATGTTTTGTTTTTAGCACCAGAGATTGAACCCAAGGGTGCTTAACCACGAGCCACATTCCCAACATTTTTTATTTTTTATTTCAAGACAGGGTCTCTCTAAGTTGATTAGAGCCTCACTAAATCGCTGAGACGAGCTTTGAACTTGAGATCCTCCTGCCTCAAGAGCTGCTGGGATTACAGGTGTGCACCACTGTGCCCTGCTCTAATGTTTTTAGTGACTGGCTGCACTTCCAAATAAGTTCAAATCAATTCCCTTCTCATTTTGTGAGGCAGCCAGAGTTGGCCTTTGTGTCCCTCCCCTGTGCCTTCCAGTGCACCAACTATGTGCTACATATATGATAAACATAAACGAACAGGTGCCCCTTCCTCCATGAGGGGTGTCTCCTTGCCCTAGGGTGTTCTGCAACTGGATGGCCCTGTCACCCTCTGCCACAGTCTGGGGAGGAGTAAGAGCCCTGATATGTGGCATTGGCCAACTTGTAAAGTGTCAACACGCTCACTACGACAGATTTCTAACAAGCTAAGCTGGAAGAATCAGCTTGCAAAACTCCTGAATATGGTACACTCAGCTCATGAAAGTTGATGCCAGAGGGTGCAGTGACCTTGTGTGACTGCAGTGTCTGGAGGGAATCCCCCCTGGGACATCAGCTAGAGAGGGGTCTCCTGAAACCCAGAGGTTCTAGCCCAGCAGGCAGAGAAGAGCAATCTCTGCCCCAATCGCCTTCAGATCCCACCAGAGAAACCACGTCCTGGTTCCTTACCACCCTCACTTCGGTTTTTCAAAGATGGGCACTGCATTAGCAAGCACAGCCACACACAGGCCGACTCACACCTCCAGCACCACGCACTGCTGCCCTGGCCCTCGGCCTGCCTCCTCCTGCAGGGACACACCTCGGTTATGGGATTGGACGCCAGAACCTTGTCCTCCACGTGAGCGTTGCTGCTGGACTTGCTGACGGTGGCGAAGTACCTCATGGCATAGCGAGCTGACACTGTCTTTCCGGCTCCGGACTCCCCACTCACAATTATGGACTGATTTCTATTGTTTCTAAAGCAAATAAATGAAGGGATTTTTAAACGTTAATTTCTGTTTCTTTGTTTTTACAGTGTTGGGAATTGAACTCAGGGCTTAGGTGTGCTAGGTAAGCACCCTACCCCTGAACTACACCTCCTAAAATATTAACTGCTTGCCATTAGAAAGGCCATATAGGGGCTGGAGCAGTGGCTCGGAGGTTACAGCGCTTGCCTGGCATGCGCACGTATGTGAGTTCGAACCCTAGCACCACATACACAACAAAGTTTCAGAGCAAAGAAAGCCACATGAAAAGTTAAATAAAATTGATTCTCTCTTTCTCTCTGGCACTGTCCCTCTCTCTTAAAAAAAAAAAAAAGACAATATAGTTTAGCCTGGGCAAAGTCTAGCCTAGGCCACAGAGTGGAACCCTCTTTAAAAAATAGTGTTTTTTTTTTAAAGGACAATATATTCTCATTAAGAAAAATGCAGACAACCCAGAAGGGAAATTTCATTTTACCACTCCAAACACTTCAGCGAATTTTTCTCTAGTCTTTTCCCCACTATGTGATCATGCAGAACACATAATAGTTCTTGCTACGCCCCTGTGTTGAGGGTCCCCACGCCCAGTGTCAGATTCATCCATCCACTAAGGGGACTCGGCCTCTGAGCATGATAGCCACAGGTGTGGCTAAGATTATTACTCAGAAGGATTCAGAGAAGAATCAGCAAAGGGGAAAGACATGAGGAGCAAAGTCCAGAAGAAGCCAGGCATAAACTCCCAAGGGTCCTCTCCCAGCCAAGTGACAGGTAACATACTCCAGCAATGAATCTGAAGGGGAGTGTGAAGGGCTCCCTACTGGGGAAACTCATCAGGGACCCTGCCTGTCCTCTGCCAAGCACATTCCAAAATCCAGGACTGTTTTCAAAATCAGCCACATTTCACATACATGATTTACTTTTAGATACAGTGAGCCACTTCGGTAATTAGGAAGTGATGAGAACTGTCCTGAAGTTCAAGGTTAGCCACAGGCCCTCCTTGCCAGCAGACCCGGAAGGACAGAGGCCCATCAGCCCTTTTATGCACATTCCACTTTTCTTTTCTCTTTCTTTCTTTCTTTAAAGAGAGTGAGGGGGGAAGGGAGATGGGGAGAGAGAGAGGAGAATCAATTTTATTTAGTTTTTCATGTGGCTTTCATTGCTCCAGTACTTCGTGGTGTACATGCTGCTGGGGTTCGAACCCGTGTCCTCACCCATGTCAGGCAAAAGCTGTAACTGCTAAGCCACCACCCCAGCCCCCACATTCCACTTTTTAAATAGAAAACCATTTCAGAAACTATTTGGGGAGAATTATTCCGATTATCCTTGGGAATATGTGTGCTCTATAAGCCAGCATGCTATGCTACATAATTTCTCTAAATTTAAAAAAAAATGCATTAGGATTCCCACACCCTAATTCCATGGAGGTGTAGTAATGCTGCTTATGTATAGCACTGTTTATGAGCCGGGTGCTTGGTGAACACACACATTCTCAATTAAGTGTCAGAAAAATCCTGTGACATACATAAACCTATTTACAGATGAATAAAAGCTGTGTTTGCTTGTCATTAGATTCTGCCTCCTCGAATGGGAAAAAACAAAAAACCTTAAACAGTAGAGAATCAGTCTTCCTGCAACCACCCAGACCTGCAGAGAAACATGCTATTCCCAGTGCAGAACTGTGTGTGTGTTTTTTTTTTTTAAAAGAGAGAGGGACAGTGAGAGAGACAGGGGGGGCGGGAATCAATTTTATTTAGTTTTTCATGTGGCTTTCGTTGCTCTGACACTTTGTTGTGTATGCGGTGCTGTTGTTCAAACCTGCGTCCTCGTGCATGCCCAGCAAACGCCGTAACCCCCAAGCCACTGCTCCCCACAGGACTGATCTTTAACTCTCTAAAAGGAACAAAACCCAGGAAACCTGGCCCAAGCTAGTTACGTCGTAACAGTCATGTGCTTTGGAGTACAGGTCATCTGCTCAACAAATGGCCTCTCTGGCCTAACGGTCTCCTTCAATGAGCCCAACCTAGAAATCTTCCCTTCGCTGTGAGGGACCAAGGAAATGCAGAGCGGGTTGGGGGAGCCCGAGGAAGGCCACTCTGGCTGGAAGCTACCTGGCCATCTGCTTGTAGGCCTCTTCTGCCACCGCAAATATGTGTGGGTCCATGTCGCCCATGTTCTGCCCGCTGTAGGCGTGGATGATGGCATCCCCATATATGGGCAGCTGCTTGTAAGGATTCATGGCCACCAAAATGATTCCTGAGAAAAGATGTGAGATGCAGTTACGGCAGTGTTACAGGCACCACTGCTATGGTGTTAGAGACTTAATTCCCAAATTTGTATGTCAACAGCATTTGGGGTGGGCCCTTGGGAAGCAATTAGGATGAGATGGGGTCACAAAGGGAGGGCCCCCATCGTGGCATCAGTGGCTTCACAAGAAAAGGAAAAGACCTGAGCTAGCACATTTGCTGTCTCACCCAGTGATGCCCAGTGCCATGTGACACAGGAAGAAGCCCTCACCAGATGCCGAGCAGATGCAGTGCTTAGCTCTTGGACTTCCCAGCCTCCAGAGCCATGAGCCAGATAGGCTTCAGTTCTTTATGAAATACCTAGCCTCGGGGGTTTTGTTAGAGCAACAGAAAACAGACGAAGACACCCATGTCTCCAGGTGCTTTCAGGGACACTCCAGTCTGCCACTTTACTAAGCCCGCTTGATGTTGTCAGGTTGCCCGATGCTCTGAATCTTGGTTTCCTGCTGATCACCTACACCTCTTGATGGTGCTGATGGCTGAACGAGGCGACAACTGGGAAATGCGCCCACCTGACTCAGAGGCTTTTGCAATTCTCAATGCAATTCCAACAACCACATCATTGCCCCAGTAAGAAATGCACCAGATTCAAAGAGGAACTCAAACATTTGCTTTTCTCAATAGTCCAGTCTTAGTTCTTGCGGGGCATTCTCCCTGTGTTAGAGCAGACCCCAGATGCTCGGTGTCAACATGGTGTAAACCTTCGGGATGCTCTGGACAGTGGGCGCTAGGCGGTCCTCCTTACCGCTGTAGGTGTAAATGAGCTTGGACTCTGCAAAGCGGATCCTGAGATTGTGGAGCACCGCGGGCTCGTGGAGATAGCTGAGGGCCGTGAGGTCATTCTCTCCCACAAGGATGTCAGGATTCCGAAGAGGAGGCAGCGATCCTGGGTCAACAGGATAATCTAGCTCCTGTGGGCAAAGATGAAATTGAACTTTCGGAAAGAAAAAACTTTGGCATTTCTGTGGAATCACCAGCTTCTTCCACCCACCTCCTGCCACTCACTGCTGACACTGAAAAACAAACTTTCCAGTACAGCGAAACAACAACAACAACAACAACAACAACAACAACAATCTCCATAGGTGACTACTGGGGTAATGAAAAGTGGGAGTCCGGGGACCAGGGCACTGGCTGTGTACCTGCGGGCAAGTCACTCACCCTCTCTGGGCCTTACTTCTCTGATCCATGAAGAGTGATAGACTAGCTCAGGGGTCCTCAGAGCTGAAGAGGCATCAAAGAGGGGTGTCAAGGAAACTAGATGGGCAGGGACCCAGGTGCCTCACCCCAGATCTACCACTTATACGTGGGTTAAGTACTGGCATGGAAGTTTTCATTAGAAGCCTCCTGCCAGGTGCTGAGGGCTCGTGGCTCCCCCTGCAGAGCTGCCTGTGCTGACCATTCTCAGCCCAGCTGACCTTTCTGCTAGGTTTAACCTAGTATCCCAAAGTAGTCGCCCGAGGAGAACGCAGACCAGGTTAACATTCCTTGCAGCATCCATACCAGAGACAACTAGGTCCTCCAAATATCAGAGTAGTCTGAGTCCACTCTCATGTCATTGACTGTGGGAAGTAAAGCCCAGAGAGGTATCCTGACTTGAGCAAGGTCACACAGCAAGCCTAGTTATGTTTCACCTTTCCAGGCTGGCTTCTTGGCAGTCAGTAGCAGTGGCTTGCTTTTGATCCCTGGTCCTGGACCAGCTGTGCCCCTATACACCGCACCCATGCCAAGCACTCGGCGCTGCTGTTTGATTTAATCCTCAGAACTGCTTTCCAAGGAGAACAGGACTACCTCAATGGATAGTTAACAAGACAGAAAGACGGAGCCTGCAGTCCAAGGTCACATGTTAGTGTGGGCCTGGCTCCAAACCGGTGCTCTCTCCCGCCAGTGCTGAGTTTTGTTGGTTGGTCACCTGGTCTGCCTTGGATCAGATGACCACAATCCAGGACAATGGGACACAATCCTGGGAATAGGCCCTGCCCCACTGTCACCAGTGCAAGTCCACATGTGGGCCGGGCTCAGCCAGCATACTGCCTGCCAACTTGTGTTTTGAGAATAAAATCCAGAGAGATGCTTTTCTTATATAGTTTTTCCTTTTCCTGTTATAATTCTTCTGTTTTGAATCAACACCCCCATTTCCTGATCAGTCATCATGTATGTTATGTGAGAGAAATGGGAAGAGGAGGAGAGAATGTGAGCTGGTCTTGGGGGAGGGGTACTGACAGGTGGAGGCAGAGGTGGCATTTTCCCACACAAAGCAGGCTTTGTCCTCTGGGAGCAGCTTGGGCTGAGGTGGAGGGCAGCCAGCCACCCACCTGCCTCTCCCTGGGCGGCAGGCTCAGGGCCTTCAGAGCAGCCACCTGAATCTCTGCCAACACCACCAGAGCAGCACGCTCCCACCGCATCTGCTGTCTCCAGACTTTTCTCCTTGGATGCTACTGATCCCTAATTGGCACCTCGACCATGATCAGGAGGTGCTCAGTAAAAGCGGCCAGGCATTACAGCAGGAAAGGAAGGGAAGGCTAAATGGCCACGTGGCGCTCTCTTGTGTCTGCACACCCCACGGGTGATCTGTGATCTTCAGGATATGATGTCACACTGTCACCCACTCCTTTTACATAAGAGGAAGCTGAGGGGCCACTGTCACAGACTTAGCAAGTGGCTGGGCCAGGCTGAATCCAGATGTCCTGACTCTAGAGGATGTGCCCTCTGCCACCACATTTGCCTCCTTCCTGGGATCTCGGGAGTGCCTCCCAAGCCCAGGACAGCCTGACTGGAAATGTTGCGCCTTGACTCTGTGTGCTTTGTGATTTCCGGCATTTGGTATCCATCAGGTGTTCCCCAGACCACCTCTGGTGTTGGACAGAGCACAAACCCTCGGTGTGGCTCTGCATCCAGACACCTGATCTAAAAATGTAAGGTCACCTTGCCTACAGGCTCTGAAGAGCGGGAGGGTAAAGGATGACTCATGATGACTACTTAACAAAGATACAGCCAGGCGCAGGGCCCTCGCCTGTAATCCCAGCCACTCGGGAGGCTGGGACAGGAGGATGGTGGGTTCAAAGCCAGCCTCAGCAACTAAGCAAGGTCTCAAAGCAACTTAGCAAGACACTGTCTCAAAAGAAGATATGAAATGGGCTGGAGAGGTGGCTCAGCGGTTACGGAGCTTACCCGGCATGAGCCAGTAGATGAGTTCAAACCCTAGCACCACGCACACAACGAAGTCTTGGAGCAACGAAGGCCACATGAAAAACTAAATAAAATTGGTTCTGTCTCTGTCTCTCTGTTTCTCTCTCTCTCTCTCTCTCACTGACCCTCTCTCTTAAAAAAAAAATTCAAAATCTTCACAAGCTGCACAATCAAAAGGCACAAGCCTTTGAGAGCAACCCCTCATGGTGTATCCCTCTGTGGAGCTATCACTGATGCTCCTGGCCTCACCAGGCCAGCCCTGACAGGCTCCACATAATGTCACGGAGCGGCACGCCACTGTCTTCCCGTGCTCTCCACATGCCCTCCTAGGGGTCCCAATGCTTAACACTTCCGTCCTCCTACAGACAGGCTTCCTCTCCCTCCTGTCTCCCCCCTTTCCCTTCCTGTTTTCTATTTCTCTCTTCTCTTCCTCCCATCTTGATATTTTTCCCCCTAGCTGATTATGCCTTGCTCTCAAACTACTTCCTTCCAAGTTTCTCATCTTTGCCCACTTTCTCTGCTGAGACTCATGAAACCAAAAATAACTCATCACTTTTCAACATTCAGCACCTGGAAATGCAGTGGAGGGGCAAAGAACCTGGTGACTGTATCTGGACAACATTCAGAGATGTGGGACATCTGTCCCCTGTACTTATGTGGGACAGCGTGGGTGGCATGGCACAAACACACCAGAACATCCATAGCACCAGCTGGCCTTCCTGGGACTGGTGCCTGTGCCCTCCCCTGGGCGGCTCCCACAGGACCATCTGCCTGCACCCCCACATGCCCGTTACCACTTTATACTTCATTGCAGTTATGATGAGCAAGGGCCCTCACCGTTCCATCTTCCAGCAGGAGTCGCAGGACTTTGTCACCAACTCTGTAGTCCTTTGCTATTTCAGCAGACTTCCAAACTTCCTCAGCATCAGGAATCCAAACCCTGTTGTACTGCCCAACAGAATAAGATGGACTTAACTTCAGCACTTTAAAACCCAAAGCACAGATTGGTAGATGGTTAGACGCAGGAAGGTTTCTTTCTGTCAACTAAGTTCCTTTATTAGGAATATTTCTTATCTACTTTTTACTGATGAGGCCATTTTTAGTGCATTCCGCAATCAATGTGACTTGATTTGATACTCCCAAAGCATCCTAAATATACCTTGAAACCTGAAAGCCTGGCGATGGGAAGGAAACCTGAGAACCGCTTCCTGGGAATTTGTGAGAGCTTTCGACAAGAATGAGCAGTTTTGGTTCACCACTTCTGGTGCCTCATTTTTACATCCATAAAGTGCGTACAGTACCTACTTCACAGGCTTCCTGGGAGCCTAGACCATGTAGTCACTTTGTAAAATGCCACAGCAGTTTTGTAACAGCAGCACTATCACTGTCTTATCATGCTGGGCCACAGCCAGATTCCCACCCTGGAAACGCGCAAGTCCTGAGGTAGCTGTCCAGCTCCATTCCCAACAGCCATCGGTACACCTGGCTTGGTGCTGATGTCCAGGTATTCGGGTATAGTTGAATCGTGTCCTCCAGAATTCATATGTTGAAGCTCTCCGCCCTCTTGCCCATGACCGTATTTGGAGACTGGGTCAATAGAAGGTAATTAAAGTCAAATGAGGTCATAAGGGTAGAGCCCTGACCCAAGAGGGTTATAGGATTAGTGTTATTACAAAAAGACACCAGAAAACACTCTCATGAGTCCCCTCCCCTACAGGAGTTCCCAGTGTGCCAGAAGGATAGGAGTGAGAATTAGAAGGCACTTGCATGGAGAGGTTATGGAGCACCTAGAAAAACTCCCGATCCCTAGGCTCCGTAGCCCAGGGCCCAGTAGCTGGGTGAGTCCTGAGCCCGTTCAGAGTCTAACACATTTCCTCAAAAAGAACTATGCATGAAAACTCAGAGTAACTTTATTTATAAAGGCCCCAAACTAGAAACAGACCAACATGGCAAACAGACTGTAATGCGGCTGAGGAAGCATCCTGGGGGTGAGGGTAACTATCTTGATAGGGTCTGAGCTTAACAACAGTGGGTGCCCTTCTAACCTCAGAAAACGCAGACTTGAGATTCGTGCATTTCACTGTTTGTCAAATTTGCACAAGGAATGGAACAGATATTGAAATTTAGTTAATAAAAGAAATACTAGAATACTTAGTGTACTGATAATGCAATCTACTCTAAAATGTTTTAAAAATGAGATGAACTACCAAAAGCCATGTGAAAAAGTAAATAAAATTGATTCTCTCTCTCAAAAAAAAATGAGATGGACTGAGGGCTGGACAGAAAGACAGAAAGATGGACAAACATGCGAAACAAATGCAGAAAACTGTGCTAGAATCTGGGTTGTGGGACAGATGCTCACTCTAGAGTCCTTTCCACTTTGCTTTTTCTCTAAAATTCTCATGACATTGTTGGAGGAAATAAAAATAATAAGCTGGCGCAGTGGCACACATATGTAGTCCCAGCTATTTGGGGCGGGGGTGAACCGAGGCGGAATTGCTTGATCCCAGAAGTTTGAGACCAGCCTAAGTAACATAATGAGACCCATCAATTAAAAAAAAAAAAAAAAGTGGGTTGGGGATTTAGCTCAGTGGCAGAGCACTTGCCTAGCAAGCCCAAGGCCCTGAGTTCGGTCCTCAGCCCTGAAAAAAAAAAGTAAAACAAAGTTCAGGGCACTAGTCCTGGTAGATTAGGAAAATGTTGGATGAGGAGGGTGTCTATTAGTTAACCCAAATTGTCCCAATTGACAAAAATAAAAAGTTGTTTATTAAATATCCATCATGTCTTCTGAAAATTATTTGAGCTGCTTTAATTCTTGACAGCTAGCAATGAGAAAGTGCTGGAACAGGACATAAGAGAGGTAAGTTTGACAGGGAATGCACTAGAATGAGCTGGCAGGCAATGACACACACTCCTGTGCCTCCTGAACACACAGACACACC
This sequence comes from Aplodontia rufa, assembly GCA_004027875.1. Lineage (NCBI taxonomy): Eukaryota > Metazoa > Chordata > Mammalia > Rodentia > Aplodontiidae > Aplodontia > Aplodontia rufa. The sequence goes on from PVKS010000476.1 coordinate 102,275, forward strand.
TCTCACACAGACGCACACCCACCTGCTCCCACACACATCCTTGTTGCCATGGGCTACATATTTTCTACCTCAGGTCTGCTTTTAAAAATACATACTGAGAACCTCATGGAATATTCCAATGGAGCAAGAGCTGCCCATGACGGATTTTCAGAGCTAAAATCATCCTTGAAGACTATTTACTCCAGTTGTTTTTCCAACTTCTTAAAGTGCAGAAAGCTTATTTCCAATGAAATGGTGAAACAGGCCACAGCAGAGGTGCCTGACGGGAGCCGAGCTGGCGGCTGGGCCAGTGTTCCTTCCACAGAAGGTCAGATTGCTTAGCCAATCAATCCTTTTGTTTTACTGATCCCCAACTTGAGGCCAGGGAGGGCAAAAATTTATCAAATACTACACAGGGTCTCAAAGGACCAGGGCAGTGGCAGAGCCAGACTGTGGCGCCTGGTTCTAACCCCTGGGAAAGTGAGTTTGACCCTAAGAGAGAGCCTGAACTCGAACCTGAACCTGCAGGTTCTCCAAGCAACAATTCAGGACTTGTTCCAGCTAAAAGGACTATTAAATGGCAGGCAACACTGGGACACATGTAACTACTGCCCGCTTCTCCGCTGGGTCCCAGTATCATGGGCAGCCCACGCCCTGCTGGTCCTGGTGCCACTGCTGCCATATGCTGCCAGCCTTTCAGAGCCCTGCAGCTACAACCCAGCCTGGTAAGTAAATACGAGGGACAAGGGACGTTTACTCAGTCCTGAGTCAGTTCCACCCATTCGTCCCCTCCCTCCTTCCTCACATTCCTGTACTCACAAGGTAACGCTTCAGACTGCCCGGACAGCTAACTTTGCAGCATTTAGACAAATAAAACTCAGGCCCTGCAAACAATGTGACCAGCTCTCACATGACTCCCTGAGAGAGGTTCCGGATGGCTGGTCAAGGCCGCTGCAGCGCCAAGAGAGAGGAGAGGCCACCTCCTGAGCCTCTCCTGGGACTCCTCCAGGAGCATACTGGGGAAGGAGGCAACGGCTCAGGACCACTGAGGCTTAGGAAGGGAAGCGTGCTCTAGAACACGCTGGCTCTGCGCACCCCCGGCCTACACAGGAGACCCTGCAGACTTACATAGAACATGGAGCAATACGAGTTTCTTTCCTAGAGCCATGTTCCTGACTAGGTGTCTCCACCCTTGGGGTCAGCCAGGTCAGACACGCACTCATCTTCCACCTCTGCATTTGTTCCTCAAAGGCCCTTCCCCAGGTTCCTCTAGCCCCTCCCACTGCCCCAAGTCCAGGTCTGCCAAGATCATGCCGGGCTGATTCTGGAGAGTTCCATCCACCTCCATGGCCTCCACAACTGCCCTGGCACCTGCTCCTTTGAGGCTCGCAGCCCAGATCTCACATGGAACTCTAGAGCACATCTATAATGTCCTTCCATATGCCAATCCCTAAATGTCCTTGGATGTTCACATGAGTTATTTCCCATCTCTTCCACTGGCCTCTGCGCTTCAAGAGCCTTGTCTTTGTGCCTGGGGACCCAGTACAACAACTCCCTATAGCCAGCATTCCATAAACACCTGTTGAACAAAAACTCAAATTCCCAGGAGTTCAGCTGCACCAATTAAAGACTAAACCTGGTATTTCATATTCTTTGACTTTTTTTCCCACTTTTTTTTAATAACTCATAAACAATACAACGGATAAGTCTAATTTTATAGTATCATTAATGATACATGGAACAACCAAATGGAAAAAAAAATCACTAAATCGAACTTTGACCTGATTTTAGACAGAGACCCTGGACTGCCGGTGAAGATGCTCCTCTCACCTTGCCCATCTGAGTTCCAGCAGAGCTTCTTTGAATATACTTGTGAGATCCTCACGTACAAGTGAGAGAAACAGATAATTAAATTATTACAATGAGTGAATCTGTGGCTAAAGGGTCATCAACTGAGTCCTGGGTAATGAGCAAGAGCAGCATTTGAGTTTAGGTCTTTAGAGGGGCACAGTGCTCTGCTGCCTCCCCTTCCACTCACATTCACCAGCCTCTTGGAGGAAGAAGACTGAACACATGTGCATCAAATAAGCAGATAAAATGATGACTGAAGATGAAGAAGATTAAAAAGGTTTTGACAAGCTACAGAAACTCAGGGCAATGACAACATGAAAATTTTAACAGGATCGTAAAGTCCAGTGCCCAAAATTAACTGTATTCTAATAGTATCAATATAGAAAACAACTAACCCTTATTGAGGATTGTGTCAGGTATCGAATTAAGGGCTTTACACACATTGTTAGTCCTGAGAGAGATTTTCTAAGCTGAGAAGAACTATTGAATCCTATTTATAGGTGTGGTAACTCAGGTTTAATAATTTCCTAATGCCACCAGGCTGATAAGGGGCGGAACCAGAACCTGACCCAAGGCATCGTGCACAGAGCCTTGGAGGGGCGAGGGTGTGCCAGCTAACATGATGCCAGGCTGTATCAAGGAGTTCACAGGAGGTCGTGCTGAACAGGCCAGATCTGGAGAACAGTGCCACCATGATGAACATCGAGGTACTGAAACTCAGCCCCAGGAAGGGCCCAGGACAGCGATGGGGCTGGATGGGGCTGCGGAAAAAAGACGAGCGATGCTGTTGCTCTCCTGAGCTCTTGGTCCTGCCCACGTCTCATCTCAGCAGCTGCCAAGGCCTCTTGGCTGCTTCCCTTCTCTCTAAAGACCTCCACCACTTCACCTCCAGCCACCACAGCCCCAGGGTCCCCTCTCTCCGGAGGCACACCCAAGCCTGCTGCCTCCCTTACATCTCCAGATGGCAGCCTCTGGCTCCTTCCCATCACTAGCAACCAAGACAGGGCTGCTGACAAAGAGGACCGTGGACCTCCAAGAGCGCCAATCTAACCCCCTTCCTCGGCTTTCATCCTTCTTGACACCTCTGCAGCCACCAGAACTGTCAGTTTTTAGTCATTAAGATGCATGGTCTCTTCCTTACAGATGCTTATGTTTATGATCACAGAATATTATAATTTTTGTTTTCTCATTTTTCATGTAACATAAGCACTTTTCTGTGTCATTTTAAAGTCTTTATAAGCAGCATTTTTAATGACTTCCTACTATCTGATCATGTGAGTCTTTCACAATCTGCTTAACCCTCTTACTGGACCTTGGGATTGGTTCCATTTTAGTTATGACAAGGAATAATATGCCAGATCAGCAAGGAAGGTAGCTAGGAGGTGGATAGAGAAAAGGTCAGATCCCTGGAAGAGCAGAAAGGTGCTGAAGGTGGTGGGACCTCGTGGGGGTAGTGAGAGGTGTTAAGACACAGGTGTTTAGTCCTGGCTCTGTGGTTTCTATGGAAGCTTGGGGAGCTTACCCGACCATTTATAAAACTGGGATAGCAACATCTGACATGCAGAGTTGTTTGTTTGGATGAAGTGAGAGAACGTACATGTAGTTCTGGAACCTAAGAAGTACTGGATTTTGCTAAGACTCCAGGACAGGAATAGCCATCATCATTGTCATTTGTGTTCACAGCTTTTTCTTTTTTTCTTCCTTGTGGTATTGGGGATTGAGCCCAGGGCCATGCTTTTTCTTCAAGTAGATAATTTCAATCGTGCCCTCATGCTCATATCAAGCATTTATAAGTTCTCTAGAAGCTCTTGGTCAGTGGGGGAATCAGCAGCAATGTTGACAGGGAGTGTGGAGGAGCTGCAAAGATTTCTCAGAAGCCCTGCCCAAAAGGCCTTTGAAAAGCGCAGGCAGGTGAAGAAGCCAGACAGAGGCAAAGCACTGAGGGGAAGACAGGCAGTTTGACAGAGCAGGAGCCAAGGTAGGAGAGGGGAGGCACGGGCTGCGGGGGGAGGCAGAGGGAGGATGGAACAGCTGGGTAACAAGTCTGAAAGTGACAGGGACCTTCAGAGGGCTTCAAGTAGAGAACGGTCAGACCAGTTTTTCTGAGAGAGCTTCTGACTAGTGTAACCACTCCCCTGGCAGTTTTAAGGCTCAAGGCCAAATAACTTTGAAAAGAGCTGTGTCATATTACACTTCCAGGGTAGCAACGCGGCTCTCACCATGCCCACCATGCTCGCTCTGCAGACTCCCCTCTTCCCTCTGGGAGCCTCTCTTCTTGTGGCTTCCTGCACCAGCTCTGCTGTTCCAGTCTCAGTGATGGCCAAGACCCCCTGCTTCTTCTCACTCCCTGAAGGGTGCATTCCTCAGTGTCCTGCCCTCAGCGCTCCTCTCTCCCTGCCTTGGCCCCAGCCCAGCCCATACCCTCCGTGGCCAATACTGCAGTTCTAATTCTTTCCTGGACAGTTGGGATGATCTGACAATTCCACAGCTGATCCCAGTGCAGCCCCAAAAGCACTGTTGGCAGTTCACTTCCTACAACACCAACCTTGATTCTGCTGTCCCCACTCAACGTCTTCATGGGACTGCAAAGCCCTCACCCAGCTCTGGCTGCTGTGACCCTCCCCTTCTCAGCGCCATCTCCCACCATGCTCCAGTGCTCCCTAGGCCTCGGCAATGGAGCTGCTTGACATTTCTCACTTCTCCCTAACTAGAAAACTCCTTGAAAGGCAAGGCAAACACTTTGTTTTTGTACCAGAGGTTGAACCCAGAGGCACTTAATCACTGAGCCAGATCCCCAGCCCTTTTTATTTTATTTTGTTTTGAGACAGGGCCTCACTAAGTTGCTTAGAGCCTTGCTAAGTTGCTGAGGCTAGCCTCAAACCTGCAATCCTCCTGCCTCAGCCTCTAGAGCCAGTAGGATTACAGGCATGTGGCATCACACCCAGCTCCCTTTTTGAATCTTTCTACTCCCCCCACCCCAATCAGTGCTTTTACATACAGACAGTGCTATGCCCTTTATGGGGGATCACTTGCCTGTCTTCAAGGGCTAATGCAAGAAGGAAAATTAGACAGGGGCTAGGCAGGTAACAGCCAGGTAAAGTTGGGTGGGTGCGGCAGATAAAGGAAGTGACTGCAGGACAGGGGTCCCCAAATGGATAGCCCATCTGTCACCCTGATGCAGGGACAGCCTTTGCCTCTGGATGTTGTTCTAAAACATTATGTGGCTAAAATTGTTCAGGGAATCAGAGTACTTCTGGTGGTTAAAAGAGGCCAAGTTTCCCCAGCCACAAACTTTGATTTAGAATAATCCTGTGTGCTGGCATCCAAAGATAATCAACTAGATTGTGGGGAGGAGGAATGTTAAGGAAGCAAGGGTCAAGGTTTAGATCTTGTCTCAATTTAAGAAAAAACGTCAATAAAGCTCTCTAAAATCCAGTCAGGCAGCCTCACAAACAAGGAAGCTTCCCACCTCCATAACTGACAAAAGAAGCTGAGTGACAACCTGGATGGGAGGTGGCAGCCTAAGGACACAGGTGTCCCACGTAATAACTGAGTTTTTATAGTTTTGTTTTGCAGTAGAGACAGCCATCAAGACTCCTTCATTTCTGGGATCCCCAGATTCTGTGTCCACTCAATTTGTCTTTCTATAATGAATCTTCTATATCTGTTTTCCTGTGCTGTGATGGTAACTAGCAGGCATTTAATAAACATCTGAGGTTTGAGGTGCTTGATGATATGATACTCACACCTGTGTATTTTTGCTTCAGGAAAAATTGTTACAAAAAATAAGTTAATCATTAACAATTTTATCTATCTGCTGAGGATACCTCTTAACCTCTTAAGAAGAGTTTTGTTCAAGAATTTTTTTTCTACATCTAGTAATTTAAAGATTTAAGCACTGTTGGATATCTGCTAGCTCACATTCTCACTGGTAAAAATATTCTAGAGCAGAGGTAGGGCAAATCAAATTGTCCATTTAGAACTCTAGTTGATGGAAATGTATTAGTGTGGAAAATCCCATTTTGTTGATTTGTATTATTATTAATTAAGCACAGAAGAAAAAAGTTTGCTTAAGCCACTGTGAGATTATTCTCTACAATGATCTTTTACTGTATATCTACAGCGAAAGTGTCTTTTAAAATTTAAAGGCAGTGCACTCCTCACAGGAAATGAATGGATTCCCACCATCTGAATTTGGGGGACTCCGGATTTCCCCCGCTGGGGTTTAGGAGGATTCGCTTTATGGATATTTAAATGTTTCTCAAAACAAACCCCTTATTCAGGTAATTACCCAAGCTCATCCCAGAGGGTCTGGGGCACCCTGTGGGAGTGGAGCCCTCAGTTGGAAGGAGGAAGTTTCAGAGGAATGCTCTAGAGAGTTTCCCAGAGTCAGGACATGCAAAAGGTCCTTTATAAACTAAAGTACCACACGGATGTTAGGGCCTGGGACTGCGCATCAGGACCCCTGGGTTCCCAGGAGCTCTCAACAGCCACTGCAGGTGTGGGCCCACGCAGCTTCAGTTCAGGGCTTTAGGCAAGCATAAGTGCACAAACAGGTGTTTCAAAGAGCGCATTCTGGAAGGCACCCTGAATACTGCAATCATAAACTTGTGGGCTGAACTGTTCAAGGGACTCAGGGGGATCAGGAAGATTACAGAAGCTCGAATTCACCAGTGTGAGTTTCTCCGTCCTGATGGGCAACTCTGATTCCACTGGTGGCTGGGAAGGAGGGGCCCAGGTGTTCCAGGCACAGGAGCTGGGGACCGACGCGCCACTCCCGGGCACCGTGAAGTTCTGACCTCCCACTTGGTTCTTCCCATCCCCAGGGGACGCCTTTCCTCCTGGCGGGGACCAGACCACTTCAGGGCCGTCCCCACGCCCCGAGGCGACGCTAGCCTGGCCCCCAGTGCCCGCGCGCCAGCCCCTCCCTGCGCCAGGTGTACAGGTGCGGCGGGCGCCACGTGGTCAGCGTCGCACCCCTCCCCTAGGTGCGAACGACCCTCCTACCTGCGTGTACAGCTCGGCCACCGCCATGGGCGAGAGCGGCCGGGCAGCGCCACCGCGGCGAGAGCGAGGCCGGGCTGCTGGGCGGCGCGGGCACCTTCAGTCGCCGCAGGGCCATCCAGCCCGGAGTTCTCCAGCCGCCGACGGCTCACTTTGCCGAGGGGAGGGGAGAAGCCGCAGGATTGGTCCTTCGGATCGGCGAGTCCGCGCTGCATTGGCCGGGGCGGGGCTGCCGCGGGCCGGTGTGGACCCTGCCCCAGTCCTGCGGGAGCCGGGGCACCTGCGGGCCCCCGAGGCTGGCGCTCGCCGCTCGGCGGGCAGCGCGGGGTCCTGAAGCGTGCCCCGCCCAGGGCGAGCGCCCTCAGTCCCAGACTTACAGAAAGGCGCAGAGCAGACCACCACTTGGGCAGAAAACGCAGGAGAATCAACAAACTAACAGAACGTTTACCAAGGTGGCTGTGTCCAAAATGACGTATAAAACATTTTATCTGTAACAGAAAAGAGGGTATTTACGATACCAACGAAAATTTTTAGAATACAAATGTTTACTTTGTGGGGAAAATGTTTAAATTTTACATTTGTGGAGAAAACGTTTAGAATTCTCTTTAAAGTTTAGGGCACAAAATAAGGCCTGAACAAATGGGGACACATGACATTTTTGTGGATAGGAATACTTAACATGGTGAAGGTGTCAATTCTACCCAAATTAATATATAAAACCAATATATTGTAAATAAAAATCCTAGTAGCAATATGTTGTACCATGATTTTATATTTTACAATATGTTTACAATGATTTATAGTTATATGGAATAAAAACCTGCATATAACAATGACAGTTCTCACAATAAAGATCAAAGAGGAGAGAGAATGCTCCATCATATAGTAAGGGACATAACAAAGCTGTAGTCATTAAAACAGTGTGAGAATACACATAGGTGAATAATGGTGGATGATGGAGTCCACCAACAGGGCCCTACCTTTTAGTGTCTTTGAGAACAGACTGGGAGAGAAGATTATTTAATAAATGGGCCTATTAGGTGGAAAAAATAAAAGCAGATCTGTGGCAAATGCCATATGCAAAAATAAACTCCATATATATTCAGATTAAAACTTAAAAATCACTGGGTGTGAGTCCATAAGTCTGTAATCTCAGCAACTAGTAGGGCCAGGCAGAAGGATGCCAGGTTCCAAACTATTGCCAAAAAAGAAAAAGACTAGAGATATAGCTCAGTGGTAAAGTGTTCCTGGGTTCAATCCCCAGTAGAAAAGAAACAAGAAAGAAAGAAAGTAACGAACTTAAAAGTAAAACCAGGAAATCATAAGAAAAGATCAGTGACAGTATCTTTAAAACGCTGGGCTGTTGTAGTTTGGTTATGTGGTACCAAGGCCCTGCATACTCGACCACTGACCTAAGCCCTTGCAGTTTTGACATTTTAAAAACCATTATAAATTGATTAAAGAAAGACAGGAAATCTAATTTTTAAAACTGAAAAACAAACAGGCAATTCACAGATGAGTACTCAAATTGGCTAGCTAGCTTCAAAATGACATCAACTTTAGTAGTAATCAGAGAAATACAATGAAAGCAACAATGAGATATTACTTTACCACCATCAAATTGGCAAAAATATTTAGGTTGGTGCCTAGGATTTGAGAAAATAATTTTTTTTCTCATATAGTTGTTGGGAATTATACTGACAGTACAATTCTAGAGAACAGTTTGAGAATATTTAGTGAAAATAAGTTTAGGCAGAAAAATTCTTAGTCTCTTAAAGAGCAAAGTAGATATTCATCACAACATGGTTATAAAAGATTTGGAAACACTTAAATATCAATCAATAGGGGAATAAATAAATAAAATAGGAAATGCAACATAAAACCCTACAGCTATTTGTAGGAATGGACAAGATCGGAAAAACAGCGTTGAATAGATGTCTAGCGTAAGTCTTTGTGTATATTTAAAGACTCACAAAGACTGCAATGCTGGAGACTGGTTATGGATGCAAGTACATGTAAATAAAGGCGTGGATGATAAATTACAAAGTCATTAATATGCGTGCAGGAGCGGACACCTATGGGTGGTGGAGGGAAATGGGAGGAAGATAGAGAAAAAAGGGAGCCTCAGACAGCTGTAAAGTGAGCACAGACAGTGCCCTGCTGCTTAGAATTAGGAAGGAAATCTAGTTCCTTTCTTATTTAAATAAAATTTCATTGAAAAATAACATATACAGAAAAATATACAAACAGTAAGTGTCCAGCGCAACATATTTTTTTTTTTTAAAGAGTGAGGGACAGTGAGAGAGAGAGATTCAATTTTATTTTAGTTTTTCATGCGGCTTTCGTCACTCTGAGACTCCATTGTGTACGTGGTGCTGGGGTTTGAACTTGTGTACTTATGCATGCCAGGCAAGCGCCGCAGCTGCTGAGCCACCGCGCCAGCCCCTCAATGTATTCTTTTTCGTGGAATACATTAACATACCCAGTACCAGACAACCACAGTTCCAGATGCAGAACGTTACTTTTCTGTATCTGCTGAGATCTCCATGTGGTTTTGTTTTCTAGTCTATTGATATCATGTATTATATTAATTGATTTTTGAATGGAGTTTTTGGAGTTAAGAGGTCCAGCTAAATTGCCTAGGCTGGCCTTGAACTTGGGATCCTCCTGCCTAAGCCTCTCAAGTAGCTGGGTTTTTAGGAGTATGCGCCAAGTCCAGCAATTGATTTTTGAATTTTAAATCAAATTTGCATCCCTGGGATAAAACTCACTTGCTTGTGTTACGTAATCCTCTTTGTACACTGCTGGATTGAGTTTGCAAGGCTTTATTACGGATTCTGTATTTTCATGAGGGGTATTGGTCTGTAGCTAGCTGTCTTGTGATGTATTTTATTTGGCCTTAGCATCAGGGTAATGCTGACCTCATAGAAGGAGTTAGGAAGTATGTGCTCCTCTATTTTATGAAAGACTGAGGCTATTCTTCTTTAAAATAAAATTTGCCAATTAACCCATCTGGGGCTGGACTTTTGTGATAAGATTTCAAACTGCTTACTTAGTTTTTGTAAAATTATTTTTTTTTTTCTTCTTCCCATTTGGTAGTGAGGATTGAACCCAGAGGAGCTTTACCATGAACCACATCCCCAGCCCTTTTCATTTTGAGACAGGGTCTTGCTAAGTTGCTTAGCTAAATTATTGGGGCTGGTCTTGAACTTGTCATCCTCCTGTCTCAGTCTCCTGAGTTGCTGGAGTTACAGGCATGCAGCGCATGCCCAGCACTTGTACATCTCTTCAGATGTCCTCGATCTTAGTCCGTTTTCATGTGTCTAACCATTTGTCCATTTCATCTTATTCATTGGCTTTAAGTTGTTCATGGTCCTCTGATCCTGTAACCTTATTTCTGTAGTCTCTGTAGGATAGGGTGACACAAATGAGGTGCCCAGGGTGCCATATTTAAGGAGGAACTCACTCTCAGGTGCTGACTATATTTGCATGAGTGTGAATACTAGCACATCCTTAAATCTGCTCCCTCCACCCTTTTGCAGGCCTCATTCTAGCCCTGGCCCTGCCCAGGAATAATGTTCCCTTGTTCATTCCTAATTTTAGAAATTTATATATTTTATCTTTTTGTTTAGTCAACCTTGATGTTTATCAATTTTGTTCATCTTTCATTGCTTTCTTTGATTTTTCCCCCTAAATTTCATTGATTTCCACTCTAATCATTTCCCTCTGCTTGCTTTGTGTTTTACTGTTTTTTTCCCTATTTTTTAAAAAATGTCTTTGTTAGTGCATTAGAGTAACACATAACACAGGGTTCATGCTGACATGATCACACGTGCACAAAATCCCACTTGCTCTACTTCAGTCCCCAGTGCTTCCTCTTTCGCTCCTCTCCTCCCTTCACATATTCTCCTTCCTCTTCTCTACTGGTCTTCAGTCACTTCTTCATAGTTTTTTTTTTTTTTTTAAGACAGGGACAGTGAGAGAGAGGGAGGGAGGGAGAAAGAAACAAATTTATTTAGTTTTTCATGTGGCTTTCGCTACTCTGACACTTGGTTGTGTATGTGGTGCTGGGATTTGAACCCAAGTCCTCTCACATGTCAGGCAAGCACCAAAACTGCTGAGCTACTGCTCCAGTCCCTTATTCATAGCATTTTTTTTTTTAAAGAGAGAGGGACAGTGAAAGAGAATCAATTTTATTTAGCTTTTCATGTGGTTTTCGTTGCTCTCAGACTTTGTTGAGTGCGTGCACATGCCAGGCAAGTGCTGTACCTGCTGAGCCACCTACAGCCCTTACTCATAGTTTTTTGTTTGGTGAAATTCACTGTGGTCTTTCGTGTATGTACATGGCATAATTTGGTGGATTTCATTCTGTACTTCCTCCCTTTTCCTGTCCCTCCTCTCTCACCCTCAATCCCTTCTATACTACACTGATCTTCTTTCTATTCTCATGTCCTCCTCCCCCGCCAGTTTTTAAGGTAAAATTTAAATTATTGATTTGAGACATCTTCTTTTCTAATAAAGGCATTTAAAGTTTTAATTTTCCCTCTAGGGTCTTGCTTTAGTTACATTCCATGTTCCATTTTTGTTTTCCTTCAGTTCAAAATATTTTCTAATCTACCCTTCATTCATTCATTGTTTAGAAGCATATTATTTATTTTTAAATATTTGGGAATTTAAAACTTTTTCCTTTAGTTGATTTCTAACTTAATTCCATTCTCCATGTGGTCAGAGAATGTACTCTCTATGATTTCAGAACTTTTTAGTGTACTGAGACTCATCTTTTCTTGAATGAGATTTGTTTTGAAGAAAGATCCATATGGACTTGAAAAGAACAAGTACTCTGCTATTCTTGGGTAGAGTGTTATATCAAGTAGGTTGATAGTGGTTTCAAGTCCTTTTTTGTTTTTTCTAAGAAAGAGAGAAATAGAATCATTTTACTTGTTTTTTCATCTGGCCCTTGTTTCCCCAACTCTTGATTGTGCATGCTGGGGTTTGAACCTGGGTCTTCACACATGCCAGGCAAGCACTCCAACGACTGAATCACCACTCCAACGGTAGTTCTAACTGAGCATTTCATATGATTCTGTTTTTCTCCTCTCTCAGAATATCAATTACACTTCTATTTTTACTTTTATTTGGTGGTAGCCCTAGAGTTTGCAATATACATTTATATTTAATCCCAGTTTGTCTTCATGTAACACTGTACTTCACAGGTAGTGCAAGCACCTTGCAGTAACAAACTATTTTTTTTTCTTTAAAAAGAGAGAGAGAGAGAGAGAGAATCAGTTTTATGTAGTTTTTCATGTGGCTTTCGTTGCTCCAACACTTCATGGTATACGTGGTGCTGGGGTTTGAACTTGCATACTCATGCACAGGCAAGCACTGTAACAGCTGAGCCACGGCTCCAGCCCTAACAAACTGTTCTTATTCCTCCCTCCTGCCCCTTGGATCATTGCCGTCGTTCATCATCTTTAACCATAGTTTCCTTTAGTTTTGTGAACGTATTTATAATGACTACTTTGCAGTTATTTTCTGTTAAATCCAACATCTGTTTTACAGGCAGTTTCTGTTGCCTGATTTCTCACCTGCATACAGGTTATGCTTCTATGTTTCTTTCTATGTCTTAATTTTTTTTATAATCTGCATTTTAAAAAATAATATAGCGTAGCAACTCTGGTTTCTTGTCCTTGCTGTTGTTATTAAACTGGGCTTTGTTATTTCCCTTTTATTTTAAATGACCTGCTGGATTATTTCCATGATATCTACCCCCCCAGCACCCCCGCCCCCGCAGTGCAAAGCCTCTGCTGTTGCTCCTCAGGGACTGAACCCGACTGCACAGTCGACCAGGACGCCAGTGGTTCAGGCAGGCCTTCGTCTCCTTCCTGTACACAGTCCAGCTGTGTGCTCCACCAATTGCTCCTCACTGCTCTGTTTTCAACATCGCCACAGGGCATGACTTGCTTCTTAGACTGATATAATATCCAGTGAGTTTTAGGCTTCTTTGAAAAGGTAGTTACCAAGGTCAATCTTTGAGACTTGTACGGATCCACTGGGGACTCTCTTCCCCAGGTTCTCTACAACTTCCTTGCCTACAGTTTATCTGTATCTCCAGCGAATCTACCAGTACTCTCTAATTCCCATTTACTGTAACCTCCACTGTTTGCGAAGTGATCTTAGGTTTGAACTTCTCTACCCTCCACTGCAAATGAAATCAGTTCCTTCAGGAAGAAATGTCCATGGGCTGTTCCCCCTGAGCCATTGCTCTCTGGAGCTGGGGGTGGAGATGAGGGCCCATTTCTCTCTGAGCAATGTCCCTGCTTTAGGAGCTAGTGCTCAGTGGATGGGAAGTAACAGTTAAGTCCTCCTCCGATGTGGCCTTTCCAAGGCTCTACTGTACAAGCTTGTCTTTGCCTGTCTCACTTCCCTTTCTCACCTGCTTTCTATTTTTCTCTCACTTTCATGAGGTTATTTATAGAAGCTTCCTATTCCCCATAAGGGGCCCTGGCCTTTTACACAGTGACTGTCATCCTAGAAGTGGGCCATTTGGCCCAGAATCCTATTTTTATCACACCAAAGTTATGCTGTGAACAGGAACCCGGGTGTTTCTGGATTATAAACTGAAGGTTTGATACAACTCAGCCATCTGTCTTCCCTCGCACCCCTGACCCATCACAAGCAGCATTGATCAAATCGTCTTCAAATTCATTCAAGTTTCTTGATAATACCAACTTTAGAGATTAAATCTCAGAAGTTTGCTATTGATGACACAAACTAGTATCTCAGTTCTTTCCCAATAACTTTGCTGAAGTTTCAAAATGTTTGCTCACCGTAGTATTTAAGTTTTGGTGAATAATTCGTTTTTCTTATCTGCACCAAGCATGTTATTGTCGCACTTGTGGACATTTTTGCCTTCTGGCCTTCACTTCTCCAGGCTGAACCGTTTCAGGATTTTCAAACTGTTCTTATGGGAAGTATCCTTTTCCTTCAAGTACCTTCCATTCTCTTCTGAACCTTTTATATTTCCCAGTTTTGCTTGAAATCCAATGCCTGAACTTCCCAAAGTGAGCCACCATGGTGCTAAAGAGGGTCTTTAGGATAAATTTTTATTTCTCCCCCTTTGTACTATGTCCACCATATTTTGGGTCCAGCAGCACAGTGACTAATGTTTAGTGGAAAAAAGTACATGTATTCCTTGTGGTCAACTCTGTTTCAGAATTCATTTGTACAATCCCTTGCTGACTCACTTCTCTGTACACTCACACTGACTGATAAGATCACCCTGGGATGCAGCAGTCCCATTGTCTCAAGTATAAGGCAGTTTCTGTCTTTTTCTCTCCCATTCAAGAGAATCCATTATAGTAGACATGTGTTGCTTTCTTTTCCTGTTAAATATACCCTGCTTTCCCTCTGGTGAGCCCCCACTACCACCTTAATCAATCCTATGCTTTGCGTGAGGATGACAGGTTTCAGTGGTGGGGTATGGCTTAGGCTAGGCCAACCAGAACACTCCAGTCCCACAGTGAGTGAGTGGGAGATGGAAGCAGAACTCAAACCAGTCAAGGAGACTCCATTCTGTAACGTCTTACTGGCAATACTGAGAAGAGGCTGGAAGGCAGAGCCACAGAATGAAGCCAAACACTTCTGAGGGCCATCTTTGGCACCATTTGGGAAGGAACAGTGATAAGAATGAAGCCCAAAGGAGCGCAAAGCAGACAGCCCTCATGCCAAAGCTTGGGCACCTGGAAATACCCCTGAACTTTAGTTACTTTAGGAAGGACATTGCCTTCTTGGTTGAGCTGGTTTGAGTTTGCTTTTTATTATGTGCCTCAAAAAAATTGTAATGAACATATCAAATACAAGGGTTAGAGAATGCTTTTTATTATGGGAAGATAATGGTGACTCAGTTCCAATTTATTTAGAAAAAGTAACTTAAAATTTTGACATTTCATTATTTATAACATCCTAGTGTCCCACTAGACTATAGTCTATGGGGCCAGTGAGTCAATCTAATTTTAATGCTACTATATTTCTAGGGCCTGCCATGGTGCCCAGGAAATTCCTTAACAAATGAGTTCAATGAATGGAAGTGTCACAGCATGGAGGTGGGGGATGTATAACTTACACTAAAACCATGTATTCATTTTTCTGCATTATAATGAAGATGAGATTAAATCAATCACAGGTCTGAATAGCTCTGTTCTTTTTTTCTATTCTTCTTCATCTTTTTTTAGAGAGAGACAGAGAGAGAAAGAATCAATTTTATTTAGTTTTTTCATGTGGCTTTGTTGCTCCAAGACTTCATTACATACATGGTGCTGGGGTTTGAACTTGCGTCCTCGGCAAGCACTGTAATTGCCAAGCCACAGCTCCAGCCCCTCCATACTATTCTTTTTTTTTTTTTTTAAGGAGTTATTGTACAATCTTAAATGCATACAAAGCAACATGTGTTAGGCATATGATCTTAAACCAGAATTTTGATCTCTGTTCTACACTTAGAATGTCGTCAACCCTATTGAAAGTGGAACCTTTGATACAAATCATGTGTTCAATCTTTCAAAAGTCCCATATGACATTACCAAATTCCCCTTGGCTATTTCTGTTTCTGTCAGAGAATTCCTGGACAGTTAGGCATGACTCCCTCCTGAAGGGGAGAAGTGGCCTTCCCTCAACTGTCCTCCCCCATCCCCCATTGGTTTCTGTCTGTTCTTTGTTTATTGTTTGGAAATTCTCTTCATTACCATATGTTTTTCAGTAAAGAAAGGAAAGTTGCCAATTTTTAAATTCCAAGACTTCTTAGAATATTCTCATGAGGAAAGGTTGTACTTACATTCATCAGTCTTCAGAAAAACAATTTGCTTTGTTGTGAAGTGGTTTCATTTAAAACACCTTGACAAAACTCCTTTATATCCATATCTTTATTTGAACAATTTTCTATAATAGCTAGGAGAATACAGCATTAATGACACACATGTACTAAGCACATTAGACAACTACATATTTAGAGCATAAATCTCATTCTGACATTGTTTTTGGTTTTCATTTTAGCTCTAGGTAATATCTAGTGAAAATCCATGTTTCAAAGGCTTTTGTTGCTATGAGATGAATTATTAAGTTATTCTAAAAAATTTCATGTGAGATATGCTGGAATGGGTTCAGTTTAAAATTGCAGTTAGTTGGTAATGCCTTTCACCCTCTTGGTACTTCTATTTCCTTTTCAATGGATGAAAATTTTGCCTAAGAACTTTTCAGAGATTAACTATATTATGTTTATCTATGCAGATCAAAGAATTATTTCTCCAGATCTACTAAGGAAAATATTTGAAAACTCCATTTTATAGGAAATTAATAAATAAAGTAATTGAAAATACAGTATTGTTAAAGTCATGAGCTTGTTTCTATGCAACACTGTTAGAGCAATTTAAATTTTCCAAGAACACAAAAACGTCAATGTTACTCCAGGATCCCAACAAAAGTACATAGTTAGGAAACATAAATTACAACATATATACCTTAAAGAAAAAAAAAATCACCATTTGTCAGAAAAAAAAATAATGGCTCATTTTGATTCAGACAGGTTAAAATGTAGGTCAACAATAAGACATCTGAAAGTATTGGCTCTGAAAAATGCATGAAAATGTCCTGACCCACCAGGACATTTTATATATACCAGTTTCAACTTAAAATTTTTTCTCGTTCAAATATTTCAAGCAATATTATAATACTAAGTAAATGTTAGTAATTTAAAGATATTTTATGAATCTAATAATACTCATTAAGCTAATGAACATTTTAGCTAGACCAAATTAAAAATAAAAGAGCATAAAATGCATTTTAAGATATTTTACATAGCACTTTTTCCGTTCTTGATCTCTTGAGAAACCCACTGCAATTCTAGGTTAATTTGTTTGATCTAGGGTAACACGATGGATTAGAACTAATAGCACTGCCTTCCTGTTTGTACTCAACCTTCTATATTTAAAGAACACTCAAGGAGAGTTTCCAGAGTTGTACCTTTTGCTTTTATTAGGAAAGGGTTAGTGGAAAGCAAGACATTCAAGATTACCAAGACTAACTTATTTCTAAATGTTCACATGATCATTTGCCTTTTGTGACATAGTCTCACCAACTCAGGAACATTCTCTAAACTGACATTTCACTGGCTCTGAGATTGTTGCTGCCCCCCACAGTTCTAATGAGAGAAAATAAGAAAAAAAGGAAGAAAACAGAATGTAACAGGAGGGGCGGTCATGCAGGAAGGAGAGAAAGGAATCAGTGGGTGGAGACCACATCCAGTCAAAACCCTCACAAAACCTTGAGAAACAGGGCAAGATATCCTTTTATTGAGGACAAGTTCTGGTGAACTTAAGGCAGCTCTAGAAGGGAAGGGAGCAAGGGTTAAGGCGGCCCTCACAGCTCAGCCTGAGAACACATCACAATGCACTTATCCATGAACAGAGGCTACAGCAATCCAGGAACCTAATGCGCATGCACACAGCACAGCTCCTAGCCCCAAAGTGAACACCTGTAGCATGCACACACCAGGGTCAAGTACACACTGACTTGAATATGGCCTGCCTGGTGGGCAGCCCTGTGAAGGTACCCAGAGTCCTGGGCAACTCTGTGCAGAGCTCTGCCTGACTTAGGGAGGGTGGTGCCTGTGGCTGCAGGTTCTCTGCAAGCTGCACAGCTCACCTGGTGGCTCTGACATGGATTCTGAGGGGAAGCGTGGAAAGTGACCTCCCTCTTCACTTTAGAGGCTTTCACTATTTCCTGTTGTTTTGGTTCAGATGGCCCACTACTAATTAATGCCTAAACTCAGAGTACTGTACCCTCTCAGGGAGCCATGATTCATGAAAAAAGTCCAACCTAGTTACAGCAGGTAACTGTACCAAAAAAGAAAAAACTGCGTGGCACTGGGTGCTTGGTCTCATTAGAACAAATAACTCAGCATTCATCAATTGGACTTCCCATATGCCAACTGCCAACTCCGATAAAGAAAGAGTACCTCTTGCTGGCACATGGCACCCCACCACACCAGAAGAGATAGGACAGAATTGCCTAACTTTTTAAAGTCTCCTGCCCTGCATCTGCCACACACCATTCCTCTGGTGACTCCAGGCAAAAGACGGACATTACCGCTATCGCAAGGTATCACCAGCAAAGAACTGCAGGAGCAGCTGACCACACTGCTGTGAGGAAGAAATGAGGTAACAGAGGAAGAGTGCAGGCATAAAGCGCTCCCAGACAAGTAGTGCTTTAGCACTACTTTTATCAGGATCATGTAACATTACATTTTGCTTTTTGTCTTATCCTCAGCAGTTAACTTAGATCATCGGTTATGCGCCTCCTGAAGAATTCTAAGAACTGTGACTCTGGGTGTGTGTTTGGGGGTGGGGTGGGAGACAGAGAAGTGGGGAGGCAGAGAGAAATTATGCAAGGACTTCTTAGGATGGTGGCAGGACCTATTTTCCTAGGGCTACCAGGGAGGTAATTTCTCACAACAATTGCAACACTGAAATTAAAGTATTTTCATAGCCTCCTCTACTATTTTTTTTAATGAGAGAAGGACAGTGAGAGAGAGAGAGAGAGACAGAGACAGAGAGAATCAATTTTTATTGAGTTCCTCACATGGCCCTCCTTGCTCCGACACTCATTTGTGCACATGGGTGCTGGGGTTTGAACCCGTGTACTTGTGCATGCAAGGCAAGCTCCATAACCGCTGAGTCACCGCTCCAGCCCCTCCTCTACTATTTTATTAAAGACTTGATCTATATCACATACAATTACACATAAAGAGCCCACTCTCAATTATCCACTGAAATGAAGGAATAATTATGCAAATCATCCAAACTGAAACCAATCCCCCAATCTCCCAAAGGTTGGCTCTTTTTTGTACTTTTGCCCCTGAACACAGCTGTGTCAGCCCTCTAAAAGAGGGCTGGAGCAGTGGCTCAGTGGTAGAGTGCTTGCCTGGCAAGTGCGAGAATCCAGGCTCAAATCCCAGCACCGCATGCACAACTAAGTATTGGAAAAGCGAAACCCAGATGAAAAAATAAATACAATTGATTCTATATCTCTCACTTTCTCATCTCTCTAAAAGAACAACAACAAAAGTTTCTAAAAGAATCATGAAATTCAACTTGGTGGATTTTATGCCATATTCATCTGTCCTCCTTTAGAGTTACCATAAGGTAGATGGAAGCCTTAACATAAGAAAAATCCCAGGAAGACTGCTTCTACTTTTTGCTTTGCATTCCAAAGGTGTGAGTTGAGCCTGTACCTTACCGGGAGAGGGAGCGGGAGGGGACTACTGGGAAGCGGAGATTGCAACAAACAACTGCTGTGGCCTTCAAGAACTCTTCCTTTGAATTCTTACTGTGTGTCATAGAGGAACTATGAAGAAGCCAATCAGCAATAATGTTAAAGAATGTACTGGCAAAACCATGCAAAGGCTGATGCAAAGGTAAGCCACCAGGAAGGCCAGCGGGGCAAATGGAAATGGACCCCACAGGGCTGCCGTCAATGCACAGGCAGCAGGCCAGTCAGTAGCTGTGGCATGTATGATTAAGCTGAGGCAAGGGAAGAGTGAGGAGGACAGAGAAAAGGTTGGAGGGGTGGTGCCTGAAATTGGGTGAAAAAGGGTGGATGAGAGAGGGAAGGTGAATAGGCCTCAAACTGGCCAAAGGGTACCCACAATCAGCAGAGTCTTGGTGCATCCTCAACAAAGAAGTGCAGAGAGTCATTTTCAGCTCTTGAGGTTCCCTGGTTGTAAGGTATTCTTGTTATGCTAAAAATCTTCAGGCAATCAAGAGAAGTTAATTGTGATCCCTATTTAGGGATCAGGGGAGGCCTTGGAGAGAATCAAAGGCCTGGAAAAGCAGAGACATTGTGCCACCATCAGTGGAACAGGAGAAACTGCATGGGGCAGCAGTGGACTCTCTGGTCCAGGTGTGGAACAGCGGTTACAGCACTTGACAGCAGAATGCCAGACGGGAAGAGGGAAAGTCCTAGACCACAGATGCTTTAGGATGAAAGGTCAGAAGTAAGGAAAAGGGTTGCAATGACCATGGGAGCTATAGTGTGATCTTCAAGGCAGGACAAGGTTGGGTGTACGTGGGTCTTGCCACACAGCACTCAGCTGGGAGAGGGCCTGGGAGGGTTGCCAGGGCTGTGGTGGGCAGCCTGTACCACACGTGTATTTTCTTAGCAACTCCCCTGGCCCATGTCCCATTTGTGCTGTTAGACTCTGACACATTCAGCACCAACTATTTTCAAATAATACAAATTTAATAGGACTTTCTAAAAGCATGTGCCTTTAGAAATGTTCATGTGCATAAATCACGTACATTTAAGAAATGTTACATGTACATAAGCTTGTGAGTTTACTTTATTAATCCTAAGAAAATGATAGGTACTATACACTGGTATTTCCAACAGAGGATGAACTAATTGTGGCTTTTTTCTCTTGGATCTAAGTGCTGAAAGGAGAGAGTTTTAGATGTGGAAGGGATCTTAATCAGTTGTCTGACCCTCTTATTTTATAAACAAGGAAACTGAAGCTTGAATAAGTTAATAGAATCTTTTAATACAATAATCTTTATCACTGATATGAAACTGTTTGAATTCCATAAATAATATTGCACATATTTTAATAAGATATGTCATTTTTATAGACCATCTAATAGTTAAGTTATATAAATCTATGATTGCAATTAATAACCAGGGTTTCTAATGAAAGCTAGGAATTTGATTTTGTACAAACTGAAGGATTTATTGTATTAAGATTTCTAGGAAAACTGAAGAATATGTTTAATTAGAATTTCAGAATGAAAACATATAGAATTTGGGTCTTATTGAACTAAATTCTCTGCAAAATTCCAGAATCTTCATATATTTCTTATATAGATCTTATTAAAGTATTTTTAATATGATGCTTTCATCTAGTGGTATCTGAGAACACTAATAGAAGTTGCAAAGTCTAAAAAAGCCTGATTCATAATATCATTATATACTTTCTTTCGTATAATTTATAGGATAATCAATGTTTCAAGACCTGAATCATGAATATTCTGACAATCCTTTCTAGACAGTGATTGAGATTAATTTTAAATAAATTAATAAGAAAGAAAACCTGTCAAGGTTGAAATATACATTATAGGAATCAGATCTGGGAACTAAAAATAAGTCACTTCACAAAGTACTGTACCCTGATGTAATATCTACCCAGATAAAATTAATGAGCACATCAATATAATAATCCTAAATAAACACAATAGCCGTTTTGTCTATTTCTACCCCTAAATGTCAAGCCTTTTGTCATATTACTATATGATTTCCCAGTGTCTGCTACTTGTGCAGTTAAATCTGTAGGTATTTGCATATAATCCAGTTAAAACTGATCTTATCGAATTGTAAACAATTGATAAATGAGAAGCTTATTGTTGTAGTGCCTAATAACAGTATTGTTTACATTTTAAGGAGACAATATGTAGCAGCAATTAAAAATGCTCAGTAAGCTACAGTACAAATGGACATCTATGCTATACAGCAAACCAATATTCTTTGAGTATCTATATCATAAGTGACACAAATAAGGAATTTACTTGACCAACTACTTTACATATTGCCAGTTTATTTGATCCAGTTTGATAATATCAACATAACTGATTCCTAAATTGATATGTATTCAATGGCCATTTTTCTTTCAATTCTATTTAGCACAGAGAATGTTCTTTGTTGATGTCTTCCTAACAACAGCTCATACATATGGAATTTATGTTCTTATCACTTAAATGCAGTGCTAAGGATTTAAAATAAATTTCAGCCGCTGAAGACACATTTGCCCTCCTTTCCTTTCCTTCTGCCTTCCACCTCTAGTGGCATGTAAACTCAGGACACTCAGCTGGGCGGGGATGAGTGCTGCTTTAAAGGTAACATAGCACACAGGAGCCTATCTTTCTTCTTCCCAAGATGAGTAAAGTTTCTAGGGAGATTTCCAGTTAATACCATCTCGTGTGAGACATAATCAGTGCTTTCTCTTTAAAAATGCATTCTCAGTAGCCCACTGGAAAGAATGATTCTTACTCAGGCAAGTATATACTGTCAATGTTTGCCTGGACATCACTTTCAGACACGTGAAATGAATCCCAGGCCCAGGCTTGCTGGAATCTGGATGGTTTCCAGTGCGAGGGAAGATGGGTTAAAAGGAAAAGTGACAGGAAAGATGTGCTTAGCATCCATGAGCAGCTGGGGAGAGTCTTTCCTGTCTCGCAAACGCATCTGAGAATATTAAGAGAAAAGATAAACAGGGTATCAGTTCTTTGAATGTGAAAGATTTTTTTCTGCCAAAATTTCTACCAAAAAATCATCAACTAATGATAAATGTTTATCTTTGTCTTAAAATCACTTTAATGACTCAATAAACTGTTATCAAAAAAGTTTAAAAATTGTCTTAAAATAAGATAATATTCTAAAAGTTAAAACACATTACCCTTTAATAACACTGCAAAATTCCCATTCGGAAGCCCAGGTTAGTGAAATAAAGAAAAAGAAAACTGGGGATTCTTACCTGTATAGTACGAATAAATGAGACGGAGACTCTTTCTTCAAACTCATTAACTGGAGTATACAAATTCAACACTTTGACAATCTATGAGAAATGAGATGATCAAAGATTTTGGCATATTATCAAATATACACTGGGTACTTAAAATCTGAAAAACTAAGAAGATCTTTTTGTGTAATTTTCAATTCTACTCAGGAGTGGGTTGGGACAAGAGGGAAGAAGGAACCAAAGGTCACATTTACCTTTGTTATAAGAATTTCCATAAGAATAATGCATTAATGTAATATTTGTATAATCTTTTAAGAAGCAATATAAAGTTAGAAAAATATTCAAACATATAAAAGAATACAATGCAAAAAACAAAAGCTTCCCTACTCCTATACATGGTAGCTAACCATACATACATACATACATAGTTGCTAACCATGTCCTAAGTATCCATCCACCTAGCTATATTATATACATATTCTGGTTTATATTTTTTTTTATAAAAATGGGATTTGTTTTATTAATACTACTCTACAACTTGCTCTCTTCATATAAATATATATGACCATATTAAATATAACATAATTAGATATTATTTCTTTTGAATGTTATTTTTAAGAAATAGGGGCTGGAGCGGTAGCTCAGTGGTTATAGCGCTTGCCTGGCATGCGCAAGTACACGGGTTCAAACCCCAGCAACCCAAGTATACAACTGTCAGAGCAAAGAATTCATGTGAAAAACTCAATAAAAATTGATTCTCTCTCTCTCTCTAGAGCTGTCCTTCTCTCTTTAAAAAAAAAAAAGAAATGGTATTTTTACAAAAGTTAAGTTATAAGTGATTAACATGAATAACAACAAAGGCCACTAAAGAAATTAACCAATTAGTTAGATGGTATGAAGGTTTTTTTTTATATTTTTTTTATTCATTCAACATAGTTTTACATTTAGGAGGGAATCATTGCCACACAATCATGAACACATGCATAATGACAGAGCAAGCTGAGGCTGATGCCAGTTCATGTTCTCCCTGCTTTGGGCCCCTCCTGATCCCATGTTTCCCCTACTTTACCCCCATGTTAGTTGGGCTTCTCATGGAAGTTGAAGGTGCCCCACTGGGTTGATAATCCCCCTACTCCCTTCCTCCAGCTGCCTTGATATCCCTCCTATTCCCTCCTTCCCCACCTCCCTATTCCTCTCCCTTTACCCCCCAGCATCATAGGCAAGGTTCCTCCTGCTTATGTAATAATTCACCCATGTTGAGGTTATTATTAGCTTAGCCAACTTTGTTTCCGATGGTATTCTAGCTTCCACATATGAACATTTGGCCCTTGAGTCTCTGAGTTTGGGATATTTCACTCAGCATATTTGTTTTTCATCTCCATCCATTTGGCTGCGAATGCCATGAGATCGTTCTCTCTGATAGCAGAGCAGAATTCCATTGTATGTGTGTGTGTATACGTATGTATGTATATGTGTGTGTGTATATATATATATATATATATATATATATACCATAGTTGTTGAATCCACTTGTCCAGTGAGGGGCATCTGTGTTGGTTCCACAGTTTAGCTAGAGTAAATTAAGCTTCTAAAAACATTGATGAAGCTGTGTCTCTATAATAAGCCAATTCTAGCTCTTTTGGGAAAATATCCAGGAGTGTGATAGCTGGGTCATAAGGTAGTTCCAGACCTAGTTTTTGAGGAGTCTCCACACTGCTTCCCAGAGTGGCTATACAAGCTTGCAGACCCACCAACAGTGTGACAGTGTTCCTTTCTTCCCACAACCCCTCCAGCATCTGTCACTATTTGTATTATTCATTTTTGCACTCTGATAGGAGTGAGGTGGAATCTCAGTGAAGTTTTGATTTGCATTTCTCTGATTGCTAGTGATGTAAGGCATTTTCTCATATATTTATGGGCTTTTTGGACTTCCTCCATTGAGAAATTTTTATTTGGCTCCCTAGACCATTTATTGATTGGATTATTTGTGGTTTTGGTGTTTAGTTTTTTCGAGTTCTTTGTATATTCTAGTTATTAGTCTAAGGTGTAGCAGGCAAAGAGTTCGTCCTATTTTGTAGGTTCTCTCTTGACCCTCTTGACTAATTCTTTAGCTGTGTAGAGCTTTTTCATTTAATGATATCCCATTCATTTATTCTTGGTTTTAATGCTTGTGCTATGGGAGTCTTGTTAAGCAAGGTGGTGTCAACACCTATGTTGTGTAGTGTTGATCCTACTTTTTCTTCAAGCAATTGTTTAGTTGCTGGTTTAATTTCCAGATCCTTGAACCATTTTGATTTGATTCTTGTGCAGGGTAAGAAGTAAGGATCCAATTTCAGTTGTCTGCATATGGCTGTCCAGTTTGCAGTTTGTCCAGTACTATTTGTTCAACGGGCTGTCCTTCTTCCACATTTGTTTTTGCCCCCTTTGTCAAATATCAGATGGTTAAAGATTTGAGGGCTTGTCTCAGTATTTTCTATTCTGTTCCATTGGTCTTCATTTCTGTTATGATACCAATACCATGCTGTTTTTGTTACTATAGCCCTATAGTATAACTTCTGGTCAGGAATCGTGATACCTCCTGCTTCCCCTTTCTTGCTTAGTAACGTTTTTGCTATTCTGGGTCTTCTATTATTCCATATGAATTTAAGAATAACTTTTTCTATATCCGTGAAGAATGACATTGGTATCTGGATGGGGATTGCATTGAATCTGTATAGGGCTTTCAATAGAATGGCCATTTTGATTTTATTGATTCTGCCTAACCAAGAACATGGAATGCTTTTCCATCTACTCATGTCTTCTGCAATTTCTTTTTTTAATGTTTGATAGTTTTCATCGTAGAGGTTCTTTATATCCTTTGTTAGATTGATGCCCAAGTATTTTATTCTTTTTGAGGAAATTGTAAATATGACAGACTTCCTGATTTCTTCTTCATTGGACTTGCTGCTGGAGTACAGGAAAGCTAATGACTTATGAGTGTTGATCTTATAGCCAGCCACTTTGCTGAAATCGTTTACATGTTCTAGGAGTCTTCTGGTTGAGCTTATTGGGTCTTCTAGGTATAGGATCACGTCATCAGCAAATAGAGAAATCTTGACTTCCTCTTTTCCTATTTGAATTCCTTTGATTTCCTTCTCTTGTCTGATAGCTCTGGCTAGGGTTTTAAGGAATATATTGAATAAGAGTGGTGAACGTGTACAACCTTGTCTTGTTCCTGAATTCAGTGGAAATGCTTTCAGTCTTTCTCTATTAAGCATAATGTCGGCTATGGATCTGTCATAAATGGTTCTTATGAAATTAAAGTACCTTCCTTTGGTCCCTCTCTTCTCCAGAGTTTTGAGCATAAATGGGTGCTAAATTTTATCAAAGGCCTTTTCTGCATCAATTGTGATGATTATATGATTTTTATTTTTAATTCTGTTTAAGTGGTGAATTATATTTATTGATTTGCATATGTTGAACCAGCCCTGCTTTCCTGGAAGGAAGTCCACTTAATCATGATGCGTTGTCTTCTTGATGTATTTTTGGATCTGGATAGCTAGAATTTTATTAAGGATTTTTGCATCTATGTTCATTAGGGAAATTTGTCTGTAGTTTTCTTTTCTTGATGTGTCTTTGTTGGGTTTTAGTAGCAGGGTTATATTTGCTTCATAGAAAGTGTTTGGAAGGGTTTTTCATTGAAAAGCTTACAGAGGATCAGTGCAACTCTTCTGTAACCATCTGACAGAACTCTGCTGTGAGCCCATCAGGTCCTGGGCTTTTCTTTTTTGTAAGGCCTTTGATTGCTGTTTCAATTTTGCTACCTGAGATTGCTTGGTTTAGAATTTCAATGTCCTCTTGTGTTAATTTGGGAATGTTGTATGTGGCAAGATATTTGTCCATTTCTTCCAGATTATCAAACTTGGTAGAGTATAATTTTTCAAAATAAGTTCTGATAATCTTCTGGATTTTGGCTGAATCAGTGGTGATAGTCTGTTTTCATCTTTGATTTTATTAATTTGCTTTACTTCATTCTTCATTTTGGTGAGGTTGGCAAGGGGTCTGCTGATCTTATTTATTTTTTCAAAGAACCAACTCTTTGGTTTGTTGATAATTTGTATTTTTTTTTTTTTTTTGTTCTCAATTTCATCTCTGATTTTAGTTATTTCCTGTCCTCCATTAGGTTTGGGATAGGATTGTTCCTCTTTTTGTAGGGATTTGAATTGGAGCATAAGTCTATTTATTTGGACTCTTTCCTGACTTCCTAAATGTCAAATTAATTTCTTTTATAAAATGGTCATGTCTTTTTTTAACAAAAACAAATCATTGGGGTTTGGGATGTAGCTCAGTGGTCGAGTGCTTGCTTAGCATGTGAAAGACCCTGGACTGGTCCTCAGTACCATACACACACACACACACACACACACACACACACACATACACACACACACACACCATTGCCTAAATATGAGAAAGATATTTTCATTTTAAAGGTTTTTTTTAAAGCTGTGCCACTAGTAATCACCAGGCACATAAGGATATTTAATTTCAAATTAGTTTAACTGAAAATAAAAATTGAATTCAAGACCATGCTGATCTATAGGCAAAGAATATATTAAACCATCAGAGAGATGTGAATGAGAAAGCAGGTATGTTTATGAGGTCAGTAAGTGACAAAATGAATCATAAATCTGTCCCTAAAAGGCAAGTATTAGAACTTTAAAAAACAGGACCATTTTGTTAAATAAAATGTTAAATTTTAATGAATCATAGGTCTACCTTACTCTGTGGAATATATACTTAAGTAAAACATATTAAAGTACTAGAGTGTATTCTTTAAAATTTGGATGATAGCAAACTTCTATGAAGTCGGACTTCCTTAATGTACTCTTACTTTCCAAGTATGGCAGAATGGGGGAAGAAATTTCAAGACCATTATTCAGTGGTGTGGCTCCTCTTTATTTTTAGCAAGAATTAATGTAAATATGAGTTCAGTATCAGGAAGCCACAAATCTTGATTCTAACTATCTACTAATTGAGTTTAATTATATTGGCTACAACTGAAGATGTCTATACTATATGTGATGAACATTATGAAAGCTTGCTTGAGTCAGCACAGAAAATAACTAGGCAAAAGAAAAATAGGTATATTCATTCTGATAACTAAGGGCCTCGTTTTTTTTTTTTTTTTTTGCTATTGTCCTCAAATACCCTTCTCATGCTCCCATTTCCTTCAATTCAGTGCCTACCTTAATAGGAGCTCCCTGAAGTCAGCTACTATTCCTCAGCACTTACTTTAGACCTTACTATAGAATTTGCTAGAACCTCTAAGGTAGAGTCAGCTGTATGCATCTGTGTCTTCCTGAAAGTAAGAGATTTTTTTTTATTATTTATTGAAGTATTTCCCCCTCAACAGTAAAAATGGTGCCTTGAGATGGGAGCTCATTTCTAGAACTGAAGGAATAAGAATTATCTGTCTTAAAAAGGAGAAATGTAAAGAATCAATTATCAAATAGTAATGAAAAAGATTTTATGGAAGATAGGCTCCATAGAATGCACATTCCGTGACAGCAGGGACTTTGTTTTGTCCCTAGTTACATCCCAGGGGCTGGAACATGTGTAAAACACTGGAGGCACTCAGGATTTGCTGAATACTGACTACAGATGACTGACGAGTGCTAAAATGGATTAATTTCTAGTAAAATCTCCTTTCTTCAAGATCTGCAGAGATACACATCTTCTCTGTCACAGATGAGGTCAGAGATAAAAGCAACAGCCAGAAGACTTCTCTACTTTCCTGAAGGCCGCCTGCGGTGGCGGCTACATTACTTCATGTGGGACGCGCTTTACCTGGGCAGTAGTTAAAGCACTGCACATGGAGCAGATGGCCTCTGCATCATCATCGGTTTTCTTTTTCACTTGCAAAAGCTGAGCAGCTTGAATGAGAGGTTCCAGGGTTTCTTTCGCCCCACTGTTCATCAGATTCTTGTCACGTAGCCATTCTTCTAGTTGACTGACATTGTACCTATGCCACAAAAAGCCAGAGAATGAAAGACAAAATGCAAATTTGCAGAATGCTGTCATAAATGTCTTAATTTTGAGTGTGTAGCCTTGTCAGTTAAAATGACAGGCAGTATTTTTGTTCAATTTTCTAAAATCTAATCAGCTTTGCTTAAAAATTTATTAATATAGTCAGGTTTATAATCATAATTATGTAAGATAAAATGACAAGAGAATAAATTCTCTTTAATGGAACATGGAAACAAAGTCACTATATAGCAAGTTATAGAAGTTTTTAATAAATAAAACAGAATGCATAAAATGGCTCTGTTCTTTCTGGACAACTGACCAGAAGATCCTTTCAAGTTTCTCTTGCAAGTGCAGAGTGGCAATTGCCAGGCAAGATGAAGTGGTTCTATGCTACTTGTTCCCTTGCTGCTTGGCACCAACATCAGGCACAATGACTGGAAGCAAGTCATCAGCAGCACCCTGTACCCTGATAGGCCAGCTGCACAGTGACAAGCTGTCTCGGGTGCTGGCACTTGCTCACCTGATCTGCATGCCTTTACTCCAGGAGCACATGTCCTTCCGCAGAAGGAGGTTGTTCAGGGTGATGGCTCCCACGATGTAAAACATCTGCTTGACCACCTGCTTGATCAGTTCTGGGTCCATGCCATGCTGACACATGACCGAGTGGAAGGAGTTGAGCTGCCGGAGGATGGAGTCCAGAGTGTAGGTGCCTTCATCGGCGATACTGGAGGTTCGCTTTCTTAGCCCTGTGGGCTTCACCCCTGACACACCCTGGATTGTTTCATGCTCCAGCATGCCTGAGACTGTAAGAGTATTTCAAATATTAGAAGTTGTAGAAGGAAACCTGTTTCATGCACAAACATGCCATGTGCACGTATACACATAATTCAATTTAGGAAAATGATCTGAGAATTGAAATAGAGGGAAAAGGAAGCCTAGCACGGTGGTGCACACTTCTAATCCTAGCTACTTGGGAGACTTAAGCAAGAGTATTGCAAGTTTGACTTTAGCACTTAGCAAGACAGTCTCTAAAAAAAAGGTTGGGGGTATAGCCCAGGGGTAAAGCACTTGCCTAGTGTGCCCAAGGCCCTATGTTCAATCCTAGTACTACAAAATTAAAAAATGAAACAAAAAGGACTTCAAGAAAAGGGCTTCTGGAATTTAAACTTTAATGAACAAAGTTCTTAAATGTAAGAATTTACCATAAAATTAAGTAATCTTAATGGTGTATTTTCTAAAATAAGAAGTAGTAGCAATGTCAAAGCAAAAGCATGTGGCATCTTGGGTGGGTTTTTGAGAGAGGTGAGGGTTAAGATAAGCACTTCTTAGCAATTATCAAGAATAAAAATAATAATAAATGTTGTGAGGATGTGGGAGAAAAAGGTACATTCATACATTATCAGTATGCAAATTAGTACAACCATTCTGGAAAGCAATATGGAGAGATCTCAAAAAACTAGGAATGGAAGCCCCATAAAACCCAACTATTCCACTCCTTGGTACTATCCAAAGGATCTAAAATCAGCATACTATAGGGATGTAGTCACACCAATGTTGATAGCACCACAATTAACAATAGCTAACTGGCCTAGGTGTCTGTAAACAGATGAATGGATAAAGAAATTTGGTTATGTACACAATAGAATTTTACTCAGCCATAAAGAAGAATGAAATTGGGGCTGGAGCGGTGGCTCAATGGTTACAGCACTTGCCCGGCATGTTCAAGTATGTGAGTTCAAAGCAAAGTCTTGGAGCAACGAAAGCCACGTGAAAAACTAAATAAAATTATTTCTCTCTTTCTCTATCTCACGGTCCCTCTGTCTTAAAAAAAAAAAAAACAAAGAAGAAGAAGAAGAAGAATGAAATTATGGCATTTGCTGGTAAAAGGATGGAAATGGAGAACATTATGCTAAGTGAAATAAGCCAGTCTCAGAAAGTCAAGGGTCAAATGTTTTCTCTCATGTGGGAAAGCTAGACCAAAATAAGGAGGAAGGAGGGAGGAAGCAGGGGAAGGAGGGAGATGGGTAGGAGAACCCCATGAAAACAGAAGACAGATCAGTGGAGTAGAGCAAGGGAAGGAGGCGGAATGGGAAAAGGGAAGAATGGTGGAATGAATTTGATCAAACTTTTCTACGAACATATATGAACATACTATAATGAATTTCACCTTTATGTTTATCCATAATCATTATTTTAAAAACTATAAATAAATAGAAGATCAGTAAAGTAGAGGAAAGGGAATAGGAGGAGGAAGGAGAAGTAAAGGGGAAGTACTGGGGACCGAACTGGAGGAAATTATATTCCATACTTGTATATCAAACGAACTCCAATATTATATGTATATCTATAATGAACTAATAAAAAAACAAAAAAAAAGATAAGCATTCTTCATATATGAGCCCCAGAGGCAATAAAACAGTAAGAAAAAAAAGTGACACCTCGAAACAGACTTAGCGGAGACCAGGGAGAGGGAGTCACGGTGGGGCTGGAGAGCTGGCCCCTTCTTTTATCTGGGGTTCTCATAATAGCAATGAGACCTTGAGGTAGCCTCAGTTTCTGGGGACTTAGTCTTCTCATTTGTGGCACTGCTATCCCCTTACTGTGCGCTCATAGCATTTGGCTTATGCCTCCCTTAGAATACTTATGAGACATCCCCTCCCTGTCTTGTAACCCCTTGAAAGCAAAGACCATGCCTGGTTCATTTTTATATCTCCTGATGCTAAACCCAGCTTCTTCAGAACCTATACTGACAAAGAATTTTTTGTTGTTGCTATTAATGCCTTGGAGATGGAGGCATTATTTAAAGTGGGACACCTCAGAGGTAAAACTCCTTGTTCAGCCAATACAAACAGGTAAAGTAGAAAAAAGATTGGCTAAAGCTGACCTTTGCCTCTGTGTTACCGCCTTCATTTTGGCCAACCCAGGTTGCTTTAAATTCATGACCTTTTAGGGGACAACAGAAGAAATCATTGCCATCTGGCATGGCTTCCTTGACCTTTTAAAGTCTCTAGTAGTTAACTGTGAGCCTATGAAAAGCAGTGAAATACTATGGGTCCTTAGAAGGGAAATGAAGTGTTATGAAAATGTGAAACATGGGTGGAAAAAGAATAGCCTTGAGTCTGCTGACAGTATGTATGAAGATAACAGGATTGGTAACTTGAAAAACATTTTTAACGTTCAACACATTCAAAATTAGCAGCCGGACTCCTACCTAATTCTATTCATACATGCTACACATTCCAAAGGACCATAGTACAGTATGTAAATGAATACCCAGAATGAGTACGTACATATAGGGTGGTACATGGACTCACACATTTAGCTGAATATATGTAAGTAGGATTACACACTAGCTGCTCAGCCAAGAAACCACCTTAGGCCAAGCTGCCTTTAACATTTCCAGGAGATGTACAGCTTGGCATGGAGCATCTGAGATGAACCTCGGAGTCCTGTTCTTGTTGACATAGCATCTTCTCAGCTGTTTCAACATAGACTATTAGGCAAAGTAGCAGCCCTCCTGAGCCTCCTTGGTTTTAGGTGGGTCCCTAGAAAGCCCTGTGTAGTAGTGTCCTTGTCCAAAGATTAAAGTGTTTTGGAAAACTGGGCAAGGTATGAGGTTTATTTCTAGGTATGAAGACTATCCCAATCATAAAAGAGAAGCATTAAACATTGGGGATGGGATGCAGATCTGCTGTTTCAATCATGTGGAAACAGTGATTTCTGTGGCATCTCAGGTAGCCATGGCTGGGGTTCTGGGATTCCTCAGATAATACTGAGGCTATAACTTACTACTTTATGTTCTCCACATGAACTCCTACCCTGAGACATGTGCCACTGGCAGTCATCTATTGATGTGCACTTGATGTAGACTGTGATATTCAGTGATGTGCTGGCCTTACCAATCATTGGCTGAAGGATGTTCTCTAACACCCGCACAAGCTGCTGGTAAATCTGAATGGCCAAGTCACTCAGCACCTGCCGATACTCAGCCAGGTCAAAATTGGTGAGGCAGTGTTCATTCTGGCGAGAGGTGTTATGCTTCATGAAGCCCTAGAGTCATAAAGCAAAGTTAACAATGCACGTGCGGTCAAGGTCTGTTCTGTCTCACTGCCTCCAGTGTGGTAAACATCTCCACGCTCTTTCTCTCCTCTCTCCCAGGGATTTCCATCCATCCCACACCAAAATGCCAGGGGAATCATTCTCAATTGCTAGTGTGAACTTGTTTGCTTTTATCATTTTTTTCCCTCCACTTCTTACAAGCTTTTGAATAATAAATATACTTGGCAACCTAGCATGTAAGCCTTTGCAATAGCAATGCCAATGAACTGATGAATGTTTTTAAATAGTTCAATATTCCAATATTAGCTCATGACAGTTCTTTTCAATGTATTCACTTATGGCAAAGGATTCACTTATGGTAACTATTCATTGATTGATGTTTATTCTATTTTTTCTATGTTTTCTCATAATATAAAAACTCTAATAAAGAAGAAACTATGTCATTCCTCAATTCATTGTTTGGTAGATAATGAACATCAAACAAA
Source organism: Aplodontia rufa (assembly GCA_004027875.1). Taxonomy (NCBI): domain Eukaryota; kingdom Metazoa; phylum Chordata; class Mammalia; order Rodentia; family Aplodontiidae; genus Aplodontia; species Aplodontia rufa. Next base: position 135,215 of record PVKS010000476.1, read on the forward strand.
AAGAGAATTTTCAAGCCATCTCTGATTTTGAGTTTTGAAATTAATACATGGTTAAACAACTTTTTGCCTTTAAAAATTTCCTTTTAAAAAAAAAATCACAGAAAGAATAGCATGCTGGTTTTATAACTGAAGTTTTCTCACCTCTTCTCCACTGTACTGCTTCAAACAGTGCAAAAATCGGCATGTGTTAGAGAGCCAGAAGGAGACAGTTTCAAAATCATCACCTCTTTTCTGAAAGAGAGAATAAATCTACATTTGTCTTTTCCTTAGAGAAATAACACCCTGAAAAAAATTGAACAGACACCACAAGGCCCATTTCTTTCCATTACCATCATAAACTACTACAAAAATAAATAAATCACATTGCAGCTTTATGTCATTGCTAGCAGAATTTCAACCACTGCGTTCATTGACTGTTTATTACATTTCTTGCTATTAGAAAAGTATTCCCATTCAGTTGATGTTTACTTATTAGGTATTCCTTTATGCAGAAAAAAATTCAACCCATAATTGATCCAAACTTCCCTGGGGGTTAATGAAGACAATCAGAAAAAACTAAAGGCATAACAATTTTTTTCAGTTTATATCATTTTACAAATTTTGTAATAAAGAATATGAAGAAGACTTTGAAGCACTCAAACCCAACTTAGCTTAAAAACTTTTGGGCAAGAAAATAAAATGTCTGAGCAGTGAATGAGAGAAGCGATGGAGGAAATTCTGTATTGAGCAGTACATGGTCAGGGGGAAGCTAGTTGGCTCGTTACCAGGCCTGGACCACAATGGAAAGGAGCAGAAGTCACTGTGTCTGAAAAAGACATTTGGGACTGGGATGTTTTTCAGGGGCTGAAGGAGAGACATATTTGGAAGTTCTATAACTCTGTGAACAAAAGCATTAACAAGTTTGGATATGGGAAGTCATAGAACTATCAATATTTGCCTGTACTTTTTCCAAGAAAACTCTTCATAGGAAAAGCCAAAATAATTTACCTGGGACAGGTGTCCCACATTAAATAGCTATGCTTTGATCTTAGGAGCTTTTTTTTTAATGATATATCAAATCCTAATAACTCTTCTATTATGTCACAAAATCTAGGTTCTTAGAAGTTATATGAGCATTCCTGCCTTTAGTCCTTGGTAGTGGCTTTGTGTAGTAAAAGTGTACTAGGAGTAGGATAGAACACAGGGAAACAGATTTGCCATAGAATCATTTCTTTACATCAATAAAATTTACTTTCCTAATCAAGTGCAAAACCCTTAACTTTTTGGATAGTATCTTTCTGAAAAGACTTTATTGAAATCTCAGAGGATAGAAATAATAATTTAAATCATTTTAGATGAGACAGAACAACTGAGTTCGGGTCCTCATTTTATCACAAGGTCTGAAAGACCTAGCTATGTCTTTCAGTATTAGGGAGATTGCCAGAAGGGAATAAAATATTATGATACTCTCAAACACAGAAAATCATACTATGGCTTGAATGAAGATTTGAATAAGCAACTACTTTAACCCTTGGCAAAAACCTGCCTGGTAACTGCTCCTAGTGGAGGCTCTAGGCTGAGCTGATGATGACCAACCATACAGATTCAGGGGCAATGCTGGCCTCAGGTTGGCTGGTGGAACAGGGTCACTGAAGCTCTCTGTTGAAGTTTAGACAAGTAAAACTTCAGAGATCTTTGGAACAGCTTTAAGAAAAAACTTCTAATTGAGCCTATACCAAAGAATTACCAGGATCCCCAGCACTGCGGGTGTGGATTGCCGGATAGAGTTGGTTAAAACCTAACGAGAAGCCAGTTGTGGTGGCACAAGGTTGTAATCTCAGCAACTCAGGAGGTTAAGGCAGGAGGATCATGAGTTCAAAGCCAGCCTTAGCAACTTGTCAAGGCCCTGAAAACCCGTTTCAAAACAAAAAGTAACAAAATAAAAAGGGCTGGGGATGTAGCTCAGTAAAGTGCCCTTGGGTTCAATCTCCAGCACAAAAACAAAACAAAATAAAAATAAAAACACAAAAACAATCCTTAAGGAGAAGACTGAATTCCATAAATAATTCAGTTGCTGTTCTCACTAGTGGGCTTCAGATTTTGCTAAGCAATTGTTAAACAAATTAACTCTACAAATACCAATTCTTTCAGCATAAACACTAAGGGGACACTCTGTTCTCATAACATCGAATACTCTATATTACTTCAAAATAAGATACCATTTGCTTGTTTGGAAACTTAAAAAATTTAAAACTGTATGACAACTGTCTACTCAAGAAGTTATTAAATTTAGCTTGACAAAACAATATTTTTATAATGAGCAAACTGTGGTCAAAACTAAATAATAAATCAATATTAGTTGACTGTCTCACAGAGAAGACAAGATGAACTCAAAAGATAGTTTTTATTTACGAGATAAAAATCATCTATGAGCAAAAAATTGCATGGATTCGCCATGTCTTCGACTAGTTATGCTGCTTTAGAGCCCATATAAAAAAACCAGTTGGTAGCTTGGTTCAGTGGCACATACCTGTAATCCCAGTGACTTGGGAGGCTGAGAAAGGAGGACTGTAAATTCAAAGCCAGCCTCAGCAATTAGTGAGGCCCTAAGCAACTTAGTGAAATCTTGTCTCAAAACAAAAACAATAACAAAAATAAAAGCCAGGGCTAGGAATGTGGCTCACTTGGTTAAGTGGTCCTGGGTTGAATCCCCAGTAACAAAACAGCAAAGACCAACCGAACAACAAGAAGCCCAAAAACCAGTTGCTAAAATTAAATGATGCGAGACACAAGCACAATGGCATCAAGAGGATATTCTGTGCCAGCGCTCACTCCTTTCTCATCTTTAAATAATGTGGTACAATAATTGGTCAAACTAGATAAAAGCCTTCTTGCAATTAGGTTGAGAAAGAAAAAACTTTACTTTTGTCTAAGTAGGAGCTTACTTGGTGGCAAAATTTGTAGTCTAAGTACAATATCGCACCAACATGCAAAAAGTCAAATGAGTTATATTCAGAAGATATTGATCAATTTTAAAATGTTAAGTCTTCAGGAACTCCACACTTCAGTAACCACCTATAACATAATTACACGGAATATCTGCAGAATTGAGACTGAGAACCAGCATTTGTCAGAGCTTCACGAGCAGGGGCTGGGATTGGAGAGGAATGAGGAGTTAGTGTTTAAAGGATACAGAATTTCGCTTGGGGAAGATGAAGCAGTTCTACAAATGGATGCTGGTGATGATTGTACACACTGTGAATACTTACTACGCTTAAAAATGGTTAAAAGGGTAAATTTTATGTTACTTGTATTTTACCACAATTAAAGTTGAAGGAAGGCATTTTAGAGTTGCGAGACTCCAATGGGTACATTATGTTTATGTTAACTATCTATTCTCTTCATCCTCAACACTCCCGTTAAGATAATAAGAATGCAAAGTACCTGCAGCACATTACCTCAATTTCTCACAGAAACACTAAGTTAAAACTAAGTACCATGACCACTGTTTCTCTAGAGTCAAGAGGATTATGCAAGATGACTCAGAGACTCCTGAGTTCCGTAGGACTTTCTGCTTGGTTATATAATGCTGCTGCCTCTTCCAAGTCTGCCTTCTCTGATTAGCATCTTATGTTGCTTCTCACATGGAAGCAGGCATTTTAGGTAACAAGAATAATTATGGAGTGAGTTGGAGAAAAATGGGAACAAAAGTTGGAAGAAAAAATTGTAAAGCTTTATCAGACTTTTAAAATACGAACGAGCCATGTATTATTGAACTTAATATTGACTTTTTTTTTTTAAAGAGAGAGGGACAGTGAGAGAGAGAGAGAGAGAGAGAGAGAAAGAATCAATTTTATTTAGCTTTTCATGTGGCTTTCATTGCTCTGACACTTTGTTGTGTACGTGGTGCTGGGGTTTGAACCCGAATCCTTGCACATTGCCAGGCAAGCGCCATAACCACTGAGCCACCGCTCCAGCCCCTTGACATTTATTTTAACATCAGCATCATATATATATATATATATTATATATACATATATATATATTAGTCTCCACTGAATATATTTTAGTTTCAAGTAAAATCTTAAAGCAGACCATATCTGTCATTGAAGAAATTAAATTTACTCAGTTAAATGCAATAATATCAAGTTAATTTTGCTTCCTGTCCAATTTGAGCCCTGTTTTGAAAAAAGGCATATAGAGAGGTTGCAAGGAAGAATATTTCCTAAAATACAAGTTTTTAGTGAAGACTGTAAAGTCTTCAAAATTAGCAACTTTGCCCAAGTCTAAGGAAGAAAAAGCATGCTTATACAGACTGTCATCATTCACACTCGTTATGAGAATTTTGTTAAGCATGAACTCACCTTCAATACTTTTTTGATGCTGTTAATTGTTGATGTTAGCAATGACCTTACTTTCTGGTCATCATTCAGGTAGTCAGCATGTCGAACACACATAAACAGGATATATGCTGGCAGCCCTGGAATCAAGTTGACTGCTACACCACGTGGCTTCAGTTCTGAAAACATGAACAAACAAAATAACACAACACTGAAAGTCTCTGTGAAGCATGCTTTGCCAGGTACAAAAACACAGTTGTCAGGTAAACTTCAATTGTTCAGGGTAAAGCATTTCAAAAAAGAGTTTCTTGTTTTTTGTTGTTCTGTACAGGGAATTTAACCCAGGAGACTCTTTTATATCCCCAGTTCTTTTTACTTCTTATTTTGAAATAGAGTCTCATTAGATTGCTAGGAATCCTTCTAAATTGTTGAGGCTGGCCTTGAACTTTCAATCTTCCTGCCTTAGACTCCCAAGTTGCTGGGATTATAGTCATGAGCCATCACATCCAGCAAAAAGGAGTACTGTACAACTCATTATTGGAGAAATTCTTGAGTGCAGGAACATGTCTGTATGATATTTATATTTCCTGCCCTGACTCTTACCTTGAACTCCAGTCTTGTGTATCAAACGCCTTCCTGATGCCTCTGCTGAGCACATCAAACTGAGTCTCTCCCAAACTAAGCTCCTGGTTCCTACGAAACCTACTCTTCCAGTGGTTCTCTCCATCTCAGGAGACGGCAGCTCTCAGGTTATAAATCTCCTCATCTCTTTAGCTCCTTTCTTTTCTCACACCACATATCTAATCCATTAATGGATCCTGTTGGCTCTCCTTACAAAACACATCTGGAGTCCAACTACGTTGTACTGCCTCCACTAGTAACCACCCTAGTGTAGCCACCACCATCTGCTCTCGAATTCCTCTAAGGGATTCCTACTTGGTCTTGCCGGTCCACCCTTCGCTGCCCAGTAGTACACTTTCCATACAACTAGAGTATTTCTTTAAGAAAATGTAGGTCAGAATATGTAACTCATGTTCTAAGAATTCTCCAGGCAATTTCTCATCTCATCCATGTATAAAACCCGAAACCCTCACGGTGCTCTATGTGATCTGGCCCTGGTTCTCATCCCTAGCCCCAGGTCACTGCTCCAGTCAGATGAGTATTCCTGCTGTTAGCTGAACACACACACACATGCTCCCGCCCTAGGGCCGATGTGCTTACCAGTTTTTTGTCTCTAAGGTTCTTTCCTCAGATATCAGTACCCTTCCTTCTTTTAGCCTCTGTCCAAAGATCACCTTATTAAAGAATGTTTCCTGACAATTTTACACAAAAAGTATACCTGGTTTCACTCTTTATCCTTTTTTATACTCCCAAGCCAAGGCTCCTTAATCATTTTTGCTAAATGGAGATCAGGATGAAATTGAAGTGCCTCTGTAGCCACATATAGTTGTGAGTTTACTGCCATGAACCTGAAGGATGTTAAATCAGATATAACTCCAATCACACTGCTGTCACCCTGGCACCTGGGTGGAGGAATGCTATGCAAAGGCTGAAGGAGAGGTTTTAAGGTTTTTCAGTTCACAACTCATGGGTGTGAGGACTGTTTCCTCTTTTATCATCAGCCCCTGAAGTGTCTTCTCACAGAGCCAGGTGGCTCACTCCCAAGGTCTTACCCTTCTAAAATGCATGATATTCCCTTCTCATTTGTCCTACCCTGTCCATTTCTTTGCTGGAATCTTTACCTTAATTCTTTTGTTTCTGCTCTATTATTGAACTGTTACCTTCAACATATTTAGACATAAATCTTTGTAGGAAAGTAAGGAAGAACAGAAATTCAGAAATCTAAAAGGCCAACTCTGAGAATCCCTTGAGAGGTTGCTTCAATAGTACTACACATGGCCAGGCTCTACTCCCTAGAGATTTTAATTTAATTGGTCTAAGTTAGAGCGACTATATATCAATACTTCTCAAAATCTGTTGGTGATTCCAATGTACACACAGGATTGAGGTCTGGCCTCAAGGAATCCTTACAGGCAGATCCTAAGCACTTGTCCCTGCAGTCTGACTGCAAAGCAGGAAACAGGCAGGACCTGCAGCAGCACTGCAGCTCATGCTGTGTGACGATGACTAAAGAAGCTTCCAGTCTTCCTCACCACTGACACATGTACCAGAAAGACCTTTTACCCCACGCAGAAAATACCTAGAATCAGGTTCTTGACAAGCTTTTGCTCATCCTCCTTCTTGTATTCCAGCATTCCTTGGAAATCCTTTTCTTTCCTGGGAATGTTGACTGGGCGGATAGGTTCATCAATGATCTGTCCTGGAGATATATTCTCCATCTGGCCCACTTCAAATAGAAAAAGAAAAAGAAAGAAAAAAAAGAGAGAGAGAGAGAAGAATGAGAAGAATGGTTTTCAGATAGAAAAAAGTGAGAAGGTTTTATGTTCTTAGCATTTTAAATGAACTCTTTAATAACTGAAGACTGCTGTATTTGCCACTTTAAACTGTCCCTTTATAAATTATATTGTTGTGCTAAAATTGAGTGGTAAATATCAAAATTAAATGGTGATGGTACTCTCATAGGCACTAGAGCCTGGCACTATTCATATCAAATAACCTAACCCAACCAGATTTGATTTTTTTTAAGAGAGAGGAAGTATATTTTTATTGATTTTTTTCATCTGGTTTTTGTTTTTCCAACACTTAATTGTATATGTGGTGCTGGGGTTCAAACCCAGGTGCTTGTGCATGTCAGGCAAATGCTCTATTGCCGAGCCACTGTTCCAGTTCCTGATTCGAAACTTTTATTTATTTATTTATTTATTTTTGCAATAAAGTTACTCACAGAGGGAAAACAACATTTTACAAAGGGGTAGCAAGAACAACTTTAGCTCTAAGAATCTAGTTATTGAAAAACGAATGTTTAAACATATCATTACAACCAAGAATGTTCCCTCATATCAGCTACTGTGAAACTGTATTATTTTCCATAAAAGCCTCTTATAGCAAACACTTTTCTCCTGCTACCTCTAATCTCCAAAGAAATCACAAATAAAATACCTTTATTTATTATGAATTCCTAAATATTATTTTTATTGTTTGTTTTTTAATGAATACCAAAGTCCTACCGTGAAGTTACAATCATTAAAGTACAACAAATGACAGGAATTAAAAATGGTCACTATTGTCAACGGCAGAGGCCAGGGAGGAATTACGCTAAGGATAAAAAGAAGTCTCCGGTTTCATTTCAAAGTTGGGAACCAAACGGAACAAAAGGAAGAGCAAGGGAGCGTGTGAGCTATCTTCGAGGCTGTGGTAGTAAGCAGGGCTTTATTCTTTTATCTACAGGAAAGTGGAACAATTAGGAAATCTGTTTAAGTGTAGATTTACTTTGTGTTCTGAGATTGTTGTCAAACAAAATGAAGATCAGATACAAAAATATTAGAAAGTTTAAAATTGCTGACTCTGTGGGTGGGGTATCAGAGCCTCTTGTGTTGCTATGGGCAATTTCCTTTTTTAATTCTGAGAAACCAGTTCCACAGGGAGAAATTATCACAGAGAACAAAACACCTGCCAGTGCTCTTGCTTATGTGGCACCAGACTTGGTGACACACCATCTACCCCTTGATGCAGCATCACACACTGGGACTAGCAGCACCGAAAACCTGGTTCAGGCAGAGTTATCGCCACCCACAAACACTATGATATCTAAAGAGCGACCAGATTGAGACTGGAAGATTGGGATTATGGCTATCTCCTGTGATCTAGTGCTGTGACAGATGATGTGGTCTGAAATCCATGAGACTTGTTGTATAATGTATTCCTCTGTGTAAGAGAAGAGGAGACTCAAGCTGTTTATTTTTACTCTAATTCTTTCTGGGGTCATTTTAAACACAACACCCATAAGGAATGATGAAGCTGTGCCCTCCACAGCTCACACACTTGATGCTATATGTTAAATAATAAATTCTCTGCCATCTGTTTTACCAGTCACTTTAAGCCACAGAGATAATTCCAAGAGGGAACACTGGGAGGAAACCAATTTTAACATATCAGATTTAACAGTAAAAGCACAAGTCTAGGGACTGGAGAGGCTACAGTGCTTGCCTTGCATGCGCAAGTACACGAGTTCAAACCCCAGCACCATGTATACAACAAGGAATCAGGAATGAAGTCACATGAAAAACTAAATTAAAAAAAAATTGCTTTCCTCTTTCTAAAAAAAAAAAGCACATGTCTACCAGGTGTCATGGTAAGTGCTTGTAATTGTAGCTATTTTGGAGGCTGACATAGGAGGATTACAAGTTTGAGGCCAGCCTCTGCAATTTAGGAAGACCCTGTTCTAAAATAAAAAAAATTGAAAGGGCTCATTAGTAGAATCATTAGTAGAATGTCCCGGGTTCAATCCCCAGCACTGGGGGAAAAAAATAGAGCCCATGTAAACTGAAGAGGATGTTTTTAGCCTAATGATTTAATAAGATGCCATTTACTATGAGATATAACATTTTATATAACACTGAAAAAAGAAAAATGCCAATAAAACTATAACACATCAACAATCATGAGACATACTTGAGATGCTAAAACATGAAACATGCACTTCAGAATTATAATATATGGTTAATATTTTCAATAAGAAAGCTTGTGTTTTAATAGAAAGCTTTACTTTCTTTTTGCAAAATCATGAACTAGGATATTTTTGGGTCTGTACAAAAATGTCAAACAAAATTTACCATCCTCTCGTTAAAATTTTTCTCTCTGCCTCAGAATTCTTCCTAGAATTTTGTAGTCATTACAAAAGCTCAACATAATTTTGATTTATTGAGCAAAATTATTTATTAATTAAAATGTCACCTTCTATGTAGCATCAGGAAAATACAAAGCCTTAAAGGGATAAACCAGAATACTACCTCAGTGTTCTTTTCTTTTCTTTTTCTTCCTCCTTTCCTTTTTCTTTTTGGTTCTGGGAATTGGACCCAGGGACACCTAACTACTGAGCTACATCCCTAGTCTTTTTTATTTTTTGAGACAGGGTCTCCCAAAGTTGCTAAGAGTCTCACTAAGTTACTGAGGCTGGTCTTGAACTTGTGATCCCCCTGCCTCAGACTCCTGAGTTGCTGGGATTAAAGGTATGTGCTACCTAGCCTGGCTCTATCTCAGTTTTCAAACACTCAAGAGATGTTGGTGGTTGCAATGGTTTGAATATCTGTGTCTCTCCAAAATTCTTGTTGAAACTTAATCCCCAGTGCAACAGTATTAAAATGTGAGGCCCTTAGGAAACAACTAGGCCATGAAGGCTCCACCTTTATGGATGGGACTAGTGCTTTATAAAACTGTTAGAAGGAATTAACTAGGCTTTTTCCCCTTCCATCCCTTCCATGTAAGGACACAGCCTATGAACCCTCTGGAGGGCAGAGCAACAACGCACCACCAGGAAAACAGAAACGAGACCCTCAACAGGCAGTGAGCCTGCAGGCACCTTGATCTTGAACTTCCATCCTCTAGAACTATGAGAAACAAATTTCTGTTGTTTAATTACCCAGGCTGAGGTGTTCTGTTGGCAGTCACCTATTCCAGTATTTTACCTAATATGGATATCCTTATACAAAAAGCTGAAGCAATCTCTATTTCTGTTTTCCAAATTCTTTATTAGCTTGAAAGAAAGCATCCCTTAACCGCTTGTTCTTGAAAAGGAAAGGAAATTGGATTTCTGAAAATTTATTTTTCCTCAGTTGCTACCTGGAAGGTCTTAATCTCAAGTTTAATTACGACAGTCAGATATATTTCTGTAAGTAGAGAATCTCCGCTGGAAAACATGATTCAAAGGAGAGAAATCTGTGTTCTCAGAGGGCTTGGGTTCTGATCCTGAATGTCATTGGCTGAGGGTTTGGGAAAGTCACTTGAGCTTTTCTTCTCTTATGAAAAATTAAATGATTTCTAGAATACTGTCTAAATTTCTTGACTACAAAAACTGAGAAGGAACACCCACTCCTAGATTAAAATACGGCAAAAACATCAGAATTTTGAAATACTCCATTTAACTATATAATTCCTGCTAAAAATTATATGGGTTGGTATTTTTAAAGATAGATTTTATTGGCTTTTAAAAATGTCTCCTTAAATATAGACCACAGGAGGTGGTATGAGTCATGTTAGTTTAAGCTCAAGGACTTAAGTGTTTTGCAACGTATTTGAAGAAAAATATTAACTGTTGGTTACTGGAAAGTGCTTTGTTATACAAAGTTGTCAGTATTTTCTGTATAACTGGGATATTCAGGATAAAGGGGGAAGTGTTAGAACAGTTTTTTTTTTTTTTTTAACCTATTCCCTAATTTGAGGGTAGAGCTGGGACAATGCTTGCCACAATGGCCCAGGTCACCTAAGTCTATTTCATTTTATCCTCTGGATGGCACATCACTTGACTCAAAATATGACCTTTCTTAAGAATCATTATGTTTTCTTTTGGCTTAATCTATGAACTGCCTTCTTAAATGTTTTTAGCTTTATAGCTGTTAGGGTAGTTTAAATGATAAGGTTGATTTCTGATTAATAATAGCCTAAATTTAATAATATCTTGAAATAGTCTAACATATATCTTTAATTTAAAAATGTATATATCAAGGAAAGCTGATTAAAAGTGTGAAATAGTAATTTTTCTATTTATCAAAATTTTTTAACATATGGCAAAGAGCCAGGAGGGGTTTAACAAAAAAGCAAACTCACAAGTTAATACCTTAAAAGCAAATACACTTGTTTGATTACCACCTTATGACATAATTAGAGCAGTTAAGAGTAGAAAGTTCACATTTAACAGGTGGCAAAAGTGAGATATACAGAGGTTTGGTTGGTTGTTCAGTATCACATGGTTAGTAAGTACAAGGGGCTAAGACTTGAACCCAAGAAGCTTGGCTCCAGAATCCATGCTCTTTCTTTCTTTCTTTCTTTTAAAGAGAGAAGTACAGGGAGAGAGAGAGAGAGAGAGAATCAATTTTTATTGAGTTTTTCACATGGCTTTCGTTGCTCTGACACTTAGTTGTGACGTGGGTGCTGGGGTTTGAACTTGTGTACTCATGCATGCCGGGCAAGTGCTGTAACTGCTGAGCCACCGCTCCAGCATCCCCATGCTCTTTTTTTTTAATAATAATAATTTTTTTTTTTAAGAGAGAGGGATAGTGAGAGAGAAAGAATAAATTTTATTTAGTTTTTCATGTGGCTTTTGGTGCTCTGAGACTTCATTGTGCACATGGTGCTGGGGTTTGAACCCACGTACTTGCGCATGCCAGAAGTGCTGTAATTGCTGAGCCACCCCTCCAGTTCAAAATCCATGCTCTTAGTGGCCATGCCATAGCACATTATCTGGCATATATGAGATACTTATTACATACTTGATGAATGAATTCTCTCCCTCTGGAATTAATTATCACCACAAAAGAACATTTTTCCTCATGTAGAAATGGAAATTTCTACTTCGTAGAGGTCAGGTTTGCCAAAAGTCATTTTTGTTGTTATTCCTAATATTCACATACAAATCTCTGTTAGGCCAGTAGTATAGCAATACACAACCAAGATTCAACAATTATCACAAGAATACATTCAGATATATACCTTCTAGTTCACCAATTTTTTTGGCAAAAACTTTCAGTTGTTTTTTCAGTTTCCGTACAGTCTTATCCTGTTTTTCAAGTTGTTCCATCAAATCCTAAAAATGAGAAACATAACAAAAAGATCAAAATAGCCCTTTTAAAAGGCACCAAGGGAAAACAGACACAACAAAGACACAGCACTGTTAGTTTTACATAAAAGCTCCAGAGCAGCTCTTTGGTGGAGCCACCACCTGGCTAAAACTGGCAGGCACGGGTGGGAAATGCAGCTATAACAAAGCCAAATGTTAAATAACACAAAGCCGTAAACTCCTTTACAGCATGATGGAATGCAAGTTTCCTATGGAGTCTTTTCCAGTAGACTCCCCGTGGATGAAACAATCGAACCTTGTAAATATACTGTTATTCCAGTGAACTGGCTTCTTTTAAAGAAGACTAGGCAAGCATGAACTTTGATGAGTTAGTTGAAAGTTTTGGGGGAAGATTTAACGATTGTTGAACTTATTAGGGAGGGACTAATACTGTATGTGTATGAAACGTTCTATGAGAGACTCATTCTTTGGAGATACTAAAATTAGCCCTGAAAGTTAAAAAGTTTTGGGAATTAAAAGGTAAGTTGAAAAAATAATCAAATAATCACAGAGAATGGGATAAAGGGTACTTTGTGGACTAGGACCAAAGTGGCAGGTGGTATATGAGACAACCATGAAATCTTGCAGGTGAATACACACACACACACACACACACATATATACACACATATGTATATATTATTCCATTTATATATGCACTATGGAAAAAACAGTATGTTTACAGTGGAAGGTACTGAATATTGAAGTGTGATTACTGTCTGTAAAAGAGAATTCTCTAAAATGACAGGCACAATAAGAAATTCAATAATTAAAGCGGACAAGAGCAAACTCAGACAGTGGATTTAGATACTAGACCAACAATTTGGGATTTTTTCTTTGGGTACTGGGGATTGAACCCAGGGTGCTTTGTCACTGAGCTACATCCCCAGTCCCTTTTTTATTTTTTGAGACAGGGTTTGGTTTTGTTAAATTGCTGAGGCTGAGCTCAAACTTATGATTCTCTGGCCTCAGCCTCTCAAGTTGCTGGGATTACAGGTGTGCACCATGGCCCCTGGCTAGAACAACAATTCGAAGGGAACTGTTGCTAATACTTCATTCAAATCGTTATGTTGTAGTTGTTGGATTTTACTTGATCTTTCAAATTACACTGCTTCCATCACACTGTAAGCCTAGTGTTAATAATAAACCATACATGACAATAGACACTGGACACTGATAGAGGTGACACCACTGGCTAAAAGACAGCTGTGGGAAGAAACAGGTTTTGTGAAAGTTTTTGAAGAGACTTCTGGGAAGGGGCAGGCAGCAGTGTGCTCTTCAGTTATAGAGGGCTAGAAGTAGCAAGGAAGACAAGTGAAAAACACTGGTTTTACATACAATCATCCGTTTGTAAAGTGAAATCCGATATGATTGATACTTCTTAGGGTCATCTGCATATAATTCCTCAAAATACTGAAAAAACAGGCATAATGGATATTTGTTTTTCTCCTGTCTTTGAGGGAATCTACCTCTCAGCATAATCAATTTAAAAATATTTTAAAACACAAATAATAAGTTTGTATATGTTCAGAAGACCATTCTGTCACCTGTCATTATATTACTTATCTAGTATAGACAATTTTAACTACACAGTTATAGGCATTTTGTTTTTAAAGAGAGAAGGACAGTGAGAGTGAGAGAGAGAGAGAGAGAGAGAGAATATCAATTCTTTTTGAGTTTTTCACATGGCTTTCGTTGCTCCGACACTTAGCTGTGTACGTGGGTGCTAGGGTTTGAACCTGTGTACTTGCGCATGCTGGGCAAGTGCCATAACCTCCGAGCCACGGCTCCAGCCCCTACAAGCATTTTTTGCATGATCAAAAGAAACAGGTGATGAGTGCACTGTCATTTAGCAGGTAAACAGAGTGGTTGTCCACAATGCCCAGACTAGGCTATCACTTCAGTCCTGGGCCCTCCTGCTGGAAGCAGCAGCAAGGGTAGGAATGGCAAAGAAAATGAATGTGAGTGCTAACTGGCACTGTTAGCACTCTTGTTTGGAAAGAATGGTGAGAAGTCAGGGCCTTCCTTCCCTGAAAGGCATCCTGGGGAAGGTCTGTGAAATCTGTTCTCTAGAGGAGGAGGGATACACCATTCTTGTATTTGTGTTGGGGCAGTTGGTGGCTGGTGGATGTCATGCAAGGTAGATCTTCCAAGAACTCTAAGCCTAGTTCTACTGTTGCTTGAATATTCTGCTCAAGTGCTTTCTTAAGAAAATGTACAATTAAGATTGAGAACCCATAAAGAGTTTGAAAAAGCACATCATTTCATGTATTTAAATTTGAATCCATTCTCCTGAATTAGTAGTCAGTGTAATGGCAGGAGAAATAGCTGACTTAAAAGGGTACTCCCCAAACTCAAACTCATTAGCCAGACTCTTCCAGTTTAGAATGTGGGGGCTCATTTTATTTTTATGTTAGCTACGAAAAATTGCTAGAAAAAATTAATGCTGCAGATAGGTTGCAAGGCAAATATTTGATCAACTTAGTGAACAGACTCGGGGAATCTGCCACTCAGAAGCATCTTTATTTCATAGATTCACCTAGTATTTTAAGACAATCATTTATAAGCACAAACTTAGCATGCTGATCAATCAATATTATTTAGTATATTTAACAATTCTTAGTCAAAGCATTGTTAGTTTAATTTAAGCAACAATATACTTGAGAATAATAAAATGACATTTCAAAAATATTGAATGAATCAGTAGTTTTTCCCATGAATTGATAAAATTTCAGTCTCTTTGGAAAGAGTTCAATACCATTCTGACCTTCTTCTGCTATTCCCACTATGTAGCCTCACACAGAAATACAGACTACAAAAAGAATACCTTCAGTTTTTGCTTCTAATTCATGTAAAAGATGGCTGGATAAATAACAATAGGAAATTGTTTGTAATGTAGAGTATCACTAAGGGAGTAATGGAGAGATGATTTAGATTGATAATCTTTACAGAAAATTAAAAATATTTTATTATAAGTCATAAAAAAGGCAAAAACCCTCAACAGTTCTAAATAACTTTTCTCAAAATTAGGCTGTCACTACAGTACAGATTTTATACAGAAGTACAAAATTATAATTTTTCAATGATTTAAAATACTATATATATATATGTATATATATATCTCAGATTTTTAAAACAGCAAATCTGTAAAAAAAAGGTTATTATGTAACAGAAAGAAAGAGTTTAGAAAATATTTCTGGTAAGAAAAAAAAAGAAAGAAAAGAAACAAGGAAAGCGAAAAGAAAAAACTTGGATTTCACACCAGTGTTCAAAATCTGGCATGGGGAAAAAATTCTTCATTTATTGTATGAATAAAATATGTGCAAACCTGAATTCTAATCCCCTCTCCTTGTCCAACAAGTTCTATCCAGCATTAGCCAAAAGCCGCTACTTGGTTCCCTGACCTCAACTCTAACCCTGCTCTTGTCTGCCCGAGACACAGGCTGGGATGACCTTGGTAGCTTCTTGGGGACCAAATATAAACAAAGTTGTTCCAGTCTGTCATGGTGATCATATACCAAACCTGGAGAAAGCAGGGGATCCTTAGCTGAAGTGGAGGAAGCAGGTAGCCTGGGACTCTATCAAAAGCCCAGTGTGTAGTCAGTAGATCACTTCCTAACCCCCCAAATGATGTCTCAGAAAACTTCGACACCTGGCGCTTTCTGTGAGAACAGCTTGTGGGCATGCCTTTTCATTTCTACCAATGTATTCATGTTTTCTTTACTCTTTCTATTAAAGGGATAACAAGTATGGGGCAGGGAGCTTTTCCCTGCAAGGAAAGCTATGTTTGACCAAAAAGAAACAAGGATATCGAGCAGGGCCAGGCCCTGCTTGTGTCCTCCAGGAGCATGAGGGCAGGCACCACCCCTTACCAAGTTTTCATTGGTCAGCCGGGTGATCTCGTGTTGTAGGCTAGCCTCGATGCGGGCCTCTGGGGGCAGCTGTAGGTTCTGAGCCAGCAACTGCTGCTGCCGGTTGTTCTCCTCCTTCAAGCTCTGAATCTCTCCCCGGAGGGCCTCAGCCTCATTCTCGTGGCTCCTCTTCTGTGACTGCAGTTGGGATTCCAGCAGCCTGCAGAGATACCATACAAGGAAGGAAGGAGATGATACTGAGTTCCTTCCTAAGGGATGTGAGGCTTCATGCTCACTTGCAAGAGTAGAAAAAACAGATATTCTCTAGCAGTCCTGAATCTTCTGACTTGATTAAAGTTAAAAAAAATCAAACAAGGATCAGAACTGAAAGCTGATGCTCTCCCATTTGTGGCTTTCTGCACTGTATAAAGTTCTTAGAGGTCCTAAAAGACAGAAGAGTTTCAACTCCTTTAGAAAGGTCACAGAAAATGATGACTTTAAAAAGAATCAATTTAAAGACCTAGCTATAATCTGGCTTTCTGTATTTATAATCAAGAATTTAAAGTGGCAAAGACAGTATCACTGCAAAAAATAACTTTGTTACGAGAAAGGGAAAATTTACAAACTCCCAATCTAATCAAATATGCCTTTAAGGATTATAGAAACTAATTCTAGGTAGTGGGTGGGACCCAGGTCCCTATATTTTACTCTTATCACCGAAGAACAGAAAAGCTGGAGCCTTACTCCAAAATATATGCAGATTTACTCAAATTCAGACAGATAGTTCTGTAATTTCATATACACATATATGTGTATATACTTTATCATCTTCTCTCTCCCTATACAATTACATAACAGTAAAAGAATCCAAACATGACATGGTTTTAGAACACAAGGATTAATAGAACCAACAAGTAGTTACTTCTTCTCTGAGCAAAGATGTTGCCAGTTGTGCCCACAGAGTAGATGAGGGCATTGGCAAGAAACCAGAGAGTAAGAGCATCCTCCCTTCACTGTGCGCCTCCCTGCTTCTACATTCACTCCTTTTCCAAAAACAAAGGAAAGTTAAACATTAACTGATGTTAAAAAAAAACAAAAAAACTAATGGATGTGCTGGGCATAGTGGCACACATCTGTGAACTTAGTGACTTGGGAAGATGAAAACAGGAGGATCACAAGTTTGAGGCCAGCCTCAGCAACTTAGCAAGATCCTGTCTCAAAAAGAAGGAAGGGGTTGGGGCTAGTGATGTAGCTTTAGTGGTAAAGCACCACTGGGTTAAAACCCCAGTGTTGCCCCCAAAACAAACAAATAAACAAAAAAGGAATTAACTGATGTGAAGAAAGAAAAACCATTCTTTTATTTTAACTGCTTTGGTTGCCACCTATTGTACAAAACTTATTGATGCCACTGCAAGCAAACTGTTAAAATTGCAAAAGAATTTGATACAATAAAACCTCAAAGTCAATGACAGTGGTTTATGGTTAGAACAAACAAAGCAGAAATAACCAGAAGCCCCTTGAACAAACAATATTTTTCTTTTTAAAGAGAGAGGGAAACGGACAGTAGGAGAGAGAGGGAAACGGACAGTAGGAGAGAGAGGAAGGGAGGGAGTGAAGGAGGAAGGGAGGGGGAGAGAGAGAGAGAATTGACTTTATTTTCATTTACTTTTTCATCTGGCCTTTATTTCTCCAATACTTAGTTGTGTATGTGGTACTGGGGTTCAAACCCAAGTCCTTGCACATGCCAGGTAAGCACCCCAACTGCTGAGCCATCACTTCAGTCTAACAAATAGTATTTTAAGTCTTTTAAAATTTTAATTCTAAAAATGGAATTTTTCTGAGATTTTTAAGATACACATGTCACTGGAGCAGATGATTATCTGCATTAGAAGGATGTTGCTGTTTCTTTTCTTTCCCCTAAGCATAGTTAGTGTGTTGACTCTGGGTAGTTATTCTGAATTGCAGCAATGCAGGAAAGCCTGCTGATTTGTTGTCTCATGCATTTGAATTTTACAATAGCCACACAGAATGCCAAATCATTTACTTGATATTGTTTTTAGGCAGTATAATAATATATAAGAAAGCGGCCATATTGCCACAGGCACATATATCCTGTAGACTGATCTTTAAAACAAAAAGCTGTTGTGTAAGTAATAAATATTAGTCCCTCTCCTCCAATAATTTGTGCACTACTTGAAAGATTCTCTTTTCTTAACTCCTGGGGAGAGAGATTCACAACTTTTAAAGATTCACAAACTCTAAAAAGCATCATTCACTTATATGAAGTAACCCTTATATTCACCATCAATCAATTTTAGCTTTAAATAGTATCTTTTAGTGGAGAAGATTTTTGAGAAGGTGTTGGTTGGGCTGAACATTCTAAGTTTTACTGAAACTGATTTATCCAGGAGTCAGACAGTTAATGAACAAGAAAAACAGAGTTATAAAGTTATGAGGTTCACTGTTAGTAAGAAAAACAACAAATTAATAACATTTCATTTTGAGGTGACAAATATAACCTGTTAGCTTGTTTTAACCCTTCATAAACCAGCCACAGCTCTCCATCCTCATTCAACTCATGGCAATCCATAGCAGATGATCTTCCATGCAAATGAAATAACAATGCAAAACACAAAGGAATACAGGATGGTAATGAGATGATGATGGTCAAGAGTAGCACATGGTGTTTCAATATTTTATTAAGTGAATAAGACTGCTTTTATTAATTACAGATGACATTAAGACATTACCACAAAAATTATTTGTGGTTAATTTTTTTTAAAACTGGGTAACATGTAATATCACATGTAAGTGAGCAGAAATTATAGCAAAAATAACCAAAAACCTAGAGTTACTTTTCCTGAAAAATAAGAAATAAATTAAAAAGTGAGAAAGAGATTCTGTTTTTAACATTTATTCAACTGGCTGGATGATTTTATGTATCAGGCATCAGATCAGAGGCTAACTATGATACACATATGGAATGAAAACTCCAGCTATTGTCTTCACATGACAATCTTCACAATCTATTTCAAAATAAAGTTTTTAAGTCTTCTTACCACTTTTCTTCCCACTAAGTTTCAATTATTGAAAGCTTCAGTTGCTCCTACAAACCTTCAAATAACCATCATGAATAACTACCCATTCTATGCAAGGGACTACATAAGACAGTCCAAATTGAGCAAATGGTTCTCTTCTTAAGGTAGCTTCTCAGGGCTGTGACCCTAAATATTCAAAACTATCTTCTCCTAATACAAAATAAAATGTTCCATGACACCTCTCATCAATAATACTACCTAATTTTATAAATAATTTTAACTGGGCTCACACTGGCCACCTTGGATCCGCGTTGCAGATCAGGTGATGTCTAATAAAACAGTGACTAAATATGCTGACTTACTGTGTAAGAGGCTAAGCTAAAGACTTAAGACAACACAGGAAAACCAGAAACAACAAAAGAAAGTTTGGCTTACCTATTTGTTTCTTTCAAACCAATGTATGCTTGTGCTATTTCACCTTTGTCTTTCATTTTTTGTACATCTTCCAAAAGTATTGTAGAATCTGTCATTGTATTCTGCAGGGGGAAATGACACAATTCCACTTTAACACTCAACTCAAGGACTGGAGCGGAGCAGTGGCTTGATGGTTGCAGCACTTGCCCGGCACACACAAGTACACTGGTTCAAACCTGAACACCCACGTACACAGCTAAGTGTCAGAGCAACCAAGGCCATGTGAAAAACTCAATAAAAATTGATTATCTCTCTCTCTCTCTCTCTCACTGTCCTTCTCTCTTAAAAAAAAAAAAAAAGACTCAACTCAAATGTTTTGGAACATGTATAACATATTCCTTTCCTCCAAATGGGGCAGGGGATTATATGCTTCACCACACCTGAACTCCATCTAAGCATCAGTCCCAGCCCCTGTAACTGCAGAGAAAAGTTTGGCATTACCAGTTTCTCTTCTGAACATATTTAACACTCTACTGTACATGTAGTGAGGTTCTAGAGTATCACTGCACTGTGAATACCATCACTGATGGGCTATGTGTGTTTTACATAATGTAAAAATTACATATACATAAACATATATATTATAAAATACAGCATTAGAAAAAGAGCCAGGCAACAATTTAATGGCATAAAAGGGCCATTCTTTCTATAACTTTCTAATCAGAAAGAAACAAACTCTCAATAAAAGTCTGAAAGCTTGACATAAAGCTCCATTTTTCATTTAAAACTCAGGTCATAGCAGGTAGTGAGTGTTCAGATGATATATTTTAGCAAAAATAAAAGCTATTCCCCACATCTTTTTATATATATATATATGGATTTAGCTCCTTTTAAATATCTACCATCTGCAATATTTAATCCTTTTCCTCTGCTACAGTTTAATATGGTAGATAAGCCTAATCTAATGGATTAGAATTACTAATAATTTCTGTAAAAAAGACTTTTTTGCAACAACTTTGTTTTCTTTTTCCCTTTTAGTCTAATCTGTCTGACATCCAATGTAGTTTCAGAATCTCAGCAACTTTCTACTTCTTTTGAGAAGGGCAGAAACAGATAAGATGAATAAGTACTCTATGTACCCTCCAAAGATTACTACACTTTAGAACCCAATGGCTCACTCTGTCTACATAGCATATGTTTGATTCTTTTTTTTTTTTTTAAAGAAAGAGAGAGGGACAGCGAGCGAGAGAGAAAGACAGAATCAATTTTATTTATTTTTTCATGGACTTTTGTTGCTCACACACTTCATTGTGTACGTGCTGCTGGGGTTTGAACCCGCGTAGTCGCACATGCAAGACAATTGCCATAACCGCTGAGCCACTGCTCCAGCCCCAATATTTTTGATTCTTTAGTCAACATTTGCTATGAAGTCAAATCTCACAATGAACTGGATTTAATAGAACACACTTCAAATGCCATGACCTTAGAGACCAGTTCCAAGATAACTTTAATGCCAACTAGAGGCTTACAAATGCTTGCTTCTGAATTTCAATGTACATAAGAATCATCCCTGAAAAACAAAACAACAACAAAATCTCTCTTTTCCTTTTGTGAGTTTATAAATGCATTCTTTAGAATAACCAAATATAATTGGATAAAAACTATTAATGAAGAGGTTATATTTTACTAAATTCAAAAATATTTCCTACAAACACCATGTAGAACATTTTTTCACTTATGTCTTATAAACATTTTAGTATACATTTCACAGAGTTTCTTTTTTCTTTTTCCTGCAAAAGAAAAGGAAAATCTTTCTATTTCAGAAAGGGTTATTTTCAGATTTTAAGACCCATAAGTAATAACTTCCAAAGAACCAAGTTTCTACATCAAATAATGATGCAAGTGTTCTCTAATCAGCACTTACATGAAATGATTTGGAACTTCTAGCAAATTAGGTAACTTCTTCTAATGAATTAGTTCAAGGAAAGGGACATCTTGGTATGCAGTTGTACTGGGGAATAAGTAACTGATCTTCTGCCATCCCACCTACCTTAGTTAAGAAATGGCAGCTGGGGGCTGGGGTGAGATCTGGACCACGAGCATTAGGAAGTTCCTGACTCACCACTCAGAGTTTGTTCCCCTAATCCAGTGATCAGAAATTCTGAAAGGGCAGCACTATATATGAAAATCCCAGCAATATCTTTCACTTGGCAACTGAAAATAAGATGCAGTAGAAAAATTTGACTTTTCATTCTAGCTATGAACCTTGTACACAGGGGTATGAAAAGGGCTGGAGAGAACATGTGCTAAGTTCCTCAAGTTCCTTACCCTTGCTTGGCTAATGAACCCGTGACTGGTAGGAGCAAGAGCTCAGGAGAGCCTGCACATCTGAATGTACTCCAAATTAAGGACTTCTCTTCCCAGCATGTATGTAGTCTACCATAACTACCACAGAGAGTTACAGAGCTGATATGAGTTACAAGTCACTGATCCAGACTGGAACCTAACACAACTATGATTTTCCTATTAACTTCAAATAGGAAGGAGTCAAATAGGAAATTAATTCATAAACACTGAAATAGCTTTAGTGGTCAGAAAGCATCCACTGCACATATTGGGGAATACCTGTAAGTTAAAGTTATGATCAAATAGCATTATTTACTAAAAATTGAAAAAAAAAAAACCTTGTGATTACCTTGTCATCCTGAAAAATCACAAGTTAGCAAGCACAAAAAAATAAATGGAGAAAACAGTAAATCCTTAGTTCCACAAATAAATTCTATCAATGAATCCCCCATTATAACAGATAAAAACTAATCTAAAAATAATATAACCTATATCTCCTAAAATGAACTATGTAAATAAATTACTATTCATAGAACTGGCATAAGGTGGACATTAGTATGTATTTATAAGATGGCACCTCTTATTTATCAGGGTCAAATTCCTGAAATTCTTTCTTGAGTTGTTTTATTTTTTCTGGTTGTAAAATATTTTTGAGTATGTGAGAGACATCCTCCTGTTAATGCATACGGCTGAAATCTTTTCCCCAGGGCTATGAGAGTTATAGGGATGCCTGGCTAGAAGAACATTTGTCCAAGTGAACTATCCCAGAATACTTTGGAGGGTGGAGCAGACGAACCAGACCTGGCTGGGCTAGATCATCTACTAGCTCACTGGGTGTTGCTTGTGATGGCCCTGCCAAGGTGTTGAGAAATAATGTGTCTCTCAAAACAGAAACTGAAAAAGAAAAGAAAAGAAAGAAACTGAGTGGGACAAACAATCATGCAGTATTTTGAAGGTCTCAGTCAATGTAAGTGAAATTTTCCTAGGAAAGGACAAGACTGTTGGCATGTGTAGCCTGGAAGTTAGGTGAGCAGGAGTCACAGTGAGACAGGGCTAGACCTTTAGCGACAGGAGAGCAGTTGTCATTAGGCATGTGTGAGTTGGGTAAGTGAGTGTGTGTGATACCATAACTATGGGTCTGTTAACTACATTGTTATTATAAACCCATGCTTCATTTCTTTTTTCCTAAAGCTTCTCATGAAAATATCACATACACCATACATATAAACAATTATTAGTAAATAAAATAAAGAGAAGAACAAACTACCAGTTTGTCACCAGGTAAGCATAGAAAAGAATCTCAGTTTTAAACTTCGCCCCAGCAAGGTTGCAGAGCCTTGTTGTCATGGGCCCAGCTATGTGTAGCCTAGGGAACCAACCGAGAGTTCCCAGGGAAGGAATAACCTATATGGCCCTGCCAAAATGCAAAGTCCTCTTCTGGAACTTTTCTTATTTCAGATTAAATGGATTTGAGATTTGTTTTAAAATAAAGAAGTTCATTTCCCTTAAATTTTTTTTCTTTCCATTCCATTCATTCATTCATCCATATTTATTTATTTATTTTTGCAGTACTGGGGATTGAACTTAGGGCCTCACACATGCTAAACATGTATTCTGTCACTAAGCTACATCTCCAACCCTAAAGAAGCCCATTTTTTTAGATAACTCCACGTGTTACTGGATTTTTTTAAAAGACCAGATATTTAGTCAAATAACTTATTTTTAGAATTTGATATTTCCTGGATCAGTATTGATCCCAAAATATGAGTTGTCTTTATCAAACCCAAACATAATGTGCCAGGTTCAGGATCTAAACCATACGCAGAAATACCATTTCTTAACAGATGTGCCAACATATTTTTTAGGTACACAGATCATCTTATGTTGTGGGCATTTTTTATATGGCATGTTAATGTAGTTGAGATATTTGATTGCCTCAATTCCTGTTCACATTCATTTGTACACACACGGGTATGGAACCAAGCCAGATTTTGAGAAACTACTCATATTTCCTCTGATGGCAGATGATGATAAAAAGACCTACTTCTTTCTTTTTTTAAATTTTTTTTTTAAACAGGCTATGGCTGCACTAGGCATCAAATTACCTGAGGGCAGGGAAGGACTTCCCAGGGTCATCTGTATCCTCAGTGTAGAGATGCTTTCTGTTGAATCCCTGAACACTGTCCCTCCCAGCTGGGACAGCTTCCCTTAGTAAGCAGAACCCCTAAAGTAAGTAGAATCATCTCCATGTAACTTCTACTGACTGGTCTTATTTCTAACCTTTTCACATGTTACCTTTCCAGTTATACAGCTATTTTCAATAAAAAGACCTTGGCTCATGAGTGAGCGATAAAAATTCTGATAATATAATCACTTGGGATTCTACTTGCTTTTTGTAATTGGAGGTTTATTTTTCAAACTACAATTGGCATTTGCAACAGTTTTAAAATGATACTACAGTATTTTAAAAAATGAATCCTCAATCAGATTAAAAATACTATTAAGTGTTTGCTTCATTATAAACTGGAAGGGAAGGGTAAGAAGAAATGGAGAACAGTCTCCAAACCTTACCTTAGCCATGTCTTGGGCTTACCTTGGGTTGGATGGCCTCTTTCTGGCTCACCAGCTGAGACCTCAAGATAAGGACTTCCTCCTTGCGGACATCAAGTTCCTCACTTACAGAGGTCAGCTGCTCCATAAGGACACGGTACGCAGGTGCACCTGGGGCAGTCACCTCTGGGGCACTTTTCTCACTGAGAGCCTTACGTAACTCATTTAGCTCATTTTTCAGTTTTTTGTTTTCAGACTCTAGTTCTTGACGCTGAATGAAGAGATAAAGTAAAGTTCATTGCTGCCACTCTCAAGCCTTACATTGAAATGCTTATCTTCCTCCAAGACGGTAGAACAACTCTACTGGAAAAAGGGCATGAGAGCTCCCCTAGTGAATGCTCTACTGGGAATTTTGCTCTGCAAACTAAGGAAGTCTGACATCAAGTGGAATTGAGCAAGGTCAATGGTAGTTTGCATCACCAACTGAAATTCCAGTCAAATTTATTCTAGACTGCTCAGGGAGTATTCTGAGTGATTATGAAGTCCCAATGGGCAGGTTTAGCTGGTCCCACGGAGCCCAGGTTTTATTTGTAGGTAAGTACAAAGGCAAATCTGAGTGATCAGAATATTTCCAATGAATGATTTAGAAAGGCGGACCCCTGAAATCTTCAGTAGTGTCCTCTTATTTCCCGTGTAAAGCAGAATAGAAAGACCACTGAAATTTTAGACTTTAAACTTTTTTAAAAAATTAAATAAATAAAGTTATAGGTATTAGGGATTGAACCCAGGGCACTTAACCACTGAGTCACATCCCCAGCACTTTTAATTTTTTAAGTTGCTGAAGCCCTCACTAAATTGCTGATGCTCGCCTCAAACTTTATAATCTTCCTGCCTCAGCCTCCTCAGTTGCTGAGATTATAGGCATGTGCCACTGTACCCAAGGTTTTTAACTTTCAATTAAAAAAATTATGATATCATTTAAACTGATTGAGCTCCCTTTAGTGTTTTAATGACACCAAATGATACCTTATGCTAACTTCTTTCCTGTGTGAGGTGCTTGTGAAGAGGCTAATAGAGCTTGGAGATGGGTGAGAGACTATTTCTTCCTTCAGCCATCCAGATACATCCTTCATTCTCTCAGTACTTTCATGTGCAACCAGGTATCCTCAGGCCACCAGCTAGCCCTCTCCATGTTGTTCAAACCATGGCAATGGGAACCCAGAACACAGTGACAATGACAATAAAAAACAAGTGTTGGGGCTGGAGTGTTGGCTCAGAGGTTACGGCTCTTGCCTTGCATGCACGAATAAGCAAGTTCGAACCCCAGCACCACATACACAACATAGTGTCAGAGGAATGAAAGTCACATGAAAAGCTAAATAAAAATTGCTTCTTTCTCTCTCTCTCTCACTGTCCCCTCTTTCTTTAAAAAACAACGCCACCAACCAAAAACAGAAAACAAAAAACAAGTGTCACAAGATACCAGTTGGGAAACACTGAAGTAGGTAGGGATTTGTAAGTTTACTTTTAGAAAAGCACTACAGTACACCTTATTTAGCACATGACACTAGGTCAAGGATAGTAGGAGTGAAACACTTGTATATGTACAAAGATCAAATATGCTATTGTTTTTTCCCAAATAAATAATTCTAGGTTTGTAGCTCCATATCAAATCTTTTATCAAGTTATAACAAAACTGTTGTACAGAAATGAATGCTTTCTCCTATCCCCAATTTCCCACCAATTGGTAATCAGATTTGCATTGCTCCTTTGTACAAAAGAAACACATACTAGTCTTTACTATGATGTACAGTGTTAGTCAAATATTAATGAGATCAGAATCACCTAGAATTCTTGTTAAAACACAGATTTCTGGGCCCCACACCTAGAAATTCTGATTCAACAAGTGTAGTAGTATGGGAGCTGAAAGAGGGACAGTGAAAGAGAGAAAGAGAGAAATCAATTTTATTTAGTTTTTCATTTGGCCTTTGTTGCTCAGACACTTCATTGTGTGCATGGTGCTGGGGTTTGAATCCACGTACTTGCGCATGTCAGGTAAGCGCTGTAACCACTGAACTACCTCTCCAGTCCCTAATCAGATTTTCATGGTGGCAAATGGAACACTTGAAGCTGGGAAGAGTGACTCTAGAGTCCATATTCTTTACTATTGTAGCCTTGAGTGACAACTACTTCCCTGTTCCTATTCAGACTAAAGTTCAGCATATAATAAATATCATTTACAAAAGGAAACAGGCTAGACATAATCCTTGAATAAGGCTTAGATTAGCACCTCTGATGCAGCTTCCACCTCTTAAGAATGTTTTCTGATTAAGAGAGGCTTTGAAAAGGTCTGCTGCCAAAATGAGATTGATTAAGTTTTGGACAGAAATTTCCCATTACCTTGAGAGACTCATATTCCAGTTCTGCACCTCTAATTTGTGGTCTTTCTTCTTCCTAGGGGGAAAAATTAAGTAAAAACTTAAATATATTTTAATGTTCATATTCTAACTATTATTTATTTGTTTTACACAGAATAGCAAAGTGTTAACCAAACACTGCTGGGTTAAGGTGCTTCTGGGCTCAGTTCCAATTTAAGAAGAGACTGAAGAAATGGAGTAAAGCCGTGGCCTCCCTGACCCTGGCTTGCCCTGGCTCTTGGGTAGGATGGTACTATTCACCTTTGCCTTACTGCGTAGCACCTGCTCCTCTTTGCGCTCCAGCTCATCCTGCATCACCTGTTTCTCTTGCTCCAGCTCAGTGACCCGTTTCTGGAGCTTGAGGAACAAGGACATGTCCAGAGGTACCTTCTTTTCACTTGGCTCCTAAACCCCAGAAATCACAAGAGAGTCAAGAGAAGTCAGAAGATACATAGGCCAAAACATAAATAGCCTTTGATGAACTTAAGGATGATATAATAACATTTAAAAAGTATGCCAATTGGTTCCAAAATAGAATAACAGTAAGAACTACTAGAATAAATAAAGCTAAACTAATTGAAGGTAAGAAAATGGAAACAAATAAATAACTATATATATACACACACACATTAGATTTAATGTAGAGAATGAAGAGTCTTGCATGTAGGCATGCATGCATGCATGCAAACAAATAAGAGATGGAAAGAGAGAGTGTGAACAGTTATTTATTTAAATAAATGGTCAGAATATAATTATTAACTAATTAGCAAATTTTGACTTTCCAATTGTCCACTTAAAAAACAATGTTTATTTCTGTTTTGATACAAAAGCAAAACTAACTTCTATAGAAAATTTAGGAAATAAGTACAAAGAAGAAAATGTAGACATAATTTCACATTCAGGGAAAAACCACAGTATTGGCCTAATCTTTTTTTCTATGCATCTATAGATTTGAAGAATTGGAGTAATATTTCCATTATATTATTGTATTGATTTTTAAACTTACCATTGTCTTACAATTATTTTTCAAATGTATAATACGATACTTAACTGTACAGACAGGCATATCATTGTGTGCTTAGCTATTAACTTACTAATGGGCATTTGCTATTGAAATGTTACTAGAATAAATATCCCAGTACATTAATATTTAAACATTAACAATTTTAAGTCCGATAAATTGGGCCAATTTATACTTTGATCAACACCTACTACCTTGTTTGGAATAATAGTGACTCCTAGAGCTCCTAGAATTAAAAAAAAATTAGGGGGGATAGGGTAGGTGGGGGAGGGGAGAGGGAAGGAGAATAGGAAGGGATCTAGGGGGTACTTATGGTTTAAGAGTATATGGATATCTGGGCTGGAGCGGTGGCTCGGTGGTTTCTGCGCTTGTGGCAAGCACGAGGAACTGGGTTCAAACCCCAGCACCACATACACAACTGAGTGTTGGAGCAACTGGGGCCATGTGAAAAACTAAATAGAGTTGCTCCTCTCTTTCTCTGTTTCTCTCACTGTCCCTCTCTCTTTAAAAAAAAAAAACAGTATATGGATATCATATTGTTACTTTAAATGTCTTCATGATTGTACAATAACTCAATTCCTTAATAAAAAATATTTTTTAAAAATTAGTTTAGTTGTTAAAGCAAAAGGAGCATTTCAATATTGTTTTAATTTGCATTTCTTTGACTTTTCATAAGGTTGAATAATTTTTATATTTCCAGGAATTTTATATTCATTAGCTAACTTTAGCCTTTAATGTACTGAATAATGTTGTATCAGTTCTAAAAAGATCTAAGAAAAATCAACTGAACTAAGAAGTGTGCATTTATAGGCCATCAAAGTCATTTGCCCACAAACAATTATACCTGGACTTTTTCCTACTGTCCATTTTATAATAAAAAAATGATAATAAGTAGTTTAGGTTTATGATCTTTACTAGAAGGCCTGCCCTAACTTAGCAGAACGTAGATGACATCTTGTCTCAAAATAAAATTACTGTAGAATTTCATTCAGATAAAAATTCATTTCTAGGTCTAGAATTGTAGCTCAGGGTTTGAGTGCTTGTCTACCTCGTGTGAGGCCCTGGGTTCAATCCTCAGCACCCTGCCCTTCCCGCTCCCCAGTTATTTCTATTTATCCTACAAATGCCTATATTTTAGCTTATTTATAACTTAAACACTCCATCTGAAGTATTTTTAGTGTTTGTTCATTTATTAATAAGGTACATGACTCTGAAATTTGTATTTATTTAATCTTTTAAAAGCTATAATAGAATCATACAAATGAATATACCCATTCATTCATAATATTTAAAATGTTAGTTAGAAACTGTTCTTCTGAACCTTAAATGGGCATTTAATAAAGAATCTTCCTATTAAATGGGATGTAACTCTAGATATCAGTTAAGGGTCCTTACAGAATTAGTTGATTTGTAGAAAAGAGCAGAATTCTATAGATAGGATATAAAATAGGAGATGGCAGAACAGAAAAGATAATATTTGCCAAATGCAAAATTACTTGAGGCATAAATATTGACAATTATTTAAGAGCACTCTGGATGGTGTCCATTCTCATCCCTAATGACAAATCTAATTAAAAAGATGTCATTTATCCCCTGCACACACAAGAGCAAGAAGGAAGAAGAGGGTGTCCAGCACAGAGAATCTTCTGGGATTTTGCTTTGCTTCCTGTCCTTAGTGAGGACTCTGTCACTGGAGCTTTGCTAAGACAGTGAAGCTTGAAATTGACCTAAAAAGTAACATCAGTCTCATCTCAGGAAAGCCAGGAAGACAAGACAATCTACTCACAAAATTACCATGATGGGCCTGGCAGTCATTCTGTAACTACTCCTAACAAAATTGAGAAAGCTATGGTGGCCCTTTCTTTCGGTTTGAAGGTATGAAGAAGCTCTAGAATAAAAGCAGATCAGGGAAGATTGATTAACAGTTACTGGGAGAGGTAAGAGGAAAAATGGTTCTAAAGCAATATAAACCCAGCCCGTGAAGATGTTGGAAATGTGGGAAGGGATGCAGAGCAAGTGGTTCTGGGAAGCCAAGTTCTTCAGAAGAAATAGCAGTGAAGGTGCCACCATGGCAAAAGATCAAGGTCTGGCAAAGTCAGAAAAACATAAATTCAAAAAAGAAAAACATAAATTCCTTTTTGATATCACAGTTTGCTTTTATTACATGACTGATGTTGAAATTCTATTCTAAAAGTATGAAGGACTGATCCCGATTTTAATTAAAAAAATTTTAACTTAGGAATATTACACATAGGACTTACAGTTTCCCTTGGTATTTTTAAGAGGAAATTTGTAAACCTGAGCACTACACAGAGGTAGTTGCAAGAAAAAATTCTGACCTGGAAGCTGTGAATAATTAGAGGAAGAAATTCATAGCCACTCACGTTCTTAGTCTGGTACCTCTTTCTTGTCCATCTTCCCTTCTGATAAGCAATCTCTCTTTTTCTATTACCAATTATATAGATAATAAGCCCTTTTGACCCTGACAATACACAGCCAGAATTGTAGGGTGAACACTGGAAGCTTGTTTATTGGAGTAAAAACATTTATTTATCAAGCACTTACTATGTACCAGACACTATTCCATGTTTTACAAGAATTAATCCATTTAATCTTAAAATATCACTATAAGTGTTAAGATAGTAATAACATCTCCACTTCCCACATGGGGAAACTGAAGCACAGAGGACAAAAGCTAAGGTCCCAAGGAACAGAGTTATTGTAGTCTCTCCATGGAAAAGACAGGAATTCCTACCAAAGTCAGCCATAATTCAGATGCATGCACTTAGTCACAGGGGACTAATTGCAATCACGACTTGCTCAATGAAATGCCTGTCCTTACTGAAAGACTTTTGGGTACATGGCATACTGCTGTGGGCCAATGCACATGAGGGAAAGTACATAACAGTCCCAGATATATCTGCATGTTGTAGAGTACAATCATATTTCATTATTCAAAAAAGGCAAGAACTATACTAAATCCCACTTTAATCTCTCAATTTGAGAGAATTTCAGCAGAAAACAGATGAGAATTAGACACAAAGTTTATCGTCTCTCAACATCTTTAAGAATCTGGAGAAAACTTGAAAGGTAGTGACCTGACAAATAACATTACTAGTAAAAATTAGATGACGTATATAAGAGTTTTGGAGTTCAAAAATATGATATCCTCAATCAAAAATTTCAACAAAATCCCTCCTTGCTGTGATTTTAATACAGAACACTTTCCAGCAAACATACCCCTTTTTTTCATGCCTTTCTCTTACCATGTAAGCTGGAGCTGCTCAGGTAATACTATATTGAAGTGGACAGTTTGTAAACTCTCACTGAGACCAAAAACAGGCAGTCCTAAAGCCTTCATATCTATAAGAGGCTCAGAAATCCTAATTTTGAAATCTTGAAAGTTTAACTTTGTGGTACTCTCAAAAGATAGCCATCAATAGTTCTTTCAAACATACATGCCTTTCCTCCCATCAAGAGATGCTGCCTAGTACTTCCATCCAGCCATGACATACAGAGAGAGAGAGAGACAGACAGACAGACACACACACAGTCTTTATGATTTGACTACAGTGTGGTAGAACTGACACTGGGCCAGTCCAAAGGAGCCTGACATCTTTTACTCTTAAACTCTTAGAACCTGCCCACCTGTTGCAAAGAGGGAGTCCCAAGGAAGAGAACCGAAGCAACTTAGCTAAATGAGGCTTTCCTTTACTACTCCATGAATTAGAACTACTTGGTCAAATTCCACACAATTATGAGCAATAATAAATTGTTGTTGTTTGAAAGTACTAAAATTTGGGATGATTTATTGCCTCGCAATAAGATAACTGGAACAACTTCAACCTTGCTACATACTGCTCACATTTTTGAGCTTTGCCAAATGTTAGTTATAGATATGAAAAGGACTGGAGAATCACGGTGCAGGATGGATGGATGGAAGGAAGTAGAGTATGATGGTAAAGGATATGCACTCCAGAGAGATGAGCTTCAAGTTGAACACTGGCTCTGCCACTCACAAGCTGTGAACTTGGACAAATTACTTAGTCTTGTGTGATTCCAACTATATGATAATCCAACTACATGAAATTTCCTTCAGAATTAACAGAATGAAATGTCAGAAACTCTTTCTCTTTTAAGTAAAACTAAGATAAGAAAGCAAAGCAGCATTTAATTTCTTTAACTATTCTACCAGAATCAGTGTATTTCCGACTTGGCCATTTTAAAAGAAGATGATAAAAATAGAATAGCATCTTTGAAAAGAATATCTGAGAACTGGATGGGAACAAATTAATTTAAGTTCATTGTATTTTTGCGGTTAAAATAATACATGATTTCGGTTTCATACTGTATAACATAACATATTACAGTATATTTCTAAATTATTTTCCATGGATTTTTGTTCAAGAAAATTACATTGGTTAAAAACCAAAATGAAACAACAG
Source organism: Aplodontia rufa (assembly GCA_004027875.1). Lineage (NCBI taxonomy): Eukaryota > Metazoa > Chordata > Mammalia > Rodentia > Aplodontiidae > Aplodontia > Aplodontia rufa. The sequence goes on from PVKS010000476.1 coordinate 167,348, forward strand.
ACCAGAGTTTTATTAAACTCTTTAGCACTCATGTTTACATATACAAAGACAAAGGGCTTAGTTTATTTATAATTTATTTTAGCCTGAAATAAATACCTGATAGCCTAGATTTTTTTAATACATGGAATATGTTAAGGAGTAAAAGGGAACTCTGAAAGGAAACTATCACCATTAAAATTACATTAAAAATTAAAATGTGATTTTATATATATATATATATATATATATATATATATATATATATTTTGCAATTCTACTCAACAATTAGAAACAACAATATTGCGGCCTTTGAAGGAAAATGGATGGCAATGGGAGAAATCATGCTGAGCAAAGTTAGCCACCCAGAGAGTCAAGGGTCGGATATTTTCCCTCATTTGTGCAGGCTAAAGAAAAACCCAGGCTTGAGTGAAAGAATGTCAAACTCATGCAGTAGACCCGCAAAGGTGAAGCAACACATGATCTAAGGCAACCATAGATATGTTGGGGAGGGGGGAGCACATGTTAGCACACACACAAAAAAAGATAAAATAAAAACTGATGTGTATTGATAAAAATATATGCAATAAGTATATTCAAATGTACACAGCTAATTAAGCACCCACAAGTCACTTATGGAAATGTTCCCTGTTAGCAGTAGCATGATTACATCCTACTTTTAATCACAGATGTCTAAAATGTACCTCTGTTCTTGATTGAATATCTTCAGCTTCTGCAATTTCAGAGCTAAAGGTATATTCAGACTCATTGCTGCTATGGGTGGAGTCTGTTCTCTTGTGTCCAGGCTTAGGCACATTCTGCAAAGCAAATAATCCAGGTTATTAAACCAGGCACTTAAGACAACATCCAAACAGAATGGTACTGGTATCAAAATAGGAATGAAGACCAACGGAATAGAATAGAAGACTCTGGGAAAAACCCACAAATTTTTAAACATCTGATCTTTGACAAAGGGGGACAAAATATAACATGGAGGAGAGACAGCCTATTCAACAAATGGTGCTGGACATCCTGGACAGCCATGTGCAGGAAGTTGAAATTAAATCTTTATTTCTCACCTTGCACAAAAATCAAATCAAAATGGATCAAGGAATAAGGAATTAAACCAGTTACCATACAACTGCTAGAAGAAAAATTAGGACCAACCCTCCAGCATGTGGGAGTTGGCAACAACTTCTTCAATAATACTCCCAAAGCGAAAGAATTAAAGTAAAGAATTAATGAGTGGGGTGCTATTAAATTAAAAAGTTTTTGCTCAGCCAAGGAATTGGTCAAAACTGTCAAGAGAGAACCCACAGAATGGGAAATAATCATGGGCTATGATTCCTCCCAACAGGGGACTAATACCCAAAATTGACAGAGAACTCAAAAAACTGGATATCAAAAACACAAATAATCCAAGCAAGTCTATGAATATATGAGAAAGTGTTCTAACTCACGAGTAATCAAGAGAAATGCAAATCAAAACTACATTAAGATTTTACCTCACTCCAGTCAGATTGACAAAGATGAAGAATATAAACAATAATAGATGCTGGAGGGGCTGTGGGGAGATAGGAACACTAGTACACTGTTGGTGGAACTGCAGACTGGTACAGCCATTCAGGAAAGCAGTGTGGAGACTCCTCAAAAACATTAGGGTTGGATCCACTGTAGGAAACAGCTATCCCCCTCTTCTGGGTATTTTCTCAGAGGAATTATAATCAGCACATTATAGTGACACAGCAAAATCAATGTTCACAGCAGGTCAATTTACATAGCTAAATTATAGAACCAACCCAGATGCCCCTCACTAGATCCAAAAGCTGTGGTGTGTCTATGTATGTCATAGACATACATAGACACACCACAAAACATACATAGACACACCACAGCTTTTGGTATATATGTATACACATACACACACACACACATATATGCAATGGAATTCTACTCAGCTATTAGAAACAATATTGTGGCCTTTGAAGGTAAATGGATGGCTATGGAAGAAATCATGCTGAGCAAAGTTAGCCAAATCGTGAGAGTCAAGGGCTTCTCTCATTTGTGGAGGCTGGAGTTAAACACAGGCTTGGTTGAAAGGTAGTCAAACTCATATATTGGATCCACCAAGGGCATAGCAACACATAATCTAGGGTTACCATAGACATGTGTAGAAGGGAGGAGAGGCCAGGGGAAGGGAATGGGAAGGAAGATAAGGAAGGAACTAGGGAGGTAATTAACAATATAACATACTCTTTACCCCATGGAGAAGTCAAATAATACTTATGAAATCATTAGAAAAAGAAAGTCAACACCCATCTTGACTTGGTTCACATCTCAAATCACTGACTTGTACTGATACCTAAATTTGTTCCATGTCATCTTGATCAAATCCTTACAAAGGGTCACCTCTCCTCAAAAAAAAAAAAAAAAGTATATATTGTGACAGGAACAGTCATATAACCAAACACTCAAATGAAAATTATTATTAGCAGAGACCCTTTGGGTTTTTAAAGCTTTGAGTGCTGAGCCACATTGGGGATGCATAGATCTCATGCTCTATACAAGCAATGTCTTTAGAGTTGTGATCAAATAAAACTTACCAGAAAGTTCATACAATACATAGATATTCAGAATTGTTTTACTACATAGTAATTGGACATAAATGGTAAAATAAAGAAGGAGATTCACATATGTGACTATAATTTCTGTCAGTTTTATGCATGAAGTAAATCTCTAGAGCAAGCAGTAAGAAGGATGGACAGTACAGGAAAACTAAGAAAACTCTCTAATAATCCTCTGAAAACCCTGGGTTACTAATTCAGGGAGTCCAGGTGATACCTTTATGATATCACTGCTCAAAATGGGGAATAGAAAAGTTAAGCAATTACAGTCTCAGACCATCCTGTATTCTGAATAGAGAGAAGACCCAAAGAAAACCACAGAGCATCCCAAACTATCTAGAAGCAGAGTGTACAGTAAAGGGGAGAATCATCTAACATGAAGACAGAGACACACTGATTCTATTTGCTGTCTGTTACTTAAGGTTTCCAGACAAATACCACAGCTGTATGGGATGACATTTATTTAATAAATCAACTGTGTTATTAAGAAAAACAGGTGGATCCACATAAACACTCAAAGATTTTTAATAAGCTTATTAAAAATGGTTAAGGGCTGGGAATGTAGCTCAGTGGTTGAGCAATTGCCTAGCATGTGTGAGACCCTGGGTTTGAACCCTAGTTCTACCTCACAAAAATTTTAATTAGTTAATTAATTAATGTATTGAGATCCTTATTTATCATTAAACAATGAATACCTTAATATTGTTTTTACAGTGCTCGGAATTTAACCCAGGGCCTTACACATGCTAGATAAGTACTCACCCTAAGCCACATCTCCAGCCTTACTACTTGTTACTAAATGGAACTTTTAGTTACAGGGTGGTGCTTAAGTGTTTTGGGTTTGAAACAAGAGAGAACTAGCTAAGAATCCAGCTCTGCCATGTACTTGTGTCTTACCCACCTTCTCAGGGCCTCAGTTTCATCATTAAGTAGAAAGAAGCTATATATATGTATGTGTATATATATATATATATGTATATATATTCAACATAGTCTTACATATTGGAGGGAATCATTCTATCTGGTAGGATTTATTTGAGAATGAAATAAGAGTGTGAAAGTAGAGTTCAGCATAGTGCCTAGCATATAACAAGCATTCAACTGATAATTGCTGTTGCTGTAATCATTGAGAATCTTTAGTAATTCAACAACTTCCTTGCAATGACCTTTTGATTCTCCAAGTCTTTAGAATTCTGTTCCTCTTTTCATGTGTTATCCAATTACAAAGACAATATACTTGACTTGATCATCTTGTTCTCCTTCAAGATCTGCATCTTGTTCCTCTTTTGCTACCTGTCAATTCTCCCATAGTACCTTTTTTCCCCAGAACCTGTTTTATTTCTTTTTTTCTTTTCTTTTCTTTTTTTTTTAAAGATAGAGGGACAATGAGAGAGACAGAGAAAGGGAGAAACAACTTTATTTAGTTTTTCACATGGCCTTAGTTGCTCCAACACTTAGTTGTGTACGTGGTGCTGGGGTTTGAACCTGGGTCCTCGTGCCTGCCAGGCAAGCACCGAAACCGCTGAGCCACCACTCCAGCCCTGAACCTGTTTTATTTCAACTTTGTTGACATTGATGGATTCCTTCCTTACTCTGGAATTAATTTATCACTAAATACTTCACAATTCTGGGTTCCCTCACCTCATTATACTTTTGGTGTTAGCTTGAAACTTTTTAGCCCTGGATCAGTCTTTTCTTCATTGCCTCTGCCCCTATAATCCCTGGATAAATTGAATGTTTTGGGAGAAAAAAATCTACAACATTTCCTATACTAGGCCAACAACTCTTCACCCTGGTAATCAAGGACACTTAACTCACCAGTGTTCTTTGGTGCATATATCACCAAAGAAATCTATCAATTCTCCTCCTTCCATACATTTGAGGAGTCTATTTATTACAAAATGCTTCATTAGCTATGGAATGCAGAACAATATCAATGAAATATTAGCTAAGACCCATTTGTTAGCCACAAAGTTCTAGCTAAACATTACAATAAGATATGGCCATTAATTCTGCATTATAAAGTCCAATTTTTATTCTTTGCAGTTCTCAGCAAATATTCTCTGCACAACTATGATCTTGATTATATATCTGGAAGTAGGAAATGATACCTAATGAAGAGCTGAATAGGAAGCAAGGGACCTTTGTTTGATCTTCCTTCCTCTGCTTTTTCCTTTTTCCTTTCTCTGACTCTGATCATTTTGTGACTCAAAAGAATGAGAGTGGGTCATAGGAATTCAGTGAAGAGGACTAAGGGCTGAGAAATAAGAAATCAAGACTAAGCTTTCTGGGAGCACTGCTGGGAACAGAATGGACAGCAGGCAGAGACTTTCCTGGCAAGAAGGGAAAGCTATGTTAAGTTGCTGGAGGATGGCCATTACTGAGGGTCTTTTCTAGAGAGATGACTACCTTGTTGACAAAAGAGACCCATTAACCTCCAGATATCTCTGGAATATGTTCAGAGTGATATATACACATTTCTTTCATTTTGGTTTCTGTGACTCACAGGTATACACTGTTAATTAATCTAAGAAATTCTGTAGAAAAGAAAATCTATTAAACTTGTTGATTATTTGACCTCAGAATTAATTCTTTCCCAATGCTGCTTATTAGCATTCCAAATATCTACTGGCCTCAGAAATGCCCAGTTGAATACAAAGCTTAGCTCTAACCATAACTGAAACACAGGTTAACCATAAATGTTAGCATGGTTACCCAGCATATAAATGCAAATATGCCCAAGAATGGAACTCTGTGGAATATCAACATTGAATCAGAGAAAAATGACTCTAGAAAAATCTAAGAATCAAAGAATATAACAGAAGAATTTCTTCGGTGGGGGCAAATATAGCATGGAAAAGAAGGAAGACAAGTTTTAACAAGGGTTCTTCAGACTTTTCAGTTACAAGGATTATGGTGACCTGCTCCACTTCTAATGACTTTGTTGCATATAAATCAGGACAGATCAGTGAGGTTTGAAATAACAGTCCAACATGGGATTTATATTAGCTTTTTAGCCTCTTTTAGACTAGATCTTCTCATCTGCAAGGTGATGAGAACATTTCTTTTTGTGTTATATAATGTCTTTTATTTTGACTTTTTAAATATCACATTTTAAAGAACTTATCAAGCAGATCCAGATGAAATGGAAATAAAATTTGAAGCAATACTCTACCGCACAGATGGAAAATATTTTGTTTTCTATAAGAGACTTTAAAGCATTTCTGGCCATTGGTACCATTAGGGTTCCTTTAAGGTAGATACTGACTGGGCATGATCATGCATGCCTATGATCCCAGCAACTTGAGAGGCTGAGACAGGAAGATCTCAAGTTTGAGGCCAGCCTCAGCAACTCTGTAAGGCCCTAAGCAACAAGGGGAACATGAGAGGTGGAGAATTGTGTTTTGTGATAGTAGAATAAGTAGAACAGGGAGAGTGTAGAACTATTCTAAGTATAAAACGTATATATTAACAAACGCAAAAGAGTCCTTGAAACAGATAAGATAATTCATTTCAAACAGATGCTGAATTTTATTTTTGTAGGACTTAATCTTGGAAATTACAATGAAACCAGTGGAGGAAATAATTATATAAATACTTTATATGAAAATTTTACATTAAACCATTCAATCAATAAAACAAAGTCCTACTATTTTGACTTTATGGTATCTTTTATTCTAACCTTTGAAGTGCTTGACTTTACTGAAGTACTTAATGAATAAAGTTAAATGATTTCTGGGATTTACTTTAAAATTATATAACCATTGAATGGGGCGGGGAAAGGGTGGAAGAGGAAGTAGAGATGTGTTCCCCATTTTAGAAGTGGGCAATGGGTAAAGTATATGGGGAGGTTCATTCCACTAGTCTATTTCCTTTTGCATATGTTTAAAATTTTTTATTTCGAAGAAAAGAAAACTGTGGGACTCACCACCATGAGGGTCATCTCTTCTTTGAGGTCATCATATCGTTCTTCTAGGCGACTGAACTCATTCAGAAGGTTCTGGTATCTCAGCCTTTCGTCATTAAGATCAAGTTCTAGTTGTTTTGTTTCTTCTACTAGCTTCTTCTCCATAGTTTCTGAAAGAAAGAAGAATATGCATGCCAAAGATGGCTCCATACATTGTAAGAGTATAACGGTACACTGATTCCAGTTTCTTTGCATGGGATCTTACTTTTAGCACCACTGTGATTTTTAAAAAGTATCTAGTGAATACAGGGAAAGGAAAAAGTATGACCCACAAATGAAATATTTTTTTAAAGAGAGTCTATTTTTTAAATCTATTTTTTCATCTGTTGCTTGTTTTTGTAACACCTAGTTGTGTATGTGGTGCTAGAATTTGAACCTGGACCCTCATGCGTGCAGGTAAGTGCTCTACTGCTGAGCCACCTCTCCAGCTCAAAATATATTTTTAAAAATCACAGCAATCATCTGCTAAGCCCTTGCATTTACTATGATAGCCCTACCAGCTTATTCACTGGCTACAGCATATTCTTGATAAACTTGCACTAAGTACTCTCTAGTTACTAAATTATATGCATTTTTATTTCAATGGTATTCAATTTTAGGTTATGTGTAAATTTATTTCTTCCAAATTAATGTACTCTTTCAAAAAGCTGGAGCTATTTCTCCAGGGAATGGCAATTTTCAGTGGATCTGGCTCTTCTTCTATAGTGTGTCTGTCTGCTTATCTCAGTCCCGTGGCCCCTATTCTATAGTTTTCCAGTATAACAAATTCCCTGCAGTCCTATCACTTCTGTTTCTAACCAGATAAAATACTCAGGACTGGTCATCTGTGTTATGTACTTCCTGGTGATCTCCTATGTGCTGCTTGGGAAACCCTGACTTTTCCATTTACCCACCCAACTCTGCCTTCTCTGTTGCTGGTGACTTGGCTAGGATGTGGTCTGGAGATTTGAGATTATAGCTTCTGGCTACAGACAAAATTAAATAAAGAAGTGTCATATCTTGGTCACGTATTTTAACTCAAGTGCCAAACAGCCACATTTATAATATTAATCTTCCTTGTACTATGCTCCTTTATCCTTGTATTTTGTGGGTGAATCTTAAACTGCCCTGACTGCTTTTATTGTTTTACTATTTCTCTCTGTTAACTCCATGAGGCAAGGGCTACAATAGTCTTGCAACAACTGCTTTTCATGTATCTATCACAGTGCTTCCTAGGCTTTAATGATTTATAAATGAATGGATAAAGGAATTTCTGCCCTCTGAAAAATTCTATAAATTGCCTTTTATTCTCAACACTTTGCAGAACTTGCTTTAGGCTACCAAAAAGTTCTCCTTAGGCAAATCCATTGTTATTTCTTTATTCTTTTTTTTTGGGCTGGGAGTGGCATGTTTACTGGAGATGAACCCAGGGGCACTTAGCCACTGAGCTCCATTGCTAGACCTTTTTAATTTTTGTTTTTGAGACACGGTCTCACTGAATTGCTGAGGCTGGCCTCTAACTTGTAATCCTCCTGTCTCAGCCTCCTGAGCCATTGGGATTACAGGCATGCACCACTGTGCCTGGATATTTCTTTATTCTTTTTCCTTTTTTTGGTACTGGGGATTGAACCCAGGGGCACTTAACCACATAGCCACACCCTCAGCCCTTTTTAAAATTTTTTAAAATTTTGAGACAAGGTATTGCTAAATTGCTTAGGGTCTTGCTAAAATGCTGAAGCTGGCTTTGAACTTGTGATACTCCTGCCTCAGCCTCCCAAGTTGCTAGAATCACAGGCATGAGCCACCACACTTGGCCTATTTATTTATTCTTATAGTTTAATTTCAAATAACATTTTATATTTTCCTGAAAGCATTCTCATCATTCCATTGCATTCTGCATCCTAGAAACGTTCCTCCCATGACTTTAGGGATTCCATATTCTCTTCTTCCATTTTAATTGTTGGCTTCTTTTCTTGAACTTATTCCTTAGTTATGGTCAGTAATTCCAGACTTTCTTCTCTTTCCTCTATGTCATTTCCATTAATTGGGAGGGAAGGGGCAGTGCAGAGAAAAGCAGAGAGCTCTTTACCAACTTTTGTTTTTATTTTTGGTACTGGGGACTGAAGTCTCTGGAGCTGTTAGAATTACAGGTGAAATCTTACCACCAGCCTTTTTTTTTTTTTTTTTTAAGAGAAAGAGGAACTATGAGACAGAGAGAAAGAGAGAGAGAGAATCAATTTTATTTAGTTTTTTAATGTGGCTTTTGTTGCTCCAACACTTTGCAGTGTATGTGGTGCTGGGGCTTGAACCCATGTACTCGCGCATGCCAGGTAAGCACTGTAACCACTGAGCCACTGCTCCAGCCCCACCACCAGAGTCTTAATGGAAACCTTCAGACACATTCCTCATTTTCTCTCTAATCTTTCATCTAGATTTGCTTTAAGAACATCTCCAACTTGAGGTACTAGTTGACACCCAAAACTTAATCCTTATATTGGTTAATTTTAGGTGTCAATCTGGCCAGATATCTAAACAGCTGATAAAGCACTACATCTGGGTGTGTCTGTGAAGGTGTTTTCAGAGCAGATTGGTATGTGAATTGGTGAACTGTGAGTAGGAAACATCTGCCCTCAATGTGGGTGGACACCATCCAATCCACTGGGGGCCTAGACAGTATGAAAGAGATAGAAGAAGGGTAAATTCTTGCTCTTTCTTCCACAGACAACATACTGTTTTTCTCTTGTTCCTGGACATCAGAACTTCAGGTCTCTGGCTTTTGGGTTCCAGGACTTGCACAAGCAGTCACCTGGGTTCTCAGGCTTTCTGACTTAGACTGAGTTAGTTACACCATCAGCTTTCCTGATTCTAAAGTCTTATGATTTGGCCTGAGCCATGGTGCCAGTTTTCCTGGTTCTCCAACTTGCAAAGGGTCTATTGTGGGACTTCTCATCTTCTATCATGTGAGCTAATTCCCCTACTGAGTCTTCTCTAAGACATCTATAGGTATCATTAGTTCTACTTCTTTAGAGAATACTAATAACAGTCTAATGACTGGTCTCATTAATTTGCCTTAGCCACAGGCATTTTTCCTTCAATTTCTTCATTACTAATAATATACCATTATTGTTTTGATATCTCATCTTAAAATGTCTTTTTTGAATATCCCATCAAAAATTACAATATTCTATTGGTTATTTTTCATATAATATATCCTCATGCCAACCCATCTTTTCTCTTTCACTAATTATTATTGTTTAGGTCTACATCTTCTTATCCCATGTTTAATATAAATGTAGATTCTTTATAAATCATCACTATTCTAATCTATTTCACAAGCAAATAGAAAAAATGTCCATATCTAATTAGTTCTCTATTCAAAAATCTTGAGTTTTTTGTTTTTAGTTTGGTAGCAAAAAATAGTTGATCCTAGGAGAATAATATTCATTGGTTTAGTACCAATAAATAAGAAATAAGCAAGACTCAGAAAGACAAATCTTGCATGCTTTCCTCGTTTGTGAAAGCTAAAAAAAATTGATCTGATAGAAGAAGAGAGTGGAATAGAGGTCACTAGAGATTGGGAAGGATAGTGGGAAGGAGGTGCAGAGAAAAGTTAGATAATTGGTACCAAATAAAGTGAAGAAAGAGGAATTAGTTCTGGTATTTATAGCATAGTAGGGTAACTATGGTCTATAGCAACTTAAGATACACTTAAAATAAGCAGAAAAGAAGAATCTGAATATTTCCCACATATAGAAATGAAAAATGTAGCAGACAGAAATGATAATTGCTCTAATTTGATCATTATACATTATATACTTGCATCAAATTATTGTACCTTACCTCATAAATGTATACAATTACGTCAATTTTAAAAAATAAAAATAATCCAGGCATGGTGGTGCCCACCTGTGATCCCAGTTATTTGGGAGGGAAAAGAAGTAGGGGGAATGGGGATTGAAATCAAATTCCTACATGTATGAGTGTGTCAAAATATATCCAAATATCATGTACAACTATAATGCTCTAAGAAAAAATAATATATAAAAAGGTGACCAGACAGCTGTGTTCCCTACCACTATATGAGGACACAGAAAGGAGGCACCATCATGTGAACCAGGAAGTAGGTTACCAAACAATGAATATGCTGTTGCTTTACTTTTAGACTTCACAGCCTCTAGAAATGTGACAAATGAATTTCTAATATATATGAGGCAAAAAAATTTTTTTTTAAAAAGCTGGGGGTGTAGCTCAGTGGTACAGTGCTGGCCTTGCAAGAGGACGTGGGTTCAATCCCCTGTATTGTTAAAAACAAAATAAGGGGGCTAGAACACTGGCTTAGCAGTTACAGTGCTTGCCTGGCACACACAAGGACCCAAGATTGAACTCCTACACCACATACACAGCTAAGTGTCAAAGTAACAAAGACTAGATGAAAAACTAAATAAAACTGATTTTCCTGTTCTCTCTCTCACTGTCCCTATCTCTCTTTAAAAAAGAAAAGAAAAACAAAATAAAATAAAAATAAATTAGAAACACATACATTATTGATCTTTTATATTAGCTCAAGAATTCATACAAAATCAATAATTCTATAAGTCACAACAGATAAGTCATGCACACAGAACAAATTAACTTTTGAAAAAAATATATAGCACTGACTGAATGAGCTCACACTGGTGCACAGAAAGACCAGGCTTACAAGTTCACCCAGTAATTCAACCAAAATATTTGGGGCTCCTGCTGCCTCTAACTGTAAATTTACTGATGACAGCCTAAACTATTTAAAACATTTAAGCTCTAAGCAATCTTGTAACTGGATAAAATAACATCATAATTTGGTGTGAGGTGGCTAGTATATAGTATATTGAGTCCATGTGAGCATTACCTGTCATCTCCTTAGCCTGCTCCACGATGAGATGATTGAGGGTCTCTTTTTCTTGCTTCAGCAAAGTATTTTCTTCCTTCAAATTTGATACCAGCTATAAAATGAAACAATAAGCTAAGATGACTGCAATACCTAAAGGAAGCCCCAATACTAAGCGTAAAGGCCACACAAGTTACTCCTTGCTTTTACCACCCCTGTGCTTCGTGTCTTTGCCTCCTTATGTCTAGCCACTTGTCAAACGTGGCTCAGTTACTCTCTCCAGAGAGGCTACCTGGAAACCTCCTCCATTAGGTCTCTTCTCTGGGTTACTACAGGACCCTGTAAATATCTCTTTATAAACCTTATAAATGATACTTTTCTATCTTCTCAGACTAGATTTCTAGAGGACAAGATGGTTGATGGTTGTTTTACTTTGTACCTTGAACATTTTAGCAATTACTTGGCATCTAGTAAACATTGTTCTCAAAGAAATACTATGTTCTCATCTCAACATTTAACAGAAAGCTCATATGTACTCATAATTAAAGTGAAATAGTAAGTAAAGAAGGATACGAAGGATTTTTGAGTCTTGGAAATTCACCGAAGACCTGCTGATGCTCCGTGCTATTGGTCTTGAAAAAGAATTTTTTTACGAGTTTCGTAAGGTGGAGATCTAGTCCTTTCTTTCCATGTTTAAGTAAGCATTGACCTTACAAGAATGCCAGTGTACTTACTGCCACAAAATTGTACACTTCAAAATGATAAAATGGCAAATTTGGGGGTTTTTTTGGGGTGGGCTTGACCTGGGGATTGAACTCATGGGTTCTTTATCACTGAGCTACATCCCCAATCTTTTTATTTCTGATTTTGAGACAGGGTCTTGCTAAGTTGCTAAGGCTGACCTCAAACTTGCAGTTCTCGCAGCTCAGCTTTGCAAGTTGCTGGGATTAGAGGCATGCGCCACCCTGCCCAGCTGAAAATAGCAAATTTTATGTTATGTATATTTTACCACAATTAAAGAAAAAAAAAAGCATTGATTATTAAGTTTTTTGTTCCTGGTTGGATGAGGATTCCAAGGAAGCAAAAATCAAAAGCAATGCTAACTTTACAAAGTTTCTAATTTACTCAATACATCCTTGGAATAAGACATGTGCTCGTGATAGGTAAAATTTTAATTCCTTTTTCCTCTCAAACTGAGAGCTTTAATAATGAAAAGAAAGGTGGTGGACAAACCTCTTAACACACTAGTTACAGGGACAGACGGTTGTGTGACCACTGACCTGAGACCAGGAAAGTAGGTAACAGCACTTTGCGATAGCCAAAGTCAGTCCAGAAAGTATCCCTGCTGATGGTGCCCTCTGCACTGACATGGGTTTAACACCCAGTCTCAGTAAATGGTCCAAATTCTCGGTGGGCTCTTGAGAGAAGCTGCTCTTGATCAGGGATGTGCAACCAATCCTGTGTTGCTTTTTCAAAATATAGGTGATCAACCCACCCTCCCAGAGCTTGGTCAGGTCCATTTTTTTTTTTAACAGAGAGAGAGAAAGAGTACAATTTTATTTAGTTTTTCATGTGGCCTTCGTTGCTCCAAGACTTTGTTGTGTACGTGGGTGCTGGGGTTTGAACTCGCGTACTTGCACCTGCCAGGCAAGTGGCATAACCGCTGAGCCACCACTACAGCCCTGGTCAGGTACATTTTTAAAAACTGTCCAGGAAGCTGGGCCCAGTGGCACACACAACTTGTGAGGATGAGGCAGGAGGACAGTGGGCTTGAGGCCAGCCTTAGAGAATTTAGTGAGACCCTGTCTCAAAATAAAAATTAGAAAAAAGGGGGGCTATAGATGTAGCTCAGTGGTAAAGCACCTCTGGGTTCAAATTCTAGTACACAACAAAACACTCCAAAAAAAAACAAAAACAAAAACAAAACCAAAAACCCAAACCAAAGGAAAAAAAAGAAAAGAAAAAATAACCTGTGCAGGAGATTCTCATTGCTCCTGTTGAGAACCAGCAGCAGCACAACTGCCGGACTTCTTACTCAGTCTGAGAATGCTGTTTTCCCAATCATGAAGTTGGTTGTTACAGTGAAAGGCTTTTCTTTCCCTATCGCTACACTCCTTTGGAAGAGTCAGCGGTGGTGCCTATAGCTATTCCTCTGAGAAACAGAAGATAACGCAATACAAAGAAAGCGGAAATCAATCTGCTCATGTATACTCTTCTATCAGAACAGAAAAGCAAGAAACTTGGTTTTAAAAAAGAAAAAGGAGGGCTGCAGCGGTGGCTCAGAGGTTTCGGCGCTTGCCTGGCAAGCACGAGGACCCGGGTTCAAACCCCACACCACGTACACAACTGAGTGTGGAGCAACTAAGGCCATGTGAAAAACTGAATAAAGTTGTTTCTCCCTTTCTTGTCTCTCTCATTGTCCCTCTCTCTTTAATAATAAATAAATAAATAAATAAATAAAAATAAAAAAGAAAAAGAAGTTTTCCCACCAAGCTTACATTCTCTGCAGATGGAACATGGAAAGCTTCCAGAGACTGAGCAGACTTACAGGAAGAACAGAGATCCTAAACACTCAAGAGTTTCCCTTTGAATGCCCATTTGAATTCTGCAACAAACTAGCCATGTCAACAACTTAACTTCTTAATAAAAAAAAAAACTCCTCAGAAACCCCCCCACCAATACTACATAGTAGTGCTGCCTTTACTATACACAGAATAATTTCCTACCTATTCAGGAACCCTGAATACCACTTATGCTCTCATGCTTGAACTTCGTCTGAGCTCCTGAAGTTCTGACTGCACATGCTGCTGTTAACAATGAAAAATTGGTACAGAAAAAGCATATCGGGATTCTTGCCAGCATTTACAGCTGACACAGTCAACTCTGTTTTCATTTAAAGATGGCAATCTCCGTGAAATCTCTCAAAATTGATTACTATTTTTTAGTATGCCTTATGCTGAAGTACTCGGAGAAATATTTAAATAATATGTCTCATCACTACTTGAGAATCTTAATTTTTCTGCACTTTAAACAAAGTTTTGATATAAATGAACACTTATTTGTAGCAGGGAGGCACTGATTAGTCTATGCATGTTTGGTGTGTGGGGGGGTTCTATCTGCATAGCAGCTCTTGGCTGCAATCATGGTGTAGACATATGAATTTCTTCCACTTGGACTTAACATAGCGTTAGTGCAGATTTCAATAAGGATCCCTACTATCAGGTATTAACAATTCATTGTTTAATCTGCTTTATAATCATGTTATCCATACTAAAGAAAAAAGAGTTATGCTCTATCTAGACCACATTTAAAAAAAAATGTATAATGTAAGTTCTATGGTTTGAATATGTCCCTTAACTTTCAAGTGTTGAAACTTAATCCCCAAATTCATATGAGCTACATCCCCAGGCCCTTTATTTTCTTTTGAAAAAGAGCCTCAAAGTTGCTGAGGCTAACTTTGAAATTGTGATCCTTCTGCTTAGCTCCCAAGTAGCTGGGATTACAGGCAAGTACCACTGTGCCCAACTGTCAATATCTGGAAGTGGGACCTTGGGAGGTGATTGGGTCATGAGAGTCCTCATGAATGGATTAACTCAGTCATGGATTAATGTATTATCCAGAGAGTGGTTTTGTTATAAAAGTGAACTCTCTCTGGCACATTTGCTCTGTCTTACCATGTGATGCCTTCTGCCATGTTATGATGCAGCAAGAAGGTTCTCACCAGACACTGGTGGCATGGTCTTGGGTTTCCCAGCCACCAGAACTGTAGGCCAAAAAAAAAAAAAAAAAAAAAAAAAAAAAACCCCAAAAACCTCTCTTCTTCATAAATTAAGCCAGTCTCAGGTATTTTGCCATAGCAATGGAAAACAGACTAAACTAATAGGTATTTGGTCATTAATTTTATTCTTAAAATACTTTTGCCTCCATTCTTACTATAGTCAAAGATTCTTCTAAAAGACTTATATCCTATTTATTAATCATATGGGAGAAATATTTGAGAAACACCAACATAAATAGGAAATCAACTGAAATTTGTGTTACACCTTCAATTAAAATGAATGTTATGCCACATGGACCAGGTAAAGATGACTATTTACTTTGTATAAGGATTAGATGGAAATAGGGATATTAATTCCTACCTGTTCAGTTTCTTGTTTGTATCTATCTGCTCGTTCTTCAATGGATTTTTTCTCTGACCGAGTTTGTTCCAGATCTTTCCGGAGCTTGGCAATTTCTTCCTGCAAACTAAGGACCCGTCCAGTGGCAACCTTAGCTTCCTCCTCACTTAGCTGAAGACGTTCTAAGTCACTTCGTAGTTTCTCAGTCTCAGAGTTGTATATTCCTTCCAGATTGGTCAGTTTCTCCATGAGGCATTTATAGTCTTTATTCTTTAAACACACACATAAGTAACAATAAGTAAGTATACATTTGTAATATGAATAAACAAATGTATTTAGTGAGAAAACCATGTTTACTAATCAGATCCATGTTATATCCTTATAGCCTTGATTTAGCATATAACCAAGTCTGTAAGAGTGAACCATTTACAATATGCCTTGTATTAAACTCATATTGAGCTGCATGGGCCAAGTCAAGATGACAGCTCATTTCTTTGTGTAAGGAATAGATAAGAATATGGACAGCAATATGCTCAACATTGATAATAACACAATCAAAACCTTCTCAGTGACACAAATAGAGGACATCATAGACAATTAATTCTGCTATATATGATATGCAACACAGATCTGGTTTTTCACAATCACAAGTTGAATTACACAGTAAATTCTTTTTTTTTACACAGTAAATTCTTAATTTCATGATTGCTAATCCAGAAATAGTATTTTGAAAACCGATCAGAGTGCTGCTAAAAACAACATACCAGCTAAATGATGCATAAGAATGATAAAATAGATTATCAAATTTTTATCTCTGCAAATAGCCTGTAACTCCTCAGAAGCATGATCATCTTTCTACTTCCTTTGCCATTTCAGTGCCATTATAGGTATTCATCTGTAAAGTGAATATATTGTACTGCATAAAAATAAATGGTACTGGTGAAAGAATTCTGTAAAGTATAAAGTACGACAGGTCTCTTGATCAATAAAGGTCTGGAGTGGGTTAGGGTTAGGGTGTTCTCAAAAATAAATTCTTGCCTTAGTCCTTGCAATTATAACCTAATATGATCTCATCATTATTTCTATGCTCATCACTGTCATTATTTTATTTTTTGCTAAGACTAAAGGGTAAAGTCAAGGAAAAACAATTCTGAAAATAATTCCAATGGATTTCGTCAGGCATGCTCCAATGTCAGGGCTCTTTTTTTAAAACAAACCTGCTCATCAACTTTGCGCTGCAGCTGCATAATTTTGTTCTCCATGCCAATATGGAGCTTCTTATAGCGTTCCACGGATCGGGCCTCAATTTTGAGCTTCTTCAGTTCTCGTTTAGCCATCATCCGCCGGAAGCAGCACTGAAGGTAGATTATGGCGTGCATGCTCCTCCTGTAGTGTGTACGAGCCAGCCAGCCGCGGACCCACTTCTGAATGATGACTGCTTTGTGTTCACGTAGTATCTGTAGAAAAGGGTATGGGCAAAGAATGTTTAGACTCTGGACTATACTCACAGTTCAATTCTATCAACTCACGTCAAGCTGAGAATAAATACATTATCTTAAGAGAAAGATGAAAAAGTTGAATTAACAATGTATTTTGTGGATTGTACATATCGTAGAAATGTGGAGAAATATTATTTTTAAAAGTGATTTGAGGGGCTGGGAGATAGCACAGTGGCAGAGCACTTGCTTAGCAGGCATGAGGCCCTGGGTTCAATCCTTAGTACCACTTTAAGAAAAATATATAAATGTGATTTGGAAAGGAAAATTTAGAAGATTTGAGAAACATCATAAAAACATGTTACAGTCACTGTCATATACATGATTGTAAGCAGAGTATACATTAGAAGCTGTCAAATAAAAGACATCAGATTAACAAAAAGAAAAGAATTCCAAAAAGAAAGAGAAGGGGCTGGAGTGGTGGCTGGGTGGTTACAGTGCTTGCCTGGCATGGGTGAGTATGCGGGTTCAAATCCCAGCACCACGTACACAAAAAAGTGAACAACAAGGGCCACATGAAAGACTAAATAAAGTTGATTCTTTCATTCTCTCACTGTCCCTCTCTCTTTAAAAAGGGAGAAAAAAAAAAGAAAGAGAAAAATACATTAGGATTCTTATTGTGTTTGGTTTCTGTCCCTTATAAAACTCCCCAAACCAGATACTCCATGAACTACATGCTATTAAATTAGAGGATCTCCCTACTCCTCTTACTGTTGACACCATCTCACTGTGCGTTAGGCCTGTGCATAAGGACAAGGGGTATGGCCAGCATGCTCTCTGCAGAGGCCAACATTTAGGGTACAAGAAGTTCATTACTGATTTATTGATTTTTTTCCCCCCAGAAACAAAATTAAGACACTTTTGGTTGCCATATTTGAGGAATATCACTCTAGTGTCATTTCCAATTCCTGTTTTAAATGAATAAGAAATCTTACGGGATTCAAAGGTGATAAGGATGGGACTTTAAAAAGAAAGCAAACTTTACAAAGATGTGAAATAATCTTCCTTTGATTTAATATTATATTTGAAAAAAATGATAGTCCCTTAAATTTACATACAGCTTAAAACAAAAAGATTAAAAGGTTGCCTCTAAAGGCCATTATGCATAAACTGTATAAAATATTCTAGGAAAGATGGAGAAAAAAAATCTTGAATTTTAAGAAAGGGTTGACCAAGAAAAATCTTGAGGTCCTTCTAAGTCTATAATTTTATGAAATAACTTTTACATGAAATAAATGATATTTAAATGTTATACCCTTGAGTTGGGTGTGGTAGTGCACAACTGTAATCCCAGTGACTGGGCTGAGGTAGGAGGATTACAAATTTGAGGCCAGCCTCAGCAACTTAGTGAGACCCTGACTCAAAATAAAATATAAAAAGGGCTGGGGTGGTAGCTCAGTGATAAAGCACCTGTAGGTTCAACAGTCAGTACTGGGGGAAAATAAGTCAAACATCTAAGAAGTTCTTAGTGATTGAGTAACACACATGGATACAATGTATCTCTTCTAAAACTTCTAAAATGTAAAAATCTGTGAAACCATCTATTTAAATAGATAGCAGTTTACTAAGATCATAAGAAGAACAGTTTCAACTTTTAGGTTATATACCTGAGAAAAACAACAAAAAAATATAGCATCCTAGAAGATATATTTAAGAAATTAGTGGTTAAGTTTTAAACTATCAAACACCAGTTAAGCATAGGTGTTTAGGGGACCTGAAGAGCATCTTACACCAACTTAAGCCTGCACTTTTGGTTGCTTTCCCAGTGCTGTGGCAGTTTTTTTTTTGTTGTTTTTTAAAATTCATTCGACTTAGACGTAATATTGGAGGGAAGTGTTCTTACATATTCATGCACAGATAGATATTGACAAAATAAGTTAAGGCTGATCCTAGTCCATGATCTCCCAGCTTCAACCACTCCCCACTCTCATGTCTCCTCTGCTTTACTCTCATGTTATAATAGAAATAAGCATATACATATGAACTAATTTTGAATTTTCTCTTTTAATTTTGAATTTCTCTGCTTGCCTCTGTATAGTTGGGCTTCTCATAGGCGTTGAGAGTTCCCAGTTGTGCTGATAACCTCCCTAGTTCTCCCACCCCTCCCTGCTTCAGCTTTTCTCTCCCCAGCTTCATAGTTATGGTTCTGCTTATGTGAAAATTCACCTATGTTGAGTCTATTTTTTTTTTTTAGCTTAGATAACTTTCAACCTGTCTTAGATTTTACTCTAGCTTTCACATATGAGAGAAAACATTTGGTCCCTAAGTCTCTGAGTTTGGGATATTTCACTCAGCATAATTTTTCCATTTCCATCCATTTGGCTACAAATGCCATGATATTCTCTCTAATAGCAGAGTAGAACTCTATTGTATGTATACGTATATGTATGTATGTATGTGTATATATATACACACACATATCACAGTTTTTTAATCCATTTGTCCAGCAAGGGGCATTTGGGTTGGTTCCACAGTTTAGCTATAGTAAATTGAGCTGCTATAAACACTGATGTAGCTGTGTCTCTGTAGTATGCCGATTCTAGCTCTTTTGGGAAGATACAGAGGAGTGGGATAATTGGGTCATAAGGTGGTTCCAACCCTAGTTTTATGAGGAGTCTCCACACTGCTTTCCAGAGTAGCTGTACAACCTTGCAGTCTCATCAACAGTGTGATAGTGTCATTTCTTCCTACAACCCTTCCAGCATCTGTTATTGATTGTATTCTTCATTTTTGCCCCTCTGACAGGAGTGCAGTGGAATCTCAGTGAAGTTTTGATTTGCATTTCTCTGACTGCTAGTGATGTAGAACATTTTCTCATACATTTCTTGGCTTTTTGGAGTTTTCGTCAAGTGCAGTTTTTGCATTATTGCTGCCATGAGGCCAGCCCTCTGAACATTCAGTCCTCAGGAAGTCCTTGTCTTAGCCAATGATTAAGAAGCAGGAACAAATGGATAAGACTCAGTGATTGCAATTCCAAGCCTTTCAGACTTTAAATTCAAGCAGCACACAGTGGCAAAGTGATTAAGACAAACTTTGATTTTCCCCATGGACTTTGGACATTGGTCCTTTTCTCTAATTTTGGTCAAATGAAAACAGTATATAATCAGAGCTTCCATTTTCAATCTCATTTCTATCTGTGACTCAGAGAAATGAAAGAATATCTATACTCCCTTTAAGAATTGCAAGTGCAGCCAGAAGGAGCTAGGACTAATAGGATGACTATTGGCCTATATGTGAGCAGTCTCTAATCTGCCATCCCCTCAACCCAGGCTGCATCCAGTCACAGTGGGTGTGAGTCAGTCAGTGACTGCTATTGCCAAACCACTGGCCTCAAAAACTCATTTCAAATATTCCTAAGGAAGCTCTGAGAAAAATGGGAAGGAAAAAGAGTTTGGTGTATCTGAAAAGTCAAGTGTAAAGCTCACACTTTGGTGGAAAAAACAGGAGACTATAAAACAGGAATAAACAAAAAATAAATAAAAAGAAGGATCTGGAGTATCTGCTTTCAAATTTCCTTCAAACCACATGTTCATTCAGACCTCATCAATTTTATAATATTTTATGTCTAAAACCACTTCTAAATAAAAAGTAAAATGAATGAATTAATGAATAGGGCCAAAGTATGCCCAAACACTGTTGGTGAAAAAAACCTATTCCCAAATCATCTTAGTTATGTGCCTTCTAAGAAGGATGCTCAGAGAGCTCCAATATCCAGCTGGCAGACTTTTGGTGTATTATACAAGTAGTCTATAGGACAGACTTAAAGTCTTGTCAAAATGAAAGAGATAAAAACTTTTTAAACAACTGTCACAATTAAGATTAATTTGGTGATTATGTACAGAGTCATCTTTATTATTGATAGATGTAAAGATTATTTGTCAAAGACTTCTGGAACATCACATTCCAGTTAATACAATTTTAACCACATTAATGTTATGATTTATTTCCTCTTCACCTAGTAAATTCTTCTAAGGTTGTCTGATTCTTGGGCTAATCTTCTACTCATCTGTCATATATTTACCTATCCATACATTTTATTTCTCTATAGTTATCTGACTAATGGACCCCAGAGATACCAGTTCCAATGATTGATCTATTTGGAAAAAGGGTATTTGTAGATGTGACTAGGTTAAAGATCTTAAGACAAGAAATTGTCCTGGATCAAAGTGGGACATAGATGTCACAGTTGTTCTTATAAGAGACAGACATGAAAAGTTAGACAGAATGAGAAGATGATGTAAAAGAAGAGCAAAGATTAGAGGGGTATGTTCCAAGTCTAAGGAGTGCTGCAGTCACCAGCAGTCAGAAGAGGCAAGGAATGGGTTCTCCTCTAGAGCTTCTAGAGAAAGTGCAGCTCTTGATTTTGGCCCAGTATTAATTATTTTAGACTTCTGGCCTCCTGAAAGGTGAGATAATAAATGTCTATTGTTTTCAGTAACCAAGTTTGTGGTAATTTAATTATATACCTACTTTTTTATTTCCGAATTACATAGACAAGGGGGGAATATATGTAAAATTTCTTTTTGTCTTATTAATATACAATTATTTAATATTTTAAAATACATTTCAATGTTAGTTGTCTCCATATGGCTTTTATTTCCTAGTGGCCCCTGTGGTATTATGTACAGACATAGAAATTTATTAATGTTAATGAAATAAATAAAATTGAAAATAACGTCTCACCTTGCGATACCTATTTCTGGCCAAGTAGCCTCGCAAATAAGACTGAAGAACAATAGTGGCAGCTCGTCTAATCTTGTACCTCCTGCGGACCACATACATGCGCCAGTATTTCTCAATGACAGTTGCTGCCTTGGTTCTGCGCAGAAATTTAGCATAGCTGGCCAAAGAACATAGTGGTACATTATCAGTAATCAAAAAAATGCAAAAATTCATGTCAATACCTTGGTCATAATGAGTAGTACCTCAATTACATTATTCTAATAATATGCATGATAAATTAACATTTTTATTCTCTTATATTTATATAGCAATTTATAGTTTCCCAAAGTGGCATTCATTCATTATCTCATAGGAACATTCATTATCATTCATTATCTCATCTGAACCTTTCCTAACCATGAAAAGGGATGTCCCATACTGCCAGATTTTACAATTAAAAAAAATATGAAGTTTGTAATTCTTTCTAGGACAGGGTTCATTACTGCTGGCTATTTATAAAGCAGACTAGTGTACATGGTGATCCCACATTCATTTATCACGTAAACTTTTTATATCTACCCATTGTACCATATTTTTCCTGAATCTATTAGAGTCTATGTTTTTCATCATTAATTCATTTCTACTTGTACTTGTAAATTAAAATTCTCCTAAAATGTAATCACATTGAAGTGTAATTCTTTCCCAGACATTCCTTAGTTAATTGTTCCTGAATGCTCCTCATTGGAGTCATTATTAAGCAGGTCACATTTGTGACTATTTTAATTTACCCATGATTTCTTCTATCTACATATAAAAGTATAAAATACAAAAATTCTGAGAACTTGAGTAGGTAGCAATTTATAATTGTCTGAGGATGAATCAGAATCATACAAAAGGTTAAGTGAAATTTTATTATATTTAACTGTCTTATGAGTTATTATTCCTTGAAATGAAGAAGGGGTAAGATGCCCACTTCTTAGGAAGGGAAACTACTCAAACCTGTCTTGAGCTGGACAACGAATCAGGTGGATACCGTAATGTTAGGAGCCTATGAGCCAGAATGGACAGGTGCTCAGGAGACCTACCATCGAGCCTGGTAGCCCCGCACATATCTCTGCACAGTGATGGCTGCTTTACGCATGCGAAAGTACTTCTTCCTCAGCAGCCACCCTCGGATGGTCTTCTGAATCCGAATGCAAGCAGCCCTCAGTTTGTCTGCCCTCAATTTTTCTAGATAGGCCACTTGACCAGCACGGAAAAAGATCTTTGTCTTACCAAACTGGTATTTGTCCTTGTCCTATTAGACAAAATTGTATATCAGAAATAATAACCATATAAAAGAAATTTAAAGAGAAGAAAACATGTCTAAAAGCAGAATCAGTAAAGGGATGAATCTATTAGCTAAAACTTAGGCTACATCACAATTAACTACTGGAGCCAGATTTTTGATCCTATGCAAGTTGAACAAATAGAAGGTATTTTAAGGAAAATTGTAGTTGAAGAGTTAGTTTCCAGAATTATTCTACCTGGAATTATTATCTGAGGCCCAAAACTTGGTTGTGGGTTATAGCAGCTATTATTTGCTTGTTTGTATTTTAAACATCTCAAGGAAATGGAGATGTTGACACTCTCTCAGAGTGACACAGGCTGTAAGCATTACATCAGGCTTTATATTCCATGAGCAAGCTGAAGGGACAAAAACACCAGTGTGAAGAATAAGACAGGAAGAAAAGCACGTGAAATAAAAGTTTAAAAAAAAAACCTCCACAACAATCCATGGGTATTCATATTAAGAATTAAGTTTCTAAGCGATTGATTATCTTTTGGTTTCATCAACAGTATCTAGAATAAAGGCAATAACAAAAAACTTTAAGTGTATTTAAAATCCTTCTGTGAATTTCAGATTCCTTCTCCCAAAATATAATCATTTACATTGCTCAATGACTTTTGTCTCTACAAAAGCAAACTTTTGAGTTTATGCATACTATTTTTTGGTGATTCACCATACCTAGAAACATGTAAATTATTAAACACTCTTATATCAAAAGAAGAGAAAATGCATGTATAATAATCACCACTGTGATCTGAAATTATAAGCAAAACCAAAGGAAATTCCTTTTCACTAAAGCAGATATATCCTATCTTGTACACGAAACCTGAAAATCAGAAATCTCCATGTGTACCTAAAAAATATAAAATTATTCAATAAGTTTTACATAGGAGTCACAGCTAGAAAATGGTCTTCTCCTACCACCCCTGTCCCACCTCAGCATTCAAATCTGCCTCCACCTTGTTACTCCCTGCAAGGTGCTCAACCAGGCCTGGAGTGGTCTGCAGGAGGACAGTAGTAGAAATGCCTGAACTTTCTGCTTTTCTATGACGTCTGAACTCAGGTTAGAAAGGAGATGAGCCAAACTCAACAAACACTATATTTTTGTTTGTTTGTTTGACATAGTTTTATATACTGGGGAGAATCATTGTTACATATTCATGCATACACGGATATTGACAAAGTAAATTATGGCTGATCCTATTCCAGGATCTCCCCCCTCTTCATCCATTCCCTGATCTCATCTCTCCTCTGAAATACCCCCATGCTATAATTGGAAGTGAACATATACATGTATATTAATTTTTGAAATTTCTGACTTTCTCTGCCTGCCTGTGTATAGTTAGGCTTCTCATGGGAGTCGAGTGTTCCTAGCTGTATTGATAATTCCCCTTATCCTTCTCTCCCCTTCCCTGACTCCCTCCCTTCTGACTCCCCTACCTTCATAGTTATGCTTCCCTCACTTTAATTATTAATTAAACTTAGCTAACTTTTGTCCTATCTTAGCTTTTACTCTAGCTTCCACGTATGAGAGACAACATTTGGCCCTAAGTCTCTGCAAACACCAGATTTTTGAAACGTGATTAAGAAAGGGGCCTTAGTTCTTTCAAAGAAAAAAATTTCATTGTCAAAGGAGAGAAATTATTTAGTTAATAGCATAATTACGACTACCTCAAAGTGAGGTAATCCCTTCAGACTAGTTTCAAACAGTAAATACATATGGCTAAAACACACAAAGATATACATACATACATATATACATACATACATACACATATACATATATATATTGGTAATACTGGGGATTGAACCCAGGGTCTCATACATGCTGGGCAAACACTTCAACACTGAGCCACATCCCCAATCTGCCAAACAGTAAAAAAGTAAAACAGTAAAAAAAACAGTAAAAAGACTTTTCTAAAAAGTCTTTCATGAGGTATAAATTCTCTAAGATCTAGATCAATAAATCAGTTATTCTAAAGTGTAGTTCTCCTCAGACAGCATCAACATTACCTGAATTTGTTAGAAATGCAAATTATTGGGCAATTTCCCAATCACTGTCCCAGAAATTCTGGGGGTATGGCTTAGAAATCTGTATTTGGCAAGCTCAGGTGATGCTAATGCATAATTAAGTCTGAGAACAACTTAGCCTGGCATGCATGATTCTCTGTCAACATATATTTCTTAACCATTTTTCTACAGTCCCATTCACAAATTTTACACTGCAAAAAATTACTGTTTTTTGAACAAACCCTATGCTTTCTTACTCTTTCCCACCATGCTCCCTTTTAGGTTATTCTTCCTCTGTTTTTATGTAATCTTACAATTCTTCAGGGTCTGACTCAACATACACTTCTTTCACAAAATTGTTCTTCCTTCCTCTACCTGGATGTGACTTTACCTTCCTCTGATTTCTTGTCCTACTCAGTAAGCATTTGATATACATGCTAAAGTACAGTACATTTACCTTGAAAATGCATTACTTACAAAGACAGACTGTGTTACTTGAGAAGAAGAGTCATTTTTTTGTTTTTGGTTTTGAGACAGTTCTCACTATATTACTTAGGTTGACCTCAAACTCCTGGGCCCAAGAGATTCCCACCCTCTGCAACCTGAGCAGCTGGGAATACAGGCATGAACCACCACACCCATTAAGAATTATTTTTTTATTAATTATTATACATCATCTGGTCTGGTGTCTTCTATAAGTAATTACTGCATAAACTTTTACTGATAATGAGCACATTCTCTAAAATTAATGTGTCTCAAGTCTCAGTTCAGGCTTTACAATTCTATTTCCTGATAGTAGAGCATCCTCCTCCTCCCTACTACTCATCAGTGAGCCTCAACCTCCAAGACACTGCACCCCTCTAGCCATCCACCCCTAAATAGTTTGGATGAGAGATATTTTACATGGGAGCTCCCAGGGACTTCACAAATGAGAACCACAAGGCCTTTGGTTAACATCTATTCAGATAAAGGTAAGTGAAAATCTTTCTCACCAGTATCAGTTTCTCTAACACATTCTTGCATGTTTGTTTTCTGTCACCCAGCACATCTTTTTGCTTCATTAGGACTCGGTAGCGGCTGAAAAATTCTTGGTAAGTCCACCTATAAAAAGAAAATTATATCGGTTTCTTTAAAGAACTAGGAACCTCCGTCATTAGGATTCTTTACACTTGACAAATGCCACACCCACCGTGAGGGGAAACCTGCTGCACTGATTCGGATGGTTTCCAGGACACCACATGCTCTCAGTTGCTGCACCGCCCTCTTCTCATCAAACCTATACGTAAAAGAAAAGTCATTAGTCCATAAAGAACCAAGCTATACTCACTATTCTCAAAGGGCTTAAATTCTTTTTTGTTTTTTTTTTCCACATTTATTAGAAGTATATTGCGATACAGGATACAGATGAGGGGGAAACATTGTCAAAACTGTAGCAATCAATGTGTAAACTTTGATAACCAGGGGTAATGCTAACACATAGATAAGCTACTATGGGTTTCATCTATTGCAGTTTCCCCCAGAAGAACTCATGTGTTAAATGGGTATCTAGTGTAGG